>JAEOAD010000001.1:92942500-93262500 GCA_036365145.1 Orientallactaga sibirica | reverse complement strand
CTAAGCTATCTCTCCAACCCTATTTTTGGTTATTTTGAGGTAGGGTCATTAATATCAGGAGTGTAACGCCTGCTCTTGTCTGGCTAAATGCATATATTATGCTCATAAAACTGCTCTGTAAGCGCTTTACTTACTGTTCATACCCATATACTAATATATATATATATATATATATATATATATATATATATATATATATATATATATATATATATATACATACATACACCATATACTAATATATTAATGCTACTCTCAGTTTTGATTAGAGAAACTTCTCTTTTCAGATAGTGGTGACCACTGGGATAACTCAAAAGGCACCATAGTGCTGAGAAGAAGTGACAGAGAAATATTCAGCACTGAAACATCTCTATCACACCTTCCAAGGTTCAGGGACCATTGCGGAAGAGGTGGAGGAAAGAAGGTAAGAGCCAAAGGAAGGGTAGGACTGCTTACAATGCAATCAACCAGGCAGAAATTGGCCTTGATATCCGTGACCTCTCAGTGCCTAGCACTACCTACACAAGACCCTCATAACAGAAGGAAAAGATGATAACATCAAAATAAAGAGATTAATGGAGAGAGGAAAGGGATCAGTTGGAGTTTAGATTTGTGAAGAGGAAAGTGGGGGAGGGAATTATCATGGTTTATTGTCTGTAAGTATGGAAGCTGTCAATAAAAAACCAAAAACAAAAACAAAAAACAAAAAAAAAAACCTGACCTTGAAAAGCAAGTTACATCTTTAGAATTCTTCCTTCAAGCCACCTCCTTGCAAAGGAATTTGTATTCTGATGCATTTGAGCCTTTGATGGATGGATTTCACCCTTAGACATTTTTTGTATTCTGATGCATTTGAGCCTTTGATGGATGGATTTCACCCTTAGACATTTTTTCTGTTGCCCCAATGCAAAGCAGGGTAGCAGCAAGGGTCGGTGCACCCGTGATGGTGGTAATCAACAATTGCCACTTCAGTGACCTAAAATCAGTCTCTGGGCCTATAACTTCAAACTTCCTCAAACTTTTCTTGTGATAAACTACATTTCCCTGGAGTCTCTCTTGGAGAGCCATTATTGACCTAAAAAGCATATATTTGGGACTGGAGAGATGGCTTAGTGGTTAAGGCACTTGCTGTGAAGCATAAGGACCCATGTTCAACTGCCCAGATCCCATGTAGGCCAGACACACAAGTCGACTCAAGATTACACATGGGCATAAGATGGCACATGTGTCTGGAGTTCAAGTGCAGTTGCTGGAGGCCCTGGTGCACCAATTGTCTCTCATAAAAATATTACAAAAAAGAGGGCTGGAGAGATGGCTTAGCAGTTAAGACATTTGCCTGCAAAGCCAAAGGACCTCGATTCGATTCTCCAGGACCCACATAAGCCAGATGCACAAGGGGTTCATTTATCTGAAGTTTGTTTGCAGTAGCTGAATGCCCTGGCACACCCATTCTCTCCTCCCCTCTCTCCTTGCCTCTTTCTCTCTCTCAAATAAATAAATAACATCTATTATATATTATATATATATATAATATTTAAAAATAAATATATATATATATTTTTTTTTCAAGGTAGGTTCTCATGCTAGCTCAGGCTGACCTGGTATTCACTATGTAGCCTCAGAGTGGCCTCAAACTCTCAGCGATCCACCTACCTCTCTGCCTCCTAAGTGCTGGGATTAAAAGCATACACCACCACGCCCACCTTTTAAAAATATTTTTTAAAAAAGAAAAAAAAAAAACATTACAAAAAGAGCCAGGCATGTTGCTGCATGCCTTTAAACCTAGCACTTGGGAGGCAGAGGTAGGTGCATTGCCGAGAGTTTGAGGCTACCCTGAGACTACACAATGAATTCCAGGTCAATCTCAGTTAAAGCGAGACCTTGCCTTGAAAAAAACAAAAACAGGGGCTGGAGGGATGTCTTAGCAGTTAAGGTATTTGCCTGTAAAGCCAAAGGACCCAGGTTTGATTCCCCAGGACAGACGTTAGCCAGATGCACAAGGGGATGCATGTATCTGGAGTTCGTTTGCAGTGGCTGGAGGCCCTGGCGCGCCCATTCCCTCTCCCTCTCTCTCTCCCTCTCTCTCTCTCTGACAAATAACCAAAACAAAAACAAAATACAAAAAGACTTCCGGGTAAGATGGCAGGATAGCAGCCATGCCAAAGCAGCCTAGAGAAGGAAATAAGCAGAAAAATAGCAAAGTACACTCTTGTACTGAAAAGTGAGGGTGTATAAGTTATTTTCAACCACAGCAGAGAAGCAGGAGCAACTAAGATCTTCAAGAATCAAGGAAACCAGCCAGAATCCCGCCAAGGCGCCAGCAGCCCTGGTCTGTGCCTGCCCACCTGCCCGGCACCAAGCTGCAGGAGCAGAAACAAGGTGAAGGGATTTTCCACTCACATCAGCTCCTCACAAAGTCAAAAAACCTGAAGGGGAAGACAGCAGGGATATCTGAGCAGCTGCTGAAGGAGAATACAAACAGGACCAGCTGGACAACTCTGGTAGAACTCCAGGCATCTTGCACAGCCTCCCATCCCCCAACTGTCAGAGAACTCTTTCACCCCCAGCAGCTCAGCATCCAGCATAGCCAATCAGAACACTAGATCTACAGGGCAACAGAGAGGGATCAAGGAGGGCACTCAGCATTGGTGAGGTTGGAAGGCATCCCAAAAGGTAACAGGGCCTGCTTACACAAAGGCAGGCACATAGGCCTGCGCTGGAAGTGCTACTCTCCCTTTTCATGTGAGGGTAGGTTATGTGTGACACATTCATGGTTGGCTTTACCATTATAAAATAAGCTGTATTTTTGTGTTCACTATTGTTGCCTTTGATGTTCCCTGATACAGACAGCCTTTGTCTTTTTCTTCTGTCGTTATTGGGGACAGGATCTGACCCAGCCCCAGGCTGACCTGGAAGCCATTTCAGACCAATCTCAACTTCCCAGTTGACAGGATTAAGGGTGTGTAGCAATACACACCCTTAGGGACTTTGGCTTTATTAGATGATCTGTTTTAATCCCTACTACTGCATAAATACTCTGTGCCAGTTTGGTTTGAATGTGTATATTGCTCAGTTGAATTTTAGACTTTGCCAGTAAGTTGCTCCACCCAGTATACCAGAATACTTAAATAGCAGGCAAACTCAACACCTAGGGTCACTTCTGCTGTTTTCTTGGTGTATAAGAGGTACACTTGGCACCTTAAACTCCTACCGTGAAGATTATAAAGTCAGATTTACACAGCTAAGAACACAGCAGATAATTAGAAAACCCAAGAATCAAATCAACTCAAGGTGCAAACAGACAAAATCAGGAAAGAATGTCTCACTGCATATTATAATTAAACTACAAAACACACAAACCAAAGAAAATATGTTGAAAACAGTTAGAAAGAAAAATTAAGTCACATACAAAGGCAAGCCCATCAGGACAATAGCAGATTATTCAACACAAACATTAAAAGCCAGAAGGGCTTGGAATAATGTATTCCAAGTTCTGAAAGATAACAACTGTCAAGGAAGATGATTTTATCCTGCAAAACTGTCCATCCAAATAGATGGAGAAATAAGAACATTCCATAACAAAACCAGGCTAAAGGAATATATGACAACTAAATCAGCTCTACAGAAAATGCCTGAAAGGATACCCCATGCAGAAAAGAAAAAAAAAGCCGGGCGTGGTGGCACACACCTTTAATCCCAGCACTCGGGAGGCAGAGGTAGGAGGATTGCCGTGAGTTCAAGGCCACCCTGAGACTACATAGTTAATTCCAGGTCAGCCTGGGCCAGAGTGAGACCTTACCTTGAAAAACCAAAAAAAAAAAAAAAAAAAAAAAAAAAAATCACACACATAAAGAACCTGGAAAAAATAAACCACACTAAAATAATAGTTAATACAAGAGAGCAAAGGTAAAACTGGAAAAACTACAAAACAACAACAAAGGCAAGAATAAATATACACCTTGCAATAAGAACTCTTCTTCTTCTTCTTTTTTTTTTTTTTTTTTTGTTTGTTTCCTCTGCCTCCCGAGTGCTGGGATTAAAGGTGTGCGCCACCATGCCTGGCTAATAGTAACTCTTAATATCAAGGACCTCAATGCCCCCCACCCCAGCCAAAAGAAACAGGTTTTCAGACTGGGTTAAAAAGCAGGATCCTCTGATTTGTTGCCTCCAAGAAACTTACCTTTTCACAAAAGATGGACACTATCTTAGGGCAAAAGGTTAGAAAATGGTGTTTCAAACAAATGGGCCTGGAAAATAAGCAGGTGTTGCTATCCTAATATCTGACAGGGTAGACTTCAGACCAACGTTAGTTAGGAAAGATAAGGAAGGTCACTTTATATTGATTAAAGGAACACTCCAACAAAAGGACATTACAATTCTAAACATATACGCACCTAACATGGGGGCTCCCAATTTCATCAAATAAACACCATTAGAATTAAGGTCACAGATAACACTAAACACAGTTGTAGTGGTTGACTTCAACACCCACTTTCATCAATTGACAGGTCATCTTGGCAAAAAATAAACAGAGAAGCATCTAGATTAAATGAGGTCATAGAATAAATGGAGCTAACAGATATCTACAGAATATTTACCCAGCTGGGCGTGGTGGCGCACGCCTTTAATCCCAGCACTTGGGAGGCAGAGGTAGGAGGATTGCCATGAATTCAAGGCCACCCTGAGAATACACAGTGAATTTCAGGTCAGCCTGAGCTAAAGTGAGACCCTATATTGGGAAAAAACAAAACAAAACAGTATTTCACCCAAATGCTGTAGAATACACATTCTTTAGAGCAGTACATGGAACATTCTCTAACATAGACCATATATTAGGACACAAGGAAAATCTTAACAAACACAGGAAATTGAAATAATTTCTTGCACCGTATCCGATCACAATGGGATTAAACTACAAATCAATAACAAGAAAAACTATACAGCATACACAAAATCATGGATAATAAACAACATGCTACTAAATGAGGAATGGGTCAAAGAAGAAATTAAGAAGGAAACGAAGCTGGGTGTGGTGGCGCATGCCTTTAATCCAAGCACTCCAGAAGCAGAGGTAGCAGGATTGCCATGAGTTCAAGACCACCCTGAGACTACATAGGGAATTCCAGGTCAGCCTGGGCTAGAGTGAAACCCTACTTTGAAACCCACCCCCCAAAAAAGAAGGAAACCAAAAACTTCATAGAATCAAATGATAATGAGAACACAACATGCCAAAACCTTTGGAACACAATGAAGGCAGTCCTAAGAGGAAAATTTATAGCTTTAAGTGTGTGGATTAAGAAATTACAGGGGCTGGAGAGATGGATTAGCAGACAAGCGCTTACCTGTGAAGCCTAAGGATCCCTGTTTGAGGCCCAATTCCCCAGGACCCACGTAAGCCAGACGCATAAGGTGGCACATGTGTCTGGAGTTCATTTGCATTCTCTCTGCCTCTGCCTCTTTCTCTCTCTGTCTGTAACTCTCAAATAAATAAACAAACAAACAAAAAAAGAAATTAGAGCCAGGCATGGTATCACACATCTCTAATCCCAGTACTCGGGAGGCAGAGGTAGGAGGATCACCGTGAGTTCGAGGCCACCCTTAGACTACATAGTGAAATCCAGGTCAGCCTGAGCTAGAGTGAGACCCTACTTCAAAAAACCAAATAAATAAATAATAAATAAATAAAGTATAACAAAAATATAGCCCATTACATCATCACACTCAGCTCCTGTTTATATATTTTTTATTTTTTAATTATTTTATTTATTTTTGGAGAGAGACAGACAGGGAGAGGGAGACAAAGATGGGCGCGCCAGCAGTCTCTCAGCTGCTGTGAACGAAATCCAGATGCGTGCGCCCCCTTGTGGTCAAGTGCGGCATTGCGCCCTTGCATCACTTTGCATCTGGCTAAAAGTGGGACCTGGAGATTGGAACCAGGTTCTTAGGCTTAGCAGGCAGGCGCCTTAACCGCTAAGCCATCTCTCCAGCCCTCCTGTTTATATTTAAGAGCCTCTCTTGAAGGTCAGTCTGTCCTCCCACAAGGGTTCTAAAATTAGCCCCATTTGTTTTTTTCTTTTCTTTTCTTTTCTTTTCTTTTCTTTTCTTTCTTTCTTTCTTTTTTTGTTGTTGTTTTTTTGTTTTTCAAGGTAGGGTCTCACTCTAGTCCAGGCTGACCTGGAATTCACTATGTAGTCTCAGGGTGGTCTTGAACTTATGGCGATCCTCCTACCTCTGCCTCCCGAGTGCTGGGATGAAAGGCATGCGCCACCACACCCGGGTGTGTGAGGCAGAGGTAGAAGGATCGCTGTGAGTTCCAGGTCAGCCTGGACTAGAGTGAAACCCTACCTCGAAAAACAAAAACAAAAAACACTTTGAGTGAGGTAACCCAGGCCCAGAAATCCAAGCACCGCATGTTCTCTCTCATATGTGGATCCTAGCTACAAATGTTTGGACTTGTATGTGAATTGGAATAAAACTTGGTAGCAGAGGCCAGTAAGCTAGAAAGGGCCTATAAAGGAGGAAGGAGAAAGGAGTACTTAAGGGGATGGTATTGTATATATGTAAGTAGAAGAACAGATTGCTATTCATAGAAAGGCCTAAGTGAGGTCAGGGAAAGAGATTGAGTAAAGGAAGGGTTGGGGGTGGGCTAATCAAAATCTAAGAGGGTATGAATAAGTCATATGGAAACCCACTTTTTTTGGACAGTGGCATATCCAGAAGCAATAGATTGTTACTAAAAAATTTTCAGTGACAGAGATAAGATACCTTCCAGTGAGTTGTTGGCTAGGGAGGTCCCTGATGCCCCCAGAACATTACAGGCCATTGTCAAGGCTCTTAGTTTCCCACTAGGAATAGAAAGTAAGATCCTGTTGCTGAAGACTCCACATGTTTGGGTTGCAAGGTCACTGAGAAATCCTGCTGGAACTGAGCTAAAAACCTCCTTTGTGTAGACCAGCTGACAGAAGGCTAGAAAAAGCTATGGTCAAGCCAGGTGTGGTGGCACATGCCTTTAATCCCAGCACTCGGGAGGCAGAGATAGGAGGATCACCATGAGTTCAAGGGCACCCTGAGACTACATAGTGAATTTCAAGTCAGACTGGACTACAGTGAAACCCTACCTCAAAAACCCAGGGGGGCGGGGGACTAAGCTGCATGCAGCTCCATGGGAGAGAGAGAGAAGTCACCAGTGGAGATACTCAACAGTAGACACTGCAAGCCTTAAGTTGGGCCAGCCAGGCCAAATGAGCCAATGGCAGCAATAGTAGCATGTGTGTTATGGGGAAAACCAACCATTTGGACTGGAGGCCTACCCCACAGGAGGGAATATATGCCTGGTACTGAAAACTTCTGACAGAGGCAATCATGAGCCCGAGGATTGTAACGCCTGCTATCTGGCTAAGTGCATATATTATGTTCACCAAACTGCCTGGTAAGCACTCTTCTTAATCTTCTTACCCATATATTAATACTACTCTCACTCTCACTTTAGGGAAGCTTTTTTTTAAATTTATTTTATTTTATTTTATTTTTTGGTTTTTCAAGGTAGGATCTCACTCTAGCCCAAGCTGATCTGGAATTCACTATGCAGTCTCACAGTGACCTGGAACTCACAGTCCTACCTCTGCCTCCCAAATGCTGGGATTAAAGGCATGCACCACCACCCCCAGCAAGCTTCTCTTTTCAGATGGTAGTTACCTCTGGAATGACTCCGAAGGCACCATAGTGCTGAGAAGAAGTGACAGAGGAGTGCTCAGCACTGAGACATCTCTATCACAACTTTCAACGCTCAGGATCCATTGCTGAAGAGATGGCAGAAAGAATGTAAGAGCCAAAGGAAGGATAGGACTCCTTACAATGCACTCTTCCAGATGCAAAATGGCCTGGATATTCATGACCTTGCAGTGTTTTGCACTACCTGCACAAGGCCAGTATAATAGGAGGAAAAGATGATGACATCAAAATAAAAGTGAGACTGATTGAGAGGGGCAGGGGCTATGATGGAGAATGATCTTTTCATAGTGTCCCAAATGTCTTGAAATTCCCATTCATGCCTTCCTATTAGCTTATCTTTCTCTTTGTTGGACTGTATTAGATCTGCCACCTGGTCTTCTAGTTTAGATATTCTGTCCTCTCCTTCATCCATTCTACTGGTGAGACTTTATGCCAACATATTTGTGCCAAACATGAGGACAAAAGTCACGATGACTGAAATTAAATCATTTAAAATCAAATAATATACCTAATGATGACCATTTGATAAGATTTGCATGAACAAATTAGGAGCTATCCTTAAAAGTGCAATTTTTTGGTATGGAAACCTTATTGTAGGAAATTAAGCACTAATGAGTGAACCTTAACCTTAAGACTCAGTTTCCCCAATAGTCAACAGTTTGACAGATAGAGGAACATAGCTAACTTGGCTGAACACTTTTAAGGCAGATTTATGATTGTTAAACCATGAAAAAGTTAATCATAGTTGAACTGAAACTTTAGCCCTGACATCTTGAGGCTTGTATTCAGGAGCCCAAATTTTGTCTCTACTATATATCTTTAAAAAAAAAAAAAAATCAGAGCCACAAAGAGAGAGGGGGAAGGGGGATAATTGGCCCCCTTGTGTGCATGTTCAAAATTGCATGCTTGCATCACTGTGCATCTGGCTACATGGGAGCTGGAGATTCGAACATGTGTTCTTAGGCTTCGCAGGCAAGTGACTTAACTGCTAAGCCATCTCTCCAGTGCACTACTGTACATCTTATCTTTTTGGGGGAGGGGGTAACAAGAGTTACTTTAATCAATGAGGCCTCTAGCTAGAGCTAGAGAGTTAGGAGTTACTGAGCCAGAAACTGTAACTGGCATGATCCAGTCCATCTGATAGTCTGGTCAGTTTAAGGTAGTTGCAGAGGTAAAGAAATAAATGTGCTTGGGGCTGGAGAGATAGCTTAGCAGTTAAGGTGCTTGCCTGCAAAGCCCAAGGACCCAAGTTCAGTTTCTCAGTATCCACATAAGCCAGATGCACAAAGGAGTGCATACATCTGGAGTTCATTTGCAGTGGCTGGATGCTCTGGTACACCCATTCTCTCTATCTACCTCTGTCTCTCTCTCACTTTCTCTCTCAAAAAATGGATAAATGAACACACCAAGTATGGTGGTGCATGATTTAATCCCAGCACTTGGGAGGCAGAGGTAGGAATATCGCTGATAGTTCAAGGCCAGCCTGAGACAACATAGTGAATTTCAGGTCCGTGGCACAGGAACCATGGCAAAGAAGTCTAGGGGATAAAAAGAAAAAAAAACAGCAAAATACACTCTTCTACTAAAAAGTGAAAGTGTATAATAAATTATCAACTTCAGCAGAGAAGTAGGAGAGATCCAGAGCATCTAGAGCCCACAGAAGCAGGCAGAAGCGGCTCCAGCAGCAGCAGCACCAGGTCCACGGCGGCCACAGCTTCCAGGCTTGGCCTCAGCCACAGGAAAAGCCAGGTGAGGGGATTTTTCTACTCACACCAGCCTCCTCGCAACCTCAAGAAATGTGAAGGGAGGACAGCAGGGACCAGCAGAGTGGCTCGTGAGGAAGAGGACCAGCAGGAGAACTTCAGCCACCATCCACAACCTCCCCTCCCCTCACCTCCAGCACAAGCAGCAGCAATTACTAGAGACCTGAGGAAGGGAGCTCACCTACACAGCACCCAGCACAGGCTCTCAGAGCAGTGACCCAGTGACCCAGCCAGCCTACCTGAGTACAAGCACAGCAAAGAGGGACCAAGTGGGCATGCAGCATAGCTGAAACCAAAGCCATCCCAAAAGGTAACTGGGATTACACCAGGTCAGTACCCACCTTCCATGTCAGGGCAAATTATATGTTAAATCTGATGGACGGCCGAATTTGCCATTCTTTTTTTTGTTTGTTTGTTTTGTTTTTTTCTGAGGTAAGGTCTCACTCTAGCTCAGTCTGACCTGGATTTCACTGTGTAGTCTCAGGGTAGCCTGGAACTAACTGCAATCCTCCTGCCTCTGCCTCCCAAGTGCTGGAATTAAAAGCATGTGCCACCACGCTCAGCCAAATTTGCTATATTTTGGGCTTGTCATTTGTTGCTTCCTGATTTATTGTGCATTTGTCTCCTCTTCTGTCATTCATTGGGGAAGGGTCTCACTTGGTCACAAGCTAACCTTGGAACCCTCTACGGACCAGAAATCTTAGCCTCCCAGTTGACAGGATTAAGGGTGTGGGGCAACACACATCCTTAGGGACTGTGACTTTGTTAGAGGATCTGTTTGTCATAATACCTACTCTTATATAAATACTCTGTGCTGTTTTTCATTGAATGTGTACAATGTTTAGTTAAATTTTAGAATTTGCCTGTATTCTGTTCCACTCAACCTACTAGAATACTCTCATACCCAGCAAACTCAACACCTAGGGTCACTTTTGTGATTACTCTGAGAGTTTTAAGAGCTACACATAGCACCTTAAGCCCCTATCCTGAAGATCTATAACATCAAATTGATTGATACATCTAATAATACTGCAGATAATCAGAAAATCCAAGCATTAAATTAATCCAAGATGCAAAAATCTCTACATTATAATACAAGAAACACAAAAAATCAAGACAATATAAATCCACCAAAAAGTATTAATGCATCAGAAATGACCTCCAGTGAGACTGATTTAAAGGAAATTCCTAAGAAAGATTTCAAAAGAGTGATTATAAATATCCTGAAAGAAATCAAAGAGGAAATCAGAGGAATCAAAAAAGACACCAGAAAGCCGGGCATGGTGGCACACGCCTTTAATCCTAGCACTTGGGAGGCAGAGGTAGGAGGATCACTGAGAGTTCGAGGCCACCCTGAGACTACATAGTGAATTCCAGGTCAGCCTGAGCCAGAGTGAGACCCTACCTCAAAAAACCAAAAAAAAAAAAAAAAAGACACCAGAAACCAATTTAATGATAAGGAGGTCAATACAAGACATGAATAAGGAAATAGAAATTAAGAAAAACCAGTTAGAAATACTAGCAATGAAAAATACAGTCAGGCAAATAAAAAACTCTGTAGAAAATCTCACCAGTAGAATGGATGAAGGAGAAAATAGAACATCTAAAATAGAAGACTGTTGGGCTCTGCCCGGTGTGAAGCCGAGTGGTTAGCCCAGCCAATCTTGGCCTATTCCCGGTAAGGCCTAGTCGAGCCTGAGTACCTGCCCTTGACTCAGCACCTAAGCTGAAACTGCCTCCACCCAGCTGCTGCTGACGTGATGAAATACTGTTGGCCCTTATACCTTTCTCTCATCCCCTTTTCCCGCCCCCTTCCTCAAAGTATATTGGCCCTTATACCTTTCTCTCATCCCCTTTTCCCGCCCCCTTCCTCAAAGTATATTGGCCCTTATACCTTTCTCTCATCCCCTCTTCCCACCCCCTTCCTCAAAGTACATAAATATCTCCCCCCTGACAATAAACGACGAGTTTCGCTTTAGACGTTTCTCCGCGACTCAATGTGGTTTTCTTTTCCCCGGTGATTTGGGGAGGTTTGAGTTGCCGACACCTGTCTTCTCGCTCAGCCTCAAGAGAGAAACGGCTGGCCCGGCTCTCTCTCTCTTTTGCTCTACCTGCCGGTGGTGAGGGAAAAAAGCCCCGGCAGAAGACCAGGTGGCAGATCTAATACAGTTCAACAAAGAGAAAGACAAACTAATAGAAAGGTATGAATGGGAATTTCACAACATTCAGGACACTATGAAAAGATCAAACATAAGAATTCAGGGTATAGGAGCCAGGCATGGTGGCGCACACCTTTAATCCCAGCACTCGTGAGGCAGAGGTAGGAGGATTGCTGTGATTTCGAGGCCACCCTGAGACTACGTAGTGAATTCCAGGTCAGCCTTAGCTAGCGTGAGACCTTACCTCAAAACACCAAAAAAAAAAAAAAAAAAAAACCAGAATTCAGGGTATAAGGTCTTTAGGCCTCCCAGATAAGTACCTTAACTGTTAAGCCATCATTTACTTGATGCCTTTTTTTAATCATCTGTTTTTTCTTTTTTTTTTTTTTTTTTTCTTTTTCGAGGTAGGGTTTCACTCTGGTCCAGGCTGACCTGGAATTAACTATGTAGTCTCAGGGTGGCCTTGAACTCTCAGCGATCCTCCTACCTCTGCCTCCCAAGGGCTGGGATTAAAGGCGTGCGCCACCACGCCCGGCTTTAATCATCTGTTTGTATCCATAGCTAACTACCCTTGTCTCTTCTATTGCTGACCCCCTGATAATACTGCTCTTAGGCTTTACCATAGGACCCTGCATTATTAATGCTCTAAGTAGAAATATAAAGAATAGAATAAATTCTGTTAAATTCATGGTATTGTGGATGCAATACACCCCCTTAGATGAAAATATCCTAGACACTGTTCTTCAAGGATTTGACTTAGTGTATATCAGAGGTGGAAATGGAAAATGGGATGATCCCTCTGTTCAGTGCAGGTGTTTTCCTTTACCTAAGGAATGGGATGATCCCTCTGTGCAATGCTTGTGTTTACTGTTACCTAAGGAATGGGATGATCCCTCTATTCAATGTACCATGACCTTCCTGTATCTCTTTGTTTCTAAATATCTTTGTGATTACAAAACTTAGAACGTTTCTTGCCTCAGTTCCACTATGTGACCTATGTAACCTTGTGACTTCTTGTAACAGTATGTAACTTCGTGATTTAACTCCCATCTTGTTTTTACTATAAGCATCATGTGGTTATTTCCAATAAAAGCTGACACTCCAAACAGTTTCAGGGTTGCATCCTGAGATCCTGAACTCTGGATGTAGCCTTGGTGCACCAGCTTTTCTTCTTTTTCTTTTCTTTCTTTTTTACCCAATAAATCATTGCCTCACAAAAAAAAAAAAAGTAGAAAAACTTGAAGCTTTTCCACTAAAGTCAGGAACAAGACAAGGGTGTCCACTGTCCCCACTTTTATTTAATATAGTACTAAAAGTCTTAGCCATAGCAATAAGGCAAGGGACACATAAAAGGGACACAAATTTGAAGAAAGAGATCAAGTTATAATTATTTACAGATGATATGAATCCTTATATACATAAAGGACCCTAAAGATTCTACCAGCAAACTGTTAGAGCTGATAAACACCTATAGCCATGTAGCAGGATACAAAATAAACACACAGAAATCAGTAATCTGCCTATATGCTAACAGCAAACACACAGAGGATGAAATCAGAGAATCACTCCCATTCACAATTGCATCAAAAAAAAAAAATTAAAGTACCTTAGGATAAACCTAACCAAGGAAGTGAAGGATCTCTACAATGAAAACTTTTAAACACTCAAGTAAGAAACTGCAGAAGAAACTAGGAAATGGAAAGACATCCCTTGTTCTTGGATTGAAAGAATCAATATTGTGAAAATGGCAATCTTACCAAAAGCAATTTACACATTTAATACAATCTCCATCAAAATTCCAATGGCATTATTCACAGAAATAGAAAAAAACAATCCAAAAATTCATTTGGAAGCACAAAATCTTCGCATATCTAAAACAATTTTGAGCAACAAAAATAAGGCTGGTGGTATTACCTGATTTTAACCTATATTACAGAGCCATAGTAAAAAAAAAAAAAAAAAAAAAAAAAAAAAAAAAACATGGTACTGGCACAAAAACATGCATGTAGATCAATAGAACAGAATACAGGACCCAGATGTAAGTCCGGGTAGCTATAGCCACCTGATCTTTGACAAAAAAATGCCAAAAATACTCATTGGAGAAAAGACAGCCTCTTCAGCAAATGGTGCTGGGAAAACTGGATATGTATTTGTAAAAGGATGAAAATAGATCCATATCTCTCTCCATGCACAAGAATTAAGTCCAAATGGATCAAAAACCTTAATATTGTTGGATCCGAGAATCAGGAGAATGAGGAAAGAGGCACTCAGACACGGGTTCAAGTGAAGAAAACAAAGTTTATTGAGATGGCCAGTGTAGAAACTAATCAATTAGGGATGCATCCAGACTCGGGAGCTGGGTCTGCAACCCTGAGTGTCTGTAAGCAGGAGTTTATAAAGGCAAAAACTGCAAACAGGTGTACAGTACCAAGAACAATGTGTGGAGTCACAAGAACAATGTTTGTTCCTCTTGTCAAGGTTTTTTAACAGTTGATTGTTTGTATCTAAGGGTGTAGGCTATTCTTGGGTTGGGGGCCCAACGTTCCAGGCTACTGTGGTCGAGCCAACAGAACGTTGGCTTGGAGGAGTGGGCCCAGTGGGGTGTAGGGTTTTTCCAGGACGTCTGTAACTAAAACAAAATGGTTGTCTGGGGCAGCAGTAGGTCAACAGGGAGGAATTTATATCAGTCATCCTTTTCATTCCCCCCCCCTTGAGTTGTGATGGAATCAAACCCTTGATTCTATATCTTCCTCTATATATAGAGAAGAGTAATGAGCTCTTAGGACTAACATCGGGACAGAAGAAATTTGCCACTGCACAAAGTTAATGATGGCATTAAAGATGCAGGGCCTGAAGAACAGGAGAAGGAGGAGTATGATTATGGGGCCAGTGATGCTTGTAAGTAAGGTTGTTAGCCAAGGGGACCAGTTAAAGAGTTTGTGGAACCAGGACCATGACTGTTGTCTGTCTCTTTCCCTATTTTCTAGGTCTATCTTGAGGTCTTGTAGAGTGTTGTGGATGATACTACATAGTGAATTCCAGGTCAGCCTGGGCTAGAGTGAGACCCTACCTTGAAAAAAAAAAAAAAAAGAATTTTCAGAGCTGGTCATGGTGGTGCACACCTTTAATTCCAGCACTCTGGAGGCAAAGGTAGGAGGATCTAAGTGAGTTGAAGGCCACCCTGAGACTACATAGTGAATTCTAGGTCAGCCTGGGCTAGAGTGAGACCCTACCTCGAAAAACAAAAAAAATAATTTTCAGGGTTATTGTATCTTATATGTATTTTACTGTTTGCTGTAGCACATTAAATTTGTGCATTTATTTAAAAATAAAAGGACCTGGGGAAGGACTTGAGAGAAGATACAAAGTTCCTGTTGATTTGGGTGTGTAAAGAAGGAGATAGGTAGGAATGGTGTTGATCCCAAAGTACAAGCAAATCAAGTTCTGGGGGGTGGGCAGCAAACAGGTAGGAGTCATGTAGTCCTATAGAATTAGTGGTTTTGTGTGTGTGTGTGTGTGTGTGTGTGTGTGTGTGTGTGGTGTAGGTGTTGCTTGGGTGGCAAATCTGTGAGTATGGGTATTTTGTAAGGGGAAACTGGAGGACTGGAAGCAAGTGTCATTTCTTGTTAAGTTCCCAATAGTGAGTGAGGTGGTCCAGGGGCAGGAACAGGTATCATTAATGGGCACTGTTTTGATTTGTTTAAAGGGTGTGACATCAGTGGAAGCAATGCCCACATAGTATAGGGGTTTGGGGCCAGAAATCTTGAGTAAGGTTAGGGCAGGTGTGGGTCCTCGCTGTTCCTGGGGGTCGTTGGCCACCGACATCCTGGGCACAGGAGGAGTTGGGGGTAAGCAGGATCCTGGAGCAGCAGGTGAGTACAATGACAGGCAATGAACACCCAGGAGGCAGTCTGATGGATAGCACACTCTCATTTATTCAACAGGGGAGTGGGTTTATAAACACTTGAGAAAGGTTGAGAAGGCACATACAGACTATATGGCGGTTGGATACATAGTTTATGGGTTGTTATCTAATTGGTTGAAAGGCAGAAATGTAAGGGAGATAGTGGCGGGAAAAGCTATGTGACTTCAGCCACATAAGGGTCTCTTGGGAAGCTAGCCACAAGGTCAGGAACTGTGGGGGGGGGGCAGGCAATGCCTGACTTATGGAATGATCAGATGCTTTTGGGATCAAAAGGGGGAGAGAGCCTCACCAGTTCTGCCAACTCTGGGCGATGACAAGGCACACTACAACCTTGCCCGAGGGCAGGGAGGGCCAGCACCATGGCCAGGGTGGGTTTCCTTCAATAAGGCCAGCTGCAACCCCCACAACCCAAGGTCCCCAGCCATGTCCAGCCTAGGCCAGCTTCCTCACAGTCCCAGCCCATTTTTAGCAATGCCCAACAGATGGGTGGCATTAAGAAAAGAAAAGGTAGCACAGACAGTGTCAAGGAGTGTGGGGTCCACCCTCCCTCCCGGGGAGTCTGCTGCCCTGCTTGACTGACATGACCAAGGATTGTTTGCCTAAAAAACATCTTGTTCCACTCCCATTTTATGGCCTAACCACAAGTTCTGTATGCCCCAGGTGGCTCTTGTTTAACAGTAAACAACAAGATATGAGAACATGAACTTCTGACCCTGGGGCTTTTCCACGTGCTGTAAGGCTGTATATATATTGCCCTCTGACTTCAATAAACAGCATTCTTGAAGCACGAATGACCCAGTGATTGTCTTTTCAATCCTCGGCACCTCGCCCAGCTCGGGGTCTTGGTGATAGTGCGGGCGCTACAAAGGAGGGCATCAGTGGGGGAGAGAATTGAGTTTTCCTTTTGGTTGAAGCGGGAGCTGGGGGTAGTAGCCTGATGGTCCTTCCGTTGCTGAGGCTAAGGTGTGGTAACAAGTGGGGCAGTGGGGATGGACCATGGGGCTAGGGGGCCCATCAGAATGTGGGGCACTCCCTGTTCATGATGTTCTAGGCATTGAATGGTGAAAGACATCCCAGGGTTGTATCCAGTCACATAAGCTCTAATTCCTCAAGTTTTTCCTGCTTTGTAGGGGCCAGGGTTAATGGGGTTATAGCTTTTGGGAGTTAGTTTTAGAGGGAAGCATTTGTTTGAGGAGCAAGGTCAGGTCTGAGTGAGGGTGATACGCAAATCCTGGGTCAGGCTGCCAGTTACCAGAAGACCAGGATTCGCAACCCCATTGTGCACAGAAGTACTCACCGTCCTCATCACAAGGTATGTTTCCTACTCGGTGTTCTCCAGCAGGACAAATGTAATAGGTGGGTGCTTATAACCTAGCAGAATTTATAGGAATCTAATTAAGATAACTTCCTAGGTCCCTACAGATAGGTAGGCCATAGGTCAGTTAAATCTATGTGGAAGGTTGAGGCTGACAAGTGAGGGGACCTCTTGAATGACTCTGCCAGTCTGGGTATTAGAAAGGTGCCAGAGGCAGGGTTGGGGCCCATAAGGATTAGCCGGTGAAGAGGACCCTCATGGCAAAACAAGCAGAAGGAGTAGCGGGCAAAGTCTCAAGAGGGCTTGAGGGCCCTGAGTCTTATCTTCAGTCAGTTGGATGTCGTCCTCCTCTCCATCCATGGTCTGGGTCGTCAGGCCTCCTGTCAGGTCAGGTTTCAGATGTGAGTGATGAACCCAGGTCCAGATTCCATCCACTTTGACTGCCATGGGGGTGGTCAGTATGACAATGTGTGGTCCTTTCCAGTGGGGTCCTAAAGTCTCCTTCTGATGACGTTTGACCCAAACTAGATCTCCAGGTTTGTACCCATGAGGTTTTGCCTGGGCAGCTGATAGACGTGGTGGAGGGGGAAAACATTATCTTGAGTTATCTGTAAAGCGTGAATGGATTTGAGAAAGTGAAAGTTAGATATTTTGGCTATTAGGTCAGAGTTGAGCTTAGGTACTATGGGAGGGGGTCTCCCAAATAAGATTTCAGAGGGGGTAAGACCACATGTGTAGGGAGTGTTCCGAACCCGGAACAGGGCAAAGGGAAGGAGAGCCGTCCAGTCTTCACCATTCTCTATGGGTAATTTTGTTAGGGTCTCTTTTAAGGTCCGATTCATCCTCTCTACCTGACCTGAATTGTGGGGATGATATGCACAATGTAATTTCCCAATTTATCCCCAGGGCTTTGGAAAGCCCCTGTGTTACCTGAGAGATGAAAGCTGGTCCGTTATCAGATCCCAGCAGGGACGGCAGACCATACCTTGGGATGATGTCCTCCAATAACTTCTTGGATACAATTTGGGTGGTCTCCTCCTTTGTGGGGAATGCCTCCATCCATCCTGAAAAGGTGTCTACAAAGACTAAGAGCTATGTGTAACCATACTGACCTAGTTTAACTTCTGGGAAGACTACTTCCCAGTGGACTCCAGGAGAGGTGCCCCTTTCCTTTGTGGCTGGGGGATGAGAGTTGGCATGGGGATTGGTAGTCAGACATGCAACACATTTGTTCAGTAGGTCAGTGATGATCTGTTTTAGCCCCTGAATCTTATAAGACCTGTTAAGGAGTTCAGCCATTTTGTTTTCCCCTAGGTGGGTTCCTTCATGGAGGTGTTGAGCAATGGTTTTTCCTAATTGGGGGGTAGGATAATGCAGCCTTCAGTGGTGTATCTCCAACCTCCCTTGGTTTGTGTGTTGGGCAGGGTCTTGAAGAATTTATCATCTTGCTCATCATAAGAGGTTTGTTCAGGGAGACTGAGTGCAGGGAGAGCAACCAGCTCCATGGTGCCTTCTGTGGGGACCTGTTTGGCTTCCTCGACTGCGATGGGGTTGCCAATGGCTTCTGGTGAATTTCCTTTCTGGTGCCAGGGATAGTGGATGATGGCTATTTTGGCTGGAAGCCATAAGGCTTGCAGGAGTTCCAATATCTCATCTTTACTTTTAATAGTTTTTCCCTCTGCTGTCAGTAGCCCTCATTCCCAGTAGATGGCACCGTGAACATGTGCAGTAGCAAAGGCATACCTGCTGTCCGTGTAGATGGTGGCAGTCTTGTCTTTGCTAAGTTTTAGGGCCTGGGTTAAGGCAACAAGTTCTGCCTTCTGGGCAGAGGTTCCAGAGGGAAATGCAGATGACCAGACAGTGCCTTAGTTGGATAGCACTGCTGCCCCAGCATATCGGGTTCTGTTCCTGATGAAACTGCTACTGTCAGTGTAGTAGGTAATGTCTGGATTTGGCCAAGGACAGTCTCTAAGATCAGCCCTTGTCCCTTGGACCTGTTGGAGGATCTCAGCACAATCATGTGTTATGTTTAAGTCTGGGTTGGGCAGCAGGGTAGTGGGATTGAGGGCTGCACTGGGGAGGAAAGAAATCCTAAGGGGATTTAGTAACAAGGCCTGGTAGTGAGTGAGTTTTGCATTTGTCAACCAGCGGTCAGGGAGGTTTTTGAGTATTCCTTCCACTGAATGAGGGGTGGTCACCTTTAAGGGTTGTCCCAGCGTCAATTTGTCTGTGTCTTTGACTAGCAGGGCAGTGGCCGCAATGATCCTTAAGCAGGTGGGCCATCCAGCGGCCATTGGGTCCAACCTCTTAGACAGGTGAGCTACAGGGCATTTCCATGGACCTGATTGTTGCGTTAAGACCCCCTTTGCGACTCCCTGATGTTTGTCCATGAACAAATGGAATGACTTAGCAATATCAGGTAGAGCCACAATTGTCTTGGCTTGGGCCTCAAACTGGGGTCCTTAGGCTTCACAGGCAAGCGCTTAACTGCTAAGCCATCTCTCCAGGCCAAACTTCTTTTGTTGTTGTTGTTGTTGTTGTTTTTGGTTTTTTGAGGTAGGGTCTCACTCTAGCCCAGGCTGACCTGGAATTCACTATGTATTCTCAGGGTGGCCTTGAAATCACAGTGATCCTCCTACCTCTGTCTCCCAAATGCTGGGATTAAAGGTGTGCGCCACCACACCTGGCTTGAAATACACTTAAAAATATATATTTTAAAAGCCAGGTGTGGTGGCGCACACCTTTAATCCCAGCACTCAGGAGGCAGAGGTAGGAGGATTGCTGTGAGTTCAAAGCCACCCTGAGAATACAGAGTGAGCTCCAGGTCAGCCTGAACTGGAATGAGACCCTACCTCGAAAAACCAAATATAAATATATACATATATATATGTAATTTTATTAATTTAATTTAACTTATGTGCAAGCAGAGAGAGAGATATAGAAGAGAGACAGAGAGAGAGAGAGAGAGAATGGGCACACCAGGGCCTCTAGCCAAACACCAGATGCATGCACTCCCTTGTGCATCTGGCCTGTGTGGGCACTGAGGAATCCCACCTGGGTCCTTTGGCTTCATAGGCAAGAGCCTTAATCACCAAGCCATCTCTCCAGCCCTAAAATATTTTTTTATTTATTTATTTGACAAAGAAAGAGGGAGAGGGAGAAAGAGAGAGGATGGGCATGCTAGGACTTCCAGCCACTGAAAACGAACATCTGGCTAATGTGGGTCCTGAGGAATCAAACCTGGGTCCTTTGGCTTTGCAGGCAAATGCTTTAACAGCTGAGCCATCTCTCCAGCCCTGAAGTATACTTTTAAAAGCATGAAGACAGCCAGGTGTGGTGGTGCATGCCTTTAATCCCAGCACTGGGAGGCAGAGGTAGGTGGATTGCCATGAGTTTGAGGCCACCCTGAGATTACATAGTAAATTCCAGGTCAGCCTGGGCTAGAGCAAAACCCTACATCAAAAAAAAAAGAAAAAAAAAAAGCATGAAGACAAATACAAAAGGTTTGTTATTTAAAGCAGGTTAAAATGAATACTGTGTGAATGAACATTTAAATCTGGTAGAGAGCTGGAGAGATGGTTTAGCAGTTAAGGTGCTAGATACTTGATGTGATTTCTCTTGATCGTCCAGACAAACCTTTGTGGGGACCTGTTTTCTGTCCATGAAAACAGGTATAGACAGGACTGAGGTTATGAATTTAGGGTCCCATTGGTCCATCAGTAAGATTATAAATTCATACTTCCTAAGCTTGTTTGGGGACCCACTGGTAAGAACTTAATCCCATAGACCCCATATTTCCTAGTACAACTTTTTTTGGGGGGGTGTTGAGGTAGGGTCTCAATCTAGCCTGGCTAAGAATGTATTATAAAAAATATTTATTTAGCATCATAGCTCTTGTAGGTCATGTTACATGCAGCTGGCTTTCACATGGCTAATAGAATCAAAAGACCATAAGGGGGACTGGAGAGATACCTTAGTGGTTAAGGAGCTTGCCAGCAAAGCCAAAGGACCCAGGTTTGATTTCCCCAGTACCCACGTAAGGCCAGATGCACAAGGTGGCACATGCATCTGGAGTTCCTTTGCAAAGGCTAGAGACTCTAGTGCACCCTTTCATTTTTCTCTCAAATAAATAAAATACATTTTTATTTCTTTATTTACTTCAGAGAGATGAAGAGGGAGAGAGAGAGAATGGGCGCACAAACGAACTCTAGATGCCTATGCATCTGGCTTATGTGGGTCCTAGAGAATCAAACCTAGGTCCTTTGGCTTTGCAGGCAAGTGCCTTAACCTTCACTGCTCTCCAAATCCAATGAGCCTCAAATGAGGATCTGTATCTAATTTATCGCGGTATCTAGAAGCACACCAAGACCCTGGGGACACCTAGGAGCAAGTTCTGCTGTGAGCTGCTGGAGTTTGTTGACTGAACTCAAGGTTCGTGAAGTCTGACCCAGCTTCCCATGCAGTGCGTATGGGCGCCATCTACTGGTTTTCTCAGAAACTTCAGGTTCTTCAGAGAAAAGGAAAATTTGATTAGAAATCTTGTTTTCTTTTTATTCTTTTATGTTTTCTTAATTAAAAAATTTTTTTCAAGGTAGGGTCTCACTCTAGTCCAGTCTGACCTGGAATTCACTAAGTAGTCTCAAGAAGGCTGGCCTTGAACTCACTGTGATCCTCCTACCTCAGCCTCCCGAATGTTGGGATTAAAGGCATGCACCACCACACCTGACTTTTTAAAAATTATTATTATTTTTTCTTTCTTTCTTTCTTTCATGTCAAGGGAAACCACAGACACAGCTGACCAGGTCATTGCCTCCTTCAAGGTCCTGGCAGGGAAGAAGAGCTTCATCACAGCCGAGGAGCTGTGGAGAGAGCTGGCCCCTGACCAGGCTGAATACTGCATTGCCTGCATGGCACCCTACCAGGGCCCTGATGCCATGCCTGGTGCCCTTGACTACAAGTCCTTCTCTACAGTCCTCTAAGACAAGAGAGACCTGTGAGGCCCTCCAGCCACCCTGACCAGATCCCCTTGGCCTCCAGAAGGGACCAGGGAGCTCTGCCCCATCCTGTCTCTGTATCTATGCAAAGTGATCTCTGGGGTCCTTCTAGGGAAAGGGAGGAGCTCAGGCCTCATCCCATCTGGTAGGGGAGGGAGATGTGGGGGTCAGTAGCTCTGATCTGCTAAATGTATATGATGTGTTGTTTCTTTTTTTAACCAATGTGGAGGGGACAGTGGGCCCTTAGGTTCTCTCTTTGCCCTGGAGATGCCCCTCCAAACCCAGGTCCCTTTTTTTGCTCCAGAGGTCCCTTCAAGGCCTCTTACATCAGGCCAAAGCCACATGTGCCTTGTACAGGTACCACCCTGTCCTGTAGAGGCTCCAACAGAGGACACCAGCTACCCCTGGACCAGACCCCACCAGCTTGGTCTTCCTTCCTCCATTTGTGAATGACAGGAGTCTGGGACTCCGCCATCACTCCTCTTGGTCCCTAGAGAGGTGGGTGAAGCAGCCTAGCCCCAGCCCTCCCTGGCCTTGCTTTGTCTGAACACAGGGTCTCAGATTTTCTAAGGACCAAAACCAACAGTGGGCTAGGAAGATGACTCAGTGATTAAAAGTGCTTGCTTGGGGCTGGAGAGATGGCTTAGCAGTTAAGGTGTTTGCTTGCAAAGCCAAAGGATCCTGGTTCGATTCTCCAGGACACACAAAAGCCAGATGCACATGAGGGCACATGCATCTGGAATTTGTTTGCAATGGCTGGAAGTCCTAGCGTGCCCATTCTCTCTCTCTCTCTCAATCTCTGCATCTTTCTCTCTCTCAAATAAATACCATACACACACACACACACACACACACACACACACACACATATATGATGCCTGGGTTCAATTCCCCATGTAAAGCCAGAAACAAAAAGTTGTGCATATGGGGCTGGAGAGATGGCTTAGCAGTTAAGGCGCTTGCCTGATAAGCCTAAGAATACCATTCCATTCTCCAGGTCCCACGTTTAGCCAGACGCAGTGATGCAAGGGCGCAATACTGCACTTGCCCACAAGGGGGGCTCATGCATCTGGAGTTCGTTCATAGTGGCTGAGAGGCTGTTGGTGCACCCATTCTCTATCTGTCTCTCTCTCTTTGTCGCTCTCCAAAAAAAAAAAAAAAATTGTGCATATGTCTGGAGTTCGCAGAGAGGAGAGGCTCTGGAGCATATGTACAAAAAAGAGAGAGAGAAACAAAAATCTACACACACACACAAAAAAATAAACCTATAGAAATTTGGCCTGGCGTGGGTGCATGACTTTAATCCCAGCATTCGGGAGGCAGAGGTAGGAATACCACTGTGAGTTCAAGGCCATCCTGAGATTACAGAGACTGAATTCCAGGTTAGCCTGGGCTAGAGTGAGACCCTACCTCGAAAAGAAAGAAAGAGAAGGAAAGGAAGAAAGAAAGAAAGAAAGAAAGAAAGAAAGAAAGAAAGAAAGAAAGAAAGAAAGGAAGGAAGAAAGAAAGAAAGAAGAAAGAAAGAAAGAAAGAAAGAAAGAAAGAAAGAAAGAAAGAAAGAGAGAAAGGAATTCACTATTTTACTATTTACTTTATTAACTTACAGATTGATTATATAAATATATATCCACCTAGAACATATCTCTGTCGCCTCTCTTGCTCCCGTAATGAAGCTATAGCTGATTCATTGCCCTCTTTAGTCCCTCCTGATTTTCCCCTTGTTTGTGGTGGGTAGGGGTCTATGGGAACTTCCTGAGGCAGAAGTGGCCTGTTGACCTGCCTGCCTGCCTGTTATTTGATGGTTTTGACCTCCCCACACACACACCTTTTGAGTGTATTCTGATTGATTTTTTTTTTTTTTTTTTTGGTCTTGGTTTCTGGATAAACCACCCTTTGGGGATGGAAAAATAAAACATAATATTATTAAGATAAAAAAATTTAACACAGGGCTGGAGAGATGGCTTAGTGGTTAAGGCGCCTGCCTCCTAAGCCTAAGAACGCTGGTTCCAGTCTCCAGGTACCACGTTTAGCCAGATGCAAAGTGATGCAAGGGCGCTATGCCGCACTTGACCACAAGGGGGCGCACGCATCTGGATTTCGTTCACAGCAGCTGAGAGACTGCTGGTGAGCCCATCTCTATCTGTCTCCCTCTCCCTTTCTGTCTGTCTCTCTCTGTGTCTCTCTCCAAAAATAAATAAAATAATAAAAAATTTAACCCCATTTTTGTTTTTTAATATTTTATTTATTTACTTGAGAGAGAGAGAAGGAGGCAGGGCCTGTGGCCCCTGCAAACAAACTCCAGATGCATGTGCCATTTTATGCATCTGGCTTATGTGAGTTCTGGGGAATTGAACCTGGGTCCTTGGACTCCACAGGCCAGCACCTTAAACACTAAGCCATCTGTCCAGCCCTTTTTGGGTTTTTTCTTTGGGGATATAGCTCAGTTGGTAGCATCTTGATTAGCATGCATGAGACTCCGAGTTAAATGCTCAGCACCATAACACATGTGGTGAACACCTGTTATCCCAGTACATGGGAGTTACAGGCAAGGGGATCAGAAGTTCAAGGTTGTGCTATATAAGACCCTGTCTTGGGCTGGAGAGGTGGCTCAGAGATTAAAGTGCTTGCTGGTAAAATCTGAAGACCCAGGTTCAATTCCTCAGTACTAATGTAAACCAGATGCACAAGGCGGCACACGTGTCTGGACTTTGCAGTTGTTTGCAGTGGCTGGAGGCCCTGGTGTACCCAATGTCTCTCTCCCTCTTTCTCTCTCTCTCTCTCAAATAAATAAAATAATAAGCCAGGTGAGGTGGCACACACCTTTAATCCCCGCACTCGGGAGGCAGAAGTAGGAGGATTGCTGTGAGTTCAAGATCACCCTGAGACTGCATAGTGAATTTCCAGGTCAGCCTGGACTACAGTGAGACTCTACCTCAAAAAAAAAAAAAAAAAAAAAAAAAGATGGCTTAATGGTCAAGGCACTTATGTGGGACCTGGAGAGTAGAACATGAGTTCTTAGGTTTCAAAGGCAAGTACCTTAACTACTAAGCCATCTCTCCAGCCTGACTAATTTTTTTGTTTGTTTGTTTTGGTTTTTCAAGGTAGGGTTTCACTTTAGCAAAGGCTGACCTGGAATTCACTTTGTATTCTCTGGGTAGCCTCAAACTCACAGCAATCCTCCTATTATCTCGCTAGCGCTGGAATTAAAGGTGTGTGCCACCACACCTGGCTTTAATTTTTAAAAAATTTATTTATTTTAATTTTTTTTTTTTATTTTTCAAGGTTAGGTCTCACTCTAGCCCAGGCTAACCTGGAAATCACACTGTATTTTCAGGGTGGCCTTGAACTCATGGTGATCCTCCTACCTCTGCCTCCCGAGTGCTTGGATTAAAGGCATGTACCACCATGCCCAGCTAATATTTTTATTTATTTCAGAGAGAGACATAGAGAAATAGGCAGGTAGAGAGAGAGAGAGAATGGGCATGCTAGGGTCTCCAGCCACTACATATGTACTCCAATTGCAAGAGCCTCCTTGTGCATCTGGCTTATGTGGGTTCTGGGAAATTGAACCTGGGTCCTTTGGCTTTGCAGTCAAGTGCTTTTATTTCTCCATCCCTCTTGTTTTTTTTTAAATTTTTTGTTTATTTTTTATTTATTTGAGAGCGACAGACAGAAAGAGGCAGATAGATAGAGAATGGGGCACACCAGGGCCTCCAGCCACTGCAAACGAACTCCAGATACATGTGTCACCTTGTACATCTGGCTTATGTGGGTCCTGGGGGATTGAGTCTCGAACCAGAGTCCTTAGGCTTCACAGACAAGTGCTTAATTGCTAAGCCATCTCTCCAGGCCCCCTATTGTTTTTTTGAGGTACAGTCTTGCTCCTAGCACAGGCTGACCTGGAATTCACATGTAGTCTCAGGGTGACCTTGAACTCACAGCAATCCTCCTACCTCTGCCTTCCAAATGCTGGGATTAAAGGTGATTAAGGAGATAATTTTTGTATTTACTTGGTGTGTGGGTTTTTGCGTGTAGTGAATATGGTGATGTGATGTGTGGAGTATGCATACATGTGTACAGATGTGCATGGAGGCCACAGAAATTCGGGTGCCCTCCTGTATTACTCATCCACAGATTTCCTTGAGATTTTTTTCCCCTCAACCTGGTGAGGGAGGCTCTTTTCAGTAAGCCCCAGAGCTTCTCCAGTCTCCACTCCTCCTCCAGGACTAGGGTAACAGAGGTATATAGCCATGGCCAACTTTTTCTATGGGTGCTAGGGAATCAAGCTCAGGTAGTCTTAATCCCTCATGCCTAATGCTTAAGCAGCCAGTGCTCTTACCCACAGAGCCATCTCCCCAACATTATTTGATGTTTTTTGGGTTGTGTCCCCGACCCCCACTGAGGGTCTCTCTCTAGCCTAGACTGACTTGGAATTCCCTCTGTAACCCCAGACTAGCCTTGAACTCCTGGTGATCTTTTTATGTTTCCCTAGCTCTATGATGTATTTATTTACTTGCAAGTAGAGAAAAGTGGGGAATAAGAGAATGAGAAGGAATGGGTGCCCTAAGGCCCTTACCACTGCAAGTAAACTCCAGATGGTGAGCCTGATGCATGCACCACTTTGTGCATCTGATTTTATGTAGGTACTAGGAGTTTGAACCCAGGTTGTTAGGCTTTGCAAGAAAGTGACCTTAACCACTGAGCAATCTCTCCAGCCCCCAGCTCTGTTTTTTTTGTTTGTTTTTGTTTTTTCCAGCTCTGTTTTTTGTTGTTTTTTCGAGGTAGGGTGTCACTCTAGCCCAGGCTGACCTGGAACTCACTTGAATTTTTTTTTTCCAGGTAGTTTTTTACTCTAGTACAGGCTGACCTGGAATTCACTATGTAGTCTCAGAATGACCTTGAACTCAGTGATCCTCCTACTTCAGCCTCCTGAGTGCTGGGATTAAAGGTGTGCGCCACTATGCCCAGCTTCATTTGAACTCTTTAACCTTTTGCCTCCACATCCTTGAGTGCTGGGATTACAGGACTAGGCCACTATGCCCAGGTCTTAAGGTAGTTATTTGTTTTGTTTTGAGACAAGGCCTCACTCTAGCCAAGGCTAACTTCCCACTCATGATGATCCTCCTACCTCAGCTTCCTGAGTGATGCAGATTATAAACATGAGCCATTATGCCTGGGTTGAAATAATAATTTAATGTTTAAATATAAAAAAATTTTTTTTTGAGGGCTGGAGAGATGGCTTAGCAGTTAAGGCACCTGCCCGCTAAGCCTAAGAACGTCAGTTCCAATCTCCAGGTCCCACGTTTAGCCAGATGCAAAGTGATGCAAGGGCGCAATGCCACACTTGCCCACAAGGGGGCGCACACATCTGGATTTCGTTCGCAGCGTCTGAGAGGCTGCTGGCGCGCCCATCTCTGTCTTCCTCTATCTCTGTGTCTCTCTCCAAAATAAAAATAAATATAAAAAAATTAATGTATTTTACCACAATAAAATAAAAATATGAGATAGTACTTTTATTTATCCAAGTAGCAAGTGTTGACCAGAGGGCAACGAGACACTTTCATAAGTTGTTGCTGAAACTACAAATTAATGCAGCAGCTTTAGAGAGCAATAACCAAAAAAGTGAATGTGGGGCTGGAGAGATGGCTTAGCAGTTAAGGCGCTTGCCTGGGAAGCCTAAGGATCCAGGTTTGATTCCCCAGTACCCACATAAACGAGATGCACAGGGTTGCACATGCATCTGGAGCTCATTTACAGTGGCTAGAGGCTCTGGAGCACCCTCTGTCTTTGTGTGTGTAATAAATAAAAATTTAAAAATATATAAAAAGAAGGGGAAAAAAAACCCCTCTGAGCTATCAGAGTTCAGTACTCAGGCTTCAGGAGTTATTCCCAAGTCCATGTTGACATGAATACATTTTCTGATTCTCCACTCTCTCTGATGCCATCTCTTTATGACTGTTTCCCATAACACAACCACTGAGATATCTCCCCAGCCTACACAGAATCTCTTCAGGAGACAAGAAACAGGCTCAAGGAGATGGAACTGAAATGAATTTTTTTTTTTTTTTTTGAGGTAGGGTCTCACTCTGGTCCAGGCTGACCTGGAATTCACTATGTAGTCTCAGGGTGGCCTCGAACTCACGGCGATCCTCCTACCTCTGCCTCCCAAATGCTGGGATTAAAGGCGTGCGCCACCACGCCTGGCTCTGAAATGAAAATTTTAACTTCGTTTCTTTTTGGGTGGTACAGGGTTTCAAGGCCTAGCCCAGGCTGACCTGTAACATAAGAGATCCTCCTACCTCTGCCTCCCAAGTGCTGGGGATTAAAGGTGTGCACCACCACACTTGGCTAGTTTGTATCTTTTAGTTGGTACATTTAAACTACTGATGTTCAAAATTTTTTTGATTGTTTCTTTTTCAAGGTATGGTCTCTTTCCAGCCCAGGCTGACCTGGAAATTCACTATGTAGTCTCAGGGAGGCCTTGAACTCATGGTGATCCTACCTCTGCCTCCAGAGTGCTGGGATTAAAGGCATGGGCCATCACTGGGCTGATTTTTATTTTTAAAATATTTTTATTTTGTCTTGGGTTTCTCATAGGTCTCTCCAATCAACAGCTCTTTGTGGGTAGCAACCACATTCTGGTACTGGGAGTTACAGGCCTGAGCCAATTTTAATTTTTTTTGTTTGTTTTTCTAGGTAGAGTTTCATTCTAGCCCAGGCTGACCTGAAGTTCACTATGTAGTCTCAGGATGGCCTCAAACTCAGTGATCCTCCTACCTCTGCCTCTCAAATGCTGGGATTAAGGACGTGTACCACCACACCTGAGAGCATCATACCCTCTTCAGGGCCCTTTATTTTCAGGTGCTCTTCCCCCCACCCATGCTCCTGACAAGACAGGCTTTTGTCAAAGCACTTGATTACCCACCTGAGGTAAAAGCTAACACCCTATTTCTGAAGATGCCATATGCTGCCAGTACAGAACAGAGTGACCTGGCTAGAATCTGGGGGCCAGTTCCCAGACAGCCCATCTAGTGCTGGACTACGCTACATGAGCTACTGGGGAAAGTGGCCAACAATGGTCCAAGCAGAGGTCTAAGCTACTCAGAAGCAAACACCCTGACAAGTGTACACACAAGTGCAATCGTGGCACACAGCCTTAGTGGGTAACCAATAGCTTTCTGATTGGCTAAGAGATCCACTCAGTGGAAAGGAACCCATATCTGGAAGTGGGAACCAGGTCAGAATCCTATGGAGACAAAATTGTTCTCCAGTGTCAAGTTCTCACTAGTCTTCAGCTAAAAGAGGGGCTACATCCATCAAATTTCCCCTAAATTACTAAGCCTTATCACATTTAACCTGTGCTGACCTCCTCTCCATTGGAGAATCTTGTATTTTTTTTCTTTCAGAAGGTAGCAAGACCCAAGGAGATAAACTACTCCTTGTGCTTCAGCCAAGCCACAGCAGAAACCACAGAGGAATTGGGGAGATGAGCAAGAATACAGCTTCCATGGTGAGCCAGACAATCAGCGCCAGGGTGAGACAGACCTTGAAGACACTCAACACCTACCTACCAAAGCAGAGATCAAGAGGCTCCTAAGAGCTCATCACTGAAGTAGACTTAAAACTCACCCATCATGGATCAGGGAACTTGCTGAAGAGGAGGCAGAAAGACACTGTGGTAGTTTGAATATATGTCCCCCAATATATTCAATGTTTTATTACTTTATAGTTTGCATCTGCAATCACCTTGCTAGAGGCAAGGTCACTGGGGGCCGGTCTTAAGGTGTGGTGATGGTTTGAGATTCCATTGTAAAGATATGCAAATGTGCCTAGCAGGAGTTCCTGAAGTGTGCTGTGTGACCTTTTGGCTGTAGTTTTTGCTCTGTGTGCTGTGGTGGCTGGTTGGCTTTTTCTCTCTGCTTGGCCCTGTTGAAAGCAGGCTGCTTTTCCTGCCTTTATGGAACTTCCCCCTGGATCTGTAACCTTCAATAAATAATATCCCTTCCTCCATAACTGTGCCTGGTCTGAAAGTTCATCTCAGCGAACCTGAAGCTGTCTGCAACAGTAAAGTGGTACCGAGGAGTGTGGGGTGAGATGAACCTGACCTTGTGGATGTTCGTCTTTTGGAACTTTTGTTTTGGAGGAATGGGCATGGACTTAGTGCTTGCAACTGAAGATGCCTTCTGGAGTGGTAAGCCAAGTTTTATGGACTATTCTGATGAGAGTTTGAGAATGCTAAGTGCAGACTGTATTGAACTTCGAGGCTTGGCTTATGAGCTTTCTAAGGGGAAGGAAAGACCGCAGAGGACTTTGTTGGAACTGGGCTACTGGCATAAGGGATGGCTACGTTCTGCTATCCAGGCCCAGAAAGTTTGATCAAGGTTAAATTTGTAATGGACTGATGTGCTTGGCTAAAGATATTGGACTGAGATTTTAAGATTTTAAGTTGGAAAACCTGAAGCAAGTTAAAAGTAAAGGCATTGAGAATGGTTTAGATTCTATTGTCAACACATTAGCAATCTTAAGGAAGGTGGAAGGAAGGTGGTCTGACTTGATTTACATTAAAACAATGGAGAGGAAGGTGGAAGGAAGGTGGCCAGACTTGATTTACATTAAAACAATGGAGAGGATGCCTGAGGAAAGACTGTTAGAAATGCAAACTCTTTGGAAAGAGTTGACTGGAGAAGGATTCTGCTTTTCAAGGCTATGGTTTATTTTGTTCTTGGATTAAGAATATGGCTGTGTCCTGCACACCTGGTATTAGTTTTGGAAGCATGAAAAATGCATGGAGTGGTCATGAATTGCACACGGTTCCAGGAGCTACTGCTGAGATGTGGCATGAGGCAGGGCATGAAGACCCTCAGGAATAGGCTGAAAGAGCCTTTTGGAAGATGGACCGTGGTTTGCATGGAGACCTGAAGATGTTTTGGATATACCAGGACTGTGCAAAAGGGCTACCATGGAGTGCAGTGTTGGCATGGGATGAAAGTTTTCCCTGGCGACTCTGCCAGCTGGAGGGGCGGAATTGGAAAACTGGAGACTGTCAGTCTCTGGTTATATTGAACTTGAACTGCAGAAGTTTGATGATTGCTGATGGTGGCTGAGTTTGCATTGTTCTAGTTTCTCCTTGATATTCCTTATACAGTTAAAATGTTTACTCTGTGCCTTTACATGTTGAAAGTATTTAACTTGTTTGATTTTACAGGACTCACTATCTTAAGTTGATCAAGACTGTGAGAACCTTTGAAATTGGACTGAGTACAATTTACAATGTGTGATAGTTATAAATCTATTGGGGGCCAGGAGCTAAATATATTGGGGGCCAGGGTGGAATGTGGTAGTTTGAATATATGTCCCCAATATATTCAATGTTTTATTACTTTATAGTTTGCATCTGCAATCACCTTGCTAGAGGCAAGGTCACTGGGGGCCGGTCTTAAGGTGTGGTGATGGTTTGAGATTCCATTGTAAAGATATGCAAATGTGCCTAGCAGGAGTTCCTGAAGTGTGCTGTGTGACCTTTTGGCTGTAGTTTTTGCTCTGTGTGCTGTGGTGGCTGGTTGGCTTTTTCTCTCTGCTTGGCCCTGTTGAAAGCAGGCTGCTTTTCCTGCCTTTATGGAACTTCCCCTGGATCTGTAACCTTCAATAAATAATATCCCTTCCTCCATAACTGTGCCTGGTCTGAAAGTTCAGGTACCGAGGAGTGTGGGGTGAGATGAACCTGACCTTGTGGATGTTCGTCTTTTGGAACTTTTGTTTTGGAGGAATGGGCATGGACTTAGTGCTTGCAACTGAAGATGCCTTCTGGAGTGGTAAGCCAAGTTTTATGGACTATTCTGATGAGAGTTTGAGAATGCTAAGTGCAGACTGTATTGAACTTCGAGGCTTGGCTTATGAGCTTTCTAAGGGGAAGGAAAGACCGCAGAGGACTTTGTTGGAACTGGGCTACTGGCATAAGGGATGGCTACGTTCTGCTATCCAGGCCCAGAAAGTTTGATCAAGGTTAAATTTGTAATGGACTGATGTGCTTGGCTAAAGATATTGGACTGAGATTTTAAGATTTTAAGTTGGAAAACCTGAAGCAAGTTAAAAGTAAAGGCATTGAGAATGGTTTAGATTCTATTGTCAACACATTAGCAATCTTAAGGAAGGTGGAAGGAAGGTGGTCTGACTTGATTTACATTAAAACAATGGAGAGGAAGGTGGAAGGAAGGTGGCCAGACTTGATTTACATTAAAACAATGGAGAGGATGCCTGAGGAAAGACTGTTAGAAATGCAAACTCTTTGGAAAGAGTTGACTGGAGAAGGATTCTGCTTTTCAAGGCTATGGTTTATTTTGTTCTTGGATTAAGAATATGGCTGTGTCCTGCACACCTGGTATTAGTTTTGGAAGCATGAAAAATGCATGGAGTGGTCATGAATTGCACACGGTTCCAGGAGCTACTGCTGAGATGTGGCATGAGGCAGGGCATGAAGACCCTCAGGAATAGGCTGAAAGAGCCTTTTGGAAGATGGACCGTGGTTTGCATGGAGACCTGAAGATGTTTTGGATATACCAGGACTGTGCAAAAGGGCTACCATGGAGTGCAGTGTTGGCATGGGATGAAAGTTTTCCCTGGCGACTCTGCCAGCTGGAGGGGCGGAATTGGAAAACTGGAGACTGTCAGTCTCTGGTTATATTGAACTTGAACTGCAGAAGTTTGATGATTGCTGATGGTGGCTGAGTTTGCATTGTTCTAGTTTCTCCTTGATATTCCTTATACAGTTAAAATGTTTACTCTGTGCCTTTACATGTTGAAAGTATTTAACTTGTTTGATTTTACAGGACTCACTATCTTAAGTTGATCAAGACTGTGAGAACCTTTGAAATTGGACTGAGTACAATTTACAATGTGTGATAGTTATAAATCTATTGGGGGCCAGGAGCTAAATATATTGGGGGCCAGGGGTGGAATGTGGTAGTTTGAATATATGTCCCCCAATATATTCAATGTTTTATTACTTTATAGTTTGCATCTGCAATCACCTTGCTAGAGGCAAGGTCACTGGGGGCCGGTCTTAAGGTGTGGTGATGGTTTGAGATTCCATTGTAAAGATATGCAAATGTGCCTAGCAGGAGTTCTTGAAGTGTGCTGTGTGACCTTTTGGCTGTAGTTTTTGCTCTGTGTGCTGTGGTGGCTGGTTGGCTTTTTCTCTCTGCTTGGCCCTGTTGAAAGCAGGCTGCTTTTCCTGCCTTTATGGAACTTCCCCTGGATCTGTAAGCTTCAATAAATAATATCCCTTCCTCCATAACTGTGCCTGGTCTGGAAGTTCATCTCAGCGAACCTGAAGCTGTCTGCAACAGACACATACACTGCCTTGTGCATCTGGCTTACACATGGGTCCTGGGGAATCAAACCTGGGTCCTTTGGCTTTGCAGGCAAGCACTTTAACTGCTAAGCCATCTCTCCAGCCCATAGAGCATTAATCTTTGCAAGAAAGTGCCTTTAGCCTCTAAGCCATCTCTCCAGCCTCCAAAATGGTTATTGCTTTGAGAGTTAAAGTCAACCACACTCATTACTGTTTTCCATTTGTTGCCTGTGTTCATTTCTTCCACGTACTGGTTTATGTCGTTCACTGAGTATTTTATGATTCTATTTTCTCAAAACAAAAACAAGTTTTGGGGGTTGGAAAGATGGCTTAATGGTTAAGGCGTTTGCCTATGTAGCCTAAGAACCCAGGTTCAATACCCCAGTACCCATATAAGCCACATGCACAAGGTGGTACATGTGTCTGGAGTGCATTTGCAGTGGCTGGAGGCCCTGGTGCACTCTCTTCCTCTCAAATTTTTGGTCAGATGTCATGGTACACGCCTTTAATCTCAGCACTGGGGAGGCAGAGGTAGGAGGATCACTGTGAGTTCAAGGTTACCCTGAGTACTACATAGTGAATTCCAGGTCAGCCTGAGCCAGAGTGACACTTTACCTAACAAAAAAAAAAAAATTGCAAGTAGAGACAGAGTTTGCCAGGGCCACTGCAAATGAACTCCAGACACATGCACAGCTCTACATTCAGCCTGGAATAAGTAGAAGAATAAGAGGGCACCTCATCCATCCCCTGGCCCCCACAGGCATCTGTATGGGGAACACACATGTGCATACCCCATACTCGTATACTATATACTACACACAAAGCCTGTGAAAGGCACCAACAAGCGGTGCAGCCAAGGAGAATAGGCAAAGTACTGCTTGCTGAAGGCTCTGTAGTGAATTCACAGGTAGGTCTGTCTGGCTCCTGATACGTGGTACCCAGATGTTTTGGCATGGGTAAATGGTAGGAGAGATTTAGACTTAATAAAACTCCCAAGAGACATAGTAAACAACCATTTTATTGTTGAGATATAGAACTTTTACCATGCAGACTGAAATACCTCACTCCAACAGTACACCATCTTACTCCAGGCAGTTATCATGGCGAGAGCCAAATTATACACCAAGTGTGGGACCCAAACATGAATGCTGATAGTGTGAGTCATGGGATACACAGTTCCTCCAGAGGCTCAGCCTAGGCTGGAGAAAGCTCATCAACTCTTCCCACCCCCCTCCATCTGGCTGAGCACTGAAGAGTGCTGCCCCATGTCCTCATAACCAGCTCTTAGCCTATGAGTCAGCGTCTGCTGGACAAGCTTACTACCACTGAGCTACCCCTCCAGCCCTGCTTACTGCTTTTTTTGTTATTGTTTTGGGGCAGGTAGGGTCTCACTCTAGCCAGGCTGGCCTGGAGCTGATGATGATCCTTCTACATCAGCCTCCTGGGTGCTGGGATTAAAGGTGTGAATTACTACACTCAGCTTTACTCCATTTTATAATAAACTTCACTGTCAGTTAAGGTATCAAAGCCACAGGACAGTACCTCCCATGTACCAACCCCAAGACACAATAAACTGGCTAAGTTGTGCTCTGAAACCCAATGAAGCTTTCTTTTCTTTCTTCTTCTTCTTTTTTTTTTTTTGTTTGATTTTCAAGGTAGGGTTTCACTCTAGCTCAGGCTGACCTGGAATTCACTCAGGCTGGCCTTGAGCTCATGGCGATCCTCCTACCTCTGCCTCCCAAGTGCTGAGGTTAACAGTGTGTTCACCACACCCGGCTCCAATGAAGTCTTCTAATAGTCTGCTTGTAAAGGTTCTTCTTTACTAATGTAAAGCTACTTCCCACTGAAGATTGAAGGTCTTCCTCAGTTTCCCTCATTTTTTTCTTTTTGGTTTTTCGAGGTAGGGTCTCACTGTAGTCTGGAATTCACTATGTAGTCTCAGGGTGGCATCAAACACATGGCAATCCTCCTACCTCTACCTCCCGAGTACTGGGGTGAAAGGCATGCACCACCACACCAGGCTTCACCCATTTTCTTAATCAGTGATTCCCAACCATACAGGAATTAATGAAACCAATTCTGTATCACCACTGATACAAGCTAGAAGTACCAAGTGAAATGAGCTTTTCACATAAAAGTAATGCCACTTTGTTCTTGACAATATTGAAAACAGAAGATTCAGTCCTGAACTTAGTATACAACAGTAGTTAAGGGGTCAAGTTGTCAAAAAATGCCTTTCAATGGTAGAAAAGTCTGTTTTCAAATGAAAATAAAAAATATATTGCAAACATGTAAATGCTAAAGATTACAAAAAAAAAATTCAGACTGATGCATGGCATTTCAGACCACAGTACAATTGTGCCCATGAATTTTACAGAACATTAAGTTTACAAAACTAATTTTATCCCCCAAAGCTGGTAGATGCATGCTGATTTCCGAAAGCTTCAGTCCCAGACCCAGTGAATGAGGATAAATCGTGGGCATGCTTCACAGACATATACATACATGAACCATTCTTTAACTGCCCCTTCTCCAGGGCTCTGAGAGAAGAGGGATAATGTGGACATGTACACTTCATATGGGCAGAATCCTCCAATTGTAAGAGTTCTTACACATGAAACTTTAAGTCTATCTGTGGAACTCAACTCTGAAAATCACAACAAAAATGAGTAAGAAATGATTTAATATAAAATATACAAATTTCTCAGTATGAGGACTTCCACAGAACAGGAAGAAGGAAACAACAACTAAAATGGAGTTTCTTAAAAAACAACATTCCTTTGTCCCTGACACTCAACACTCTAAAACAAATCTGTACAAAGCTAGTAAGATAGAAAGGACCAGACATTGTTATGTTGCAGTCTTAGGACCTACGACAAATTTCTGTCCTTACCAAAATCCTCTCCTAACAAAGCTGAGAGTTGCTGGGTCCATTGGAGGTTAGTGGCCTATCATCACCCTTGCTTCACCAAGGATGGCTGGCCCCAGATCACTCACTGTCAAACTTGACAGAATTGACCTGGACAGAGATGGAGCCTCCTCGGTAGCTGCCCCGCTTCTTCTTGGTTTTCTCATGCCGGAAGGACTTGCCTTTGGTGAATTTCAGAACTTGGTTGGCTCGCTCCCCCCAGTCTCCAGCTGCACCTCGCTGGTAAGTAGTGGAAAATAGTTAACATACACAGGTACAATGAATGCCAGATCCCCATTACCTCCCTTTCTCTACTCCCTCAAGGCAACCTACACCCAACAGGTTCCCATCAACATAAACCAGAAATTGCCCTCTTAGCTATCTCCCAAACCCAATAAAAATATTTTTAGGCCAGGCATGGTGGAGCACACCCTTAATCCCAGCACTCAGGAGGCAGAGGATCACTGTGAATCCCAGGTCAGCCTGGACTAGAATGAGTACCTACCTTGGAGGAAAAAAAAACCTGCCTTCTCCTCCACCATTCCCCAGAGTGGCAAACACCTTCTCTTTACCTTGGCATCAAAGGAGTTGTCTGCCACTCGTGAATCCACCTCAATTTCCTCTTCCCTGACTCTTCGGAATGGGGAAGATGCCCTTTTTTCTCCCTAATGAAGAAGGAAGTTAAAGATGAAATGATCACTTACCAGATCCCGTGAATGACACATGTATGCCAGGTCAGGCTGACATTTCTTTCTACTTTTAAAGGGCTGGCTCCTGAGAAGAAAGTGGAACATACTTTTTTCCTTTTTGGAAATGTGTTGGGAGTCTGGAGCTTAACCTTCTTAGCTTGAGGAGTCTCTGCTTCCTTTGCTGTCTCACTCTGCTTCCGTTTCTTTTCTGATCAAAAAAGAAAAAAAATGTATGTATGTATGTATGTATGTATGTATGTATGTATGTATGTATGTATGTATGTATGTATATAAAAAAGCAAGCAAGAATCAGAAGACAGGCAGGCATGGTGGTGCGCACCTGCAACCCCATACTCCAGGCAGACTCAGGACTGAGTTCTAGGCCAGCCTAAGTTACACAGTGTGATCCTGTCTCAATACAATAGAAACCAAGCCTCAAGAGATCTGCTTCCTCTTCTTCTTGCCCCTGCCCCCTGTCACCCAACTGGAAACCTGGTGGGGTGTCTTCTGCCTACTTTACTTTCCAAGAGTAGATCCCATGTAGGTTTGGGGGACAGGGTCACTGGATACAGACCTGGCTTGGAAACTGATACTGCTGCCTTTTTCTTCTCTCCCTCTTCTTCCTCCTCACTGTCCTTGCCTGCTTTTCCATTCTGGGCAGCTGGTGCTGGGGTACCATTGGCCTTGGGGGTTTGTGGTTTGGGAGTGACCTTGTTCTTGGGCTTCGCTTTCTCATCCTCACTGGAATCATCAGAGGAAGAGCTGCTGCTACTATTGGCTGATGCTTTCTTGGCAGAGGGTGGCTTGGAAGAGGTGCCATCTCCTGCTACCTTCTTCTTAACCGGGGCTTTAGGGGCTTTCTCTTCCTCTTCTTCCTCCTCACTACTGGAGCTGTCCGAGTCAGAGCTGCTGTCCTCCTCCCCCTGAGGAGCCTGTTTCGCAGGCAGAGACGGCACTGCTTTGGCAGTCGTCTTGGGCTTAGGGGTGGTCACAGTCTTCTTGGCTGTCTCCTCTTCCTCACTGGAACTGCTCTCTTCTTCGCTGGAGCTGCTATCAGCCTTTCTGGTCAGAAGTTTCTGGCCACTGCCTGTAGGTTGCTTAGGAGCTGCAGTTGTCTTAGCAGTAGGCATCTTGGGAGTAGCAGCCGGCTTACTTGAATTTTTGGTGGTACTGCCTGGCTTGGTAGGTGCTTCATCCTCAGAGCTGTCAGAGTCTGGACAGAGGAGACAAAATAAACAGCCCCTCAAATCAGATCCAGGAAGGCAGCAGGATTCTACTGGCCTAAGGTCCTCCGTGGCCTTACCTGAGCTGTCTGAAGAGCTCTCTGCTGCCTTCTTCACTGGCACTGGTTTAGTGGTTGCTTTGGAGGTGACTGCCTTGGCTGGAGGCTTCTTCTCTTCCTCAGAACTTGAATCTGGTAAGAACTTGTATCATTACACTGGGTCCAGAATCCCAACCCAACCAGGAAAGCGACACACATAAACCCTAGCTCTAACTTACTTTGGCCAAAAGGAATGAGTATTCTCTTCTTTGTTCTGTGCATGCTCTTCCAGAGCCACTTGGAGCGTTAATGTGTCCCTGTGACTTACCAGACTCATCACTGCTCTCTTCACTGCTCTCCTCTGGCTGTTTCTTCTCTGCAGCTTTCTTAGAAGGCTGGGTTCCTACGGACTTCTTTGGAGGGGGAGCAGAAGGTGGTGGGACTGAACTGTAGGGACCTGTTTAAAAGGAACAATCTGGTTGGTTTTTTTTTGTTTTTTGAGGTAGGGTCTCACACTAGCCCAGGCTGACCTGGAATTTACTATGTAGTCTCAGGGTGGACTCGAATTCACAGCAATCCTCCTACCTCTGCCTCCAGAGTGCTGGGATTAAAGGCGTGTGCCACCACACCCAGCTGGTTGTTTTAAAATGTATACACCATGCATGGTAGGTAGCTCATGTGTATAGTCTCAGCACTTAAGAGGCTAAGGCAGGAGAATCACTGAGTCTGAGGCCAGCCTGGACTACAGAGGGGATCTTATCAAAATTTAAAATACAGGCTGGAGCCAGGTGTGGTGGCGCACACCTTTAATCCCAGCATTCGGGAGGCAGAGGTAGGAGGATCTGCATGAGTTCGAGGCCACCCTGAGACTACATAGTTAATTCCAGGTCAGCCTGGAACCCTACCTCGAAAAACAAACAAACAAACAAACAAACCAAAAAAAAAAAAAAAAAAAAAAAAAAAAAAAAAAACCAAAAGCAAAATAAAATACAGGCTAGAAATATGGCTCAGCAGTTAAAGTGCTTAGCTGCAAAGCCTAAGGACCCAGGTTCCCCAGTACCCATGTAAAGCCAGATGTACAAAGTTGTGCATGCATCTGGAATTCATCTGCAGTGGCTGGAGGCCCTAGCGCACTCATTTATTCTCTTTGCTTGAAAATAAAAATATTCCTAAAATTTTTTTTTTTAATTTCTTTATTTGAGACAGAGTAAGAGAGAGCGAAAGAATGGGCACACCAGGGCCTCTAGCTGCTGCAAACTCCAGATGCATGCACCAACCACCTTATGCATCTGGCTTATGTGGGTCTGGTAAATTGAACCTGGATCCATTGGCTGTGCAGCAAGTGCCTTAACTGCTAAGCCATCCATCCAGCCCAATAAAAATAATTAAAAAAATTTGTGCTGGGGCTGGAGAGATTTGTGGCTAAGGTGCTTACCTATAAAGCCTAAGGACCCAAGTCTGACTCCCCAGAACTCACATAAGCCAGACACACAAGGTGGTACATGCATCTAGAGTTCATTTGCAGTGACTAGAGGCCCTAGTGTGCCAATTCTCTCATAAGAAAAAAAAATTAAATGAATGTGCTTATTCTCTGATTCTCTCTTCAGAATTGGAATTTTCTTTGCCTGGAGTGTGGGCTAGAATTATTCATACATTTCTAACATAACAGGTTGGAGATGACAGTGTGTCACTTCTGAGTATAGGCTCCATCCAATCACCTGGTTTTTTCTTTATGGGCTTTTTCTGTTCCTCTTCCTCATCACTGGAGGACTCTTCACTGCTAGAACTCTTCTGGGTAGGGGTGACAGCTGCCTTCACTGGGGTCTTGGCCACAACTTGCTTTTTAGGTACAGTCTGCAGAGACAAAATGGTTAAGAGAAAATTAGGAAATGGAAACACACATTCTGTCTTCTCAAATAGAAGTTATGGCCCAGACCTTCTTGGGGATGGCTACTGCCTTCTCCTCCTCCTCTGAATCATCACTGCTGCTGCTGCTACTGCTGCTGCTGCTGCTGGCTGCTTTGCCATTGGTTACTGTAAGTGGTGCTCCAGAGGGTGTGCCTAAGCAAAGAGAAGGCAGCATTAATATATATATATATATATATATGAGAGAATGGTGTGCTAGGGCCTCTAGCCACTCAGATAACATGTGTTCTTTGCACATCTGGCTTTACATGGGTACAGGAGAATCAAACCTGGATTGTCAGGCTTTCAAGCAACTGCATTTAACCACATTTCTCCAGTTCTAAAAGCAGTATTAAGATGAATCTGGGAACGCTAGATATGCTGGCACACATCTTTAGTCCCAGCACTTGGGAGGCTGAGAGGTAGGAGGATCCCCTTGACCTCAAGGTCAGCCTGGGTTAGAGTAAGGCTCTGCTTCAAAAACAAAACAAACAAAAATCAAAAGGAATCAGGATACCATGTAAGACTACCAGTTTTTTTCCTAAATATTTTTATTTATTTGCAAGCAGAGAGAGAGAAAATAGGGGCACCAGAGCCTCCAGTCACTGCAAATGAACTCTAGACATGTGCAGTGCATCTCACTTTACATGGGTACTGGGGAATAGAACTAGGGTCATTAGGTTTTGCAGGCAAGTGCCTTAATTATCAGGACAAAAGATAACTTTTTTGATTTTTGCTTTTTCGAGGTAGGGTTTCACTCTACCTTGGTTTGAAAAACCAAAGGGGGAAAAAAAACACAACAACAACAAAAACTAACTTAATATGTAGTAGGCTGGGTGTGGTAGGGGGAAAAAACACAAAAAATATGAGCTGAAGAGATGGCTCAGCGGTTAAGGCATTTGTCTCCCAAAACTCTGCTACCTGGATTTGACTCCCCAGTACCCATGTAAAGCCAGATGTAAAGTGGCCCATGCACCTAGAATTCATTTGCAGCAGCTGGGCCTTATGTACCCATTCTCTGTCTGTCTCTCTGCTTGCAAATAAATACATAAATAGTTTTTTTTTTTTTTTTGGGGGGGGGGTTCAATGTAGGGCCTCACTCTAGCCCAGGCTGACCTGCAATTTACTACGCAGTAACAGGGTAGCCTTGAACACAGCTGATACTACTACCTCTGCCTCCCAAAGGCTGGGATTAAAGGCAAGGACCACCATGCCCAACCACTAAAATATACTGAAAAAAATTTTTTTATTAACTTTATTTCAGAGAGAGAAAGAGGCGGGGGAGGGAAAGTGGAGAATGGGCATGCCAGGGCCTTCAGCCGCTTTAAATGAATTCCAGATGCATGTAGCATCTTGTGCATCTGGCTAATGTGGGTCCTGGGGAATCGAACATGGGTCCTTTGGCTTTGCAGGCAAACACCTTACCGCTAAGCCATCCCTCCAGCCCCTCAAAATATTTTTAAATAAATAAATAAAGCCTGTCAGGGCATGGTGACTAGCCTTAATGAGTGAGGCAGGAGAATCATAAATTGCTTCCCCACTTTTGGCTAAGATCAAATGTAGGATCTTGAATTCAGTGTTGGCCTGGGCTAAAAAGCAGGATTCAGAGGTAGGAGGATCACTATGAGTTCGAGACCACCCTGAGACTACATAGTGAATTCCAGGTCAGCCTGGGATACAGTGAGACCCTACCTTGAAAAAAACCAAAAAGAAAGTTGTTTTCTTGCTAACATGGCTGATTCTTTCATCTACTAACTTCTGACTATGAAGTCTTGTCACTTATATGTTTTTGCTCTTTTTCTCTCACTAAGTGGCCTGGAACTTACAACAGACTACAGTTCAAAACAAAAATGGGGATGGAGAGATGTTTTAGTGGTTAAGGCACTTACTTGCCTGTGAAGCCTAAGGACCCAGATTCAATTCCCCAGTTACCCACATAAGCCATATACACAAAGTGGCACATGCATCTACAGTTTGTTTGCAGTGGCTGGAGGTCCTGGTGCACCCATTCTATCTGTTCCCCCTAAATAAATAAATAATTTTAAAAAAACAGGTGGAAGAGTGAAGGACCAGGACATCTGATGGTCCACTAAGGACACTGTAGGCAAAATGCTGTATGGGCTCATAAACATGCAGCACATGCAGCACACTGAGGGTGACCTCAAACTCACAGCAATCCACCTACCTCTGCCTCCTGAGTGCTGGAATTAAAGGCATGCACCATCATGCCTGGCCCCATGCCTGACTTCTAACAAGCAATTTAAAACACTCTTGTCCCAGCCTATCCTCTTGGGGACAGGAAAAATACCTGGTTTGGCCAGGGCTTTAGGCTGAGCTTTAGCTGCCACAGGTTGTGGCTTTGGCTTCTGGCTCTGTGGTGCTTCATCCTCTGAACTTGAGTCCGAATCAGACTCAGAGCTCTTCGCCTTCTTAGGAGTCCCAGTTGCCTTGGCTTGGGGCTTACCTCCCTTCTGTTAAAACAGACAAGAAAAAGCAACACACTGCTGAGAAGAAGTGACAGAGACCCAACGAATGCAACAGTGGCATGTCTTCTCTGGGGGAAACCAACTGCTCTCTAATTGGACTGAAGGCCCATTCTACTGGAGGGAATACATGCCTAATCAAAAGCCTATAGCGAGCCGGGCGTGGCGGCGCACGTCTTTAATCCCAGCACTTGGGAGGCAGAGGTAGGAGGATCTCCATGAGTTTGAGGCCACCCTGAGACTACAGAGTGGATTCCAGGTCAGCTTGAGCTGCAGTGAGACCCTACCTCGAAAAACAAAACAAACAAACAACAAAAAAAAAAAAAGCCTATGGCAAGCTGGGCATGGTGGCGCACACCTTTAATCCCAGCACTTGGGAGGCAGAGGTAGGAGGATCTCCGTGAGTTTGAGGCCATTCTGAGACTACATAGTGAATTCCAGGTCAGCCTGAGCTACAGTGAGACCCTACCGAGAGAGAGAGAGAGAGAGAGAGAGAGAGAGAGAGAGAGAGAGAGAGAGAGAGCCTATGGCAAGCTGGGCATGGTGGCGCACATCTTTAATCCCAGCACTTGGGAGGCAAAGGTAGGAGGATCACTGTGAGTTCGAGGCCACCCTGAGACTACACAGTGAATTCCAGATCAGCCTGAGCTACAGTGAGACCCTACAGAGAGAGAGAGAGAGAGAGAGAGAGAGAGAGAGAGAGAGAGAGAGGCAAAGCTGGGCATGGTGGCGCACATCTTTAATCCCAGCACTTGGGAGGCAAAGGTAGGAGGATCACTGTGAGTTCGAGGCCACCCTGAGACTACACAGTGAATTCCAGATCAGCCTGAGCTAGAGTGAGACTCTACCTTGGCCGGGGAAGGGGGTCATGGCAGGAGAGGTCATGAGCCTCAGAGGTATAAAGCCTGCTCTTATCCAGCTAAATGTATAGATTATTCTCACGAAACTGCCCTGAGAGCACTACACTTAATGTTCATATTCATAAATTAATGCTACTCTCACTTCTGGTTAGAGAAGCTTCTCTTTTCAGATGGCGATGACCCCTGGGAAAACTCAAAAGGCAACATAGTGCTGAGAAGAAGGGACAGAGGAGTGTCCAGCACTGAAACATCTCTATCACACCCTCCAAGGCTCAGGGTCCATTGCAGAAGAGGTGGTGGAAAGAATGTAAAAGCCAAAGAAAGGGTACCACTCCTTACAATGCAATTGTCCAGACAGAAATTGGCCTCTATATCCATGACCTTGCAGTGCCTAGCAATACCTTCACAAGACACTCACAATAGGAGAAAAAGATGATGACATCAAATTAAGAGAGACTAATGGAGAGAGGGAGAGTGGAGTTCAGAAGGGGAAAGGGGGGGGGAAGAGAGGGAAATATCATGTCTGTAAGTATAGACATTATCAATTAAAAATAAATAAATAGGCCGGGCGTGGTGGCGCATGCCTTTAATCCCAGCACTCGGGAGGCAGAGGTAGGAGGATCACTGAGAGTTCGAGGCCACCCTGAGACTACATAGTTAATTCCAGGTCAGCCTGGACCAGAGTGAGACCCTACCTCGCAAAACCAAAAAATAAAAATAAGATAAATAAATAAACATACAAGAGGGGGATCATTAAGAGGTTCAGGGTACCCAAAAGGGAAGGGACACCATATGACAAGAACAAAAACTAAATAACAAAAATGGCGCAAACCTTAATAGCACTCGGAGACAAAGCACTGTGAGTTCAAGGCCACCCTGAGACTACATAGTGAATTCCAGGTCAGCCTGAGCTAAACCTACCTTAAAACCAAAAAGAAAAGGAAAAGAAAGCCAGGTGTGGTGGTGCACACCTTTAATCCCAGCACTCGGGAGACAGAAGTAGGATCACTGTGAGTTCAAGGCCACCCTGAGACTACATAGTGAATTCCAGGTCAGCCTGAGCTAAAGTGAGATCCTACCTTGAAAAACCAAAAAGAAAAGGAAAAAGAAAGCCAGGTGTGGTGGTGCACATCTTTAATCCCAGCACTCAGGAGGCAGAGATAGGAGGATCACTGTGAGTTCAAGGCCACCCTGAGACTACATAGTGAATTCCAGGTCAGCCTGAGCTAAAGTGAGACCCTACCTCGAAAAACCAAAAAGAAAAGGAAAAAGAAAGCCAGGTGTGGTGGTGCACACCTTTAATCCCAGCACTCAGGAGGCAGAGATAGGAGGATCACTGTGAGTTCAAGGCCACCCTGAGAATACATAGTGAATTCCGGGTGAGCCTGGGCTAGAGTGAGACCCTACCTCAAAAACAAACACAAAACAAAAAAGTTCAGGCTCTTGACTTTGACGTTGTCCCTGACCTAGTATTCAACAGCTCCCAACAAAACACTTGTTCCTTTAGCCCTGAACAGTATACCAGGAAAAAAAAAATAGATTTCCCAAACAAAGGGGTCAAAATTTTTTTCTTTTTAGTTTCTTTTAGGTAGGGTGTCGCTCTAGCCCAGGCTGGCCTGAAACTCTCTGCAGTCCCAGACTGGCCTCAAACTCAGTGATCCTAACATAGTGCTGAGAAGAAGGGATGGAAGAGTGCCCAGCACTGAAACACCTCTGTCACACTCTCCAAGGCTCAGGGACCATTGCGGAAGAGGGGACAGATAGAATGGAAGAGCCAAAGGAAGGGTACGACTCCTTACAATGCAACCGCCCAGACAGAAATTGGCCTTGATATCCATGACCTTGCAGTACCTAGCAATACCTCCACAAGACCCTCAAAATAGAAGAAAAAGATGATGACATCAAATTAAAAGAGAGACTAATGGAGAGAGGGAGGAGATATGATGGAGAGTGGAGTTCTAAAGTGGAATGGGGGGAGGGGAGGGAAATATCAGGTGGGTTTTTTTGTATGTAAGTATAGAAGTTGTCAATAAAAAAATAGTAATTAAAAAAAAAAAAAACTCAGTGATCCTACCATCTCTGCCTCCCGAGTGCTGGGATTAAAGGCGTGCACCACCAAACCCAGCAAAGGAGTTGGATTTTGTGTAGATTTAGAGCTCAACTTCCAAGCCACACATCCTTTCTAGACCTCCAACTTCTATTGCCTCCTTCAAAGCCCCCAGATTTTCTTCTCTATAATCCCTACTCCTTTACCACAAGCTACATGCCCGTTTCCGGTCTCTTCCATTCCACACCCTTAAGCAGCTTCCTCTCCTCCCAAAGCTATGAACCTGGATGGGCTTTTTCTTTGTGTTGTCCTCTTCCTCCTCATCATCACTAGATTCTTCACTACTGCTGCTCTTGGAAGCTTTGACCACTGCCTTTCCAGCTTTTCCAGGATGCTGAGGCACTTTGGCTCGCTTGGCAGGTACAACTGAACAAAAACATTGGTCACTGTAAGAATTAGCTATGTGGTCCAGGCCGGTGGCAAATTCTCTTTCGGACGTCACCACCCAGACCCATGCCCTGCTTTACCAGCCTTCTGAGCTGGAGGTCCTTGAGCTTCTTCTTCTTCACTGCTGTCCTCACTGCTGTCCTCAGAAGACGTTTCCTTCTTGGCCTTCTTGGTCACTGGTCCATTTGTCTGTAATTTCCGCTTTGGGGCCTTGGCAGACCTGCTAATGTAGATCAGGCTGACTTGGGGGTTGGGGGTACAGACTGGATCCTTCTCAAACCAAGGTAAACAGCCCAAACCTCCTGGGGGAAGAAAACTGCCCAAACCGAACAAGTAAAGCTTACTTGAGCCAGAAGCTATAGATGTCCAAGAGAGAAGAGGCATTGGCATCCTGCCGTGTCTGTAAAAGGAAAAAAGATGATATAAGAAAATGTGGGCCTGGAGAGATGGCTTAGCGGTTAAGCGCTTGCCTGTGAAGCCCAAGGACCCCGGTTCAAGGCTCAATTCCCTAGTACCCATGTAAGCCAGATACACAAGATGGCGCATGCATCTGGAGTTCGTTTGCAGTGGCTGGAGGCCCTGGCACACCCATTCTCTATCTCTCTCTCTGTCTGTCGTTCTCAAATAAATTAAAAAAAAAAAAAAAAAAAAATGTTACCATTGCTACTCTAGAAGATGGCACATTTTATTATTCTTTCATTAAATGTGCCCTGTTATAGATCTATTAAATATTGAATGGATATCCCATCTTTCTAAGAATTTTCCTAATTTCATAAATTAGGAAGATATTTTACAAAGCCACCAATTAAAAAGAAAGAAAGAAAGAAAGAAAGAAAGAAAGAAAGAAAGAAAGAAAGAAAGAAAGAAAGAAAGAAAGAAAGCAAGCAAGCAAGCAAGCAAGCAAGGCAAGCAAGCAAGAAGAAATGGCTTGGCGGTTAAGGCATTTGCCTGTGAAGCCAAAGGACCCAGGTTCAGTTCCCCAGGACACACATAAGCCAGATGCACAAGGGGCACATGCATCTGGAGTTCGTTTGCAGTGGATAGAGGCCCTGGTGTGCCCATTCTCTCTCTCTCCCCCCTTGCAAATAAATAAATAAATAAAGATTGCTGGGTGTGGTGGTCCATACCTTTAATCCCAGCACTCAGGAGGCAGAGGCAGGAGGATCACTGTGAGTCCGAGGCTAGCCTGGGACTATAAGAGTGAATGCCAACTCAGCCTGGGCTAGAGTGAAACCCTACTTTGGGGGAAGGGGGGTTGGCTACCCCTGTAGTTTTAGGACTATTTAGTCTTATGCTAAACAATCTATACTTGAAATCAAGTTTAGTTCCAGACAGTCAAGGTAGAGCATACATATAACCCCTATACTTTGCAAGTACAAGCAGGAGGATCAGGGGAGTTCAAAGCCAGTTTTAATTACACAGAATTGGAGACCAAACTAAGCTACCTAAGAACAAAATCGAGAACAAAGTCCATTCTCTTTACTCTAGCAATGTATTACCTAAGAATGAAATCTTATGCTAAAACAAGGGTACAAACACTAAAAGGTGATTTTTGCTCCAAATAGATTACCAAACCAAATCACTAGAAACAAGTCTTCAAGGCTTTTAAGTATGCTGCTACGTATACAGAAAGAATTACATCCAGAAGGCAGGTGCAGTGGTACATTCCTGCACTCCCAGTTACTTAGAAGTCATTGACAAGAGGATGGAGAACCTCAGTTCAACATATCAAAACTCTTGCCACTCCCCCTCAAAAAGGTTAGTTTTTTTATGGCACCTCAAACATATAATCCCAGCACATGGAAGAATAAAACAGAAGTTTGCTCAGTGGTTAAAGGCACCTACCTGCAAAGCCTGTCAACCTGGGTTCAATTCCCAAGCCATGTAAGCTGGACAACAAAAGTGACTAAAGTGTCTGGTGTTCATTTGCATATAAATAAAAACCACATCAAAACCAGGAATGGTGGCACACGGCTTTAATTCCAGCATTCAGGAGGCAAGGGTTGGAGGATGGCTATGAGTTTGAGGCCAGCCTGGAACTACCGAGTGAATTTCAGGTCAGCTTAGGATAGATTGAGACCCTAACTTGGGGAAAAAAAAACCACAAACACAACAAAGTAAAAGTAGAACTAGTTGGAAAGAAGGGGTTGAAGCCAGGCATGGTGGTACATGCCTTTAATACCAGCACTCAGGAGACAGAGCTATCAGGATCACTATCAGTTCAAGGCCACCCTGAGACTACATAGTGAATTCCAGGTCAGCCTGAGCTAGAGAGAAACCCTACCTCGAAAAACCAAAAAATAAAAATAAAAAAAAAAATAAAGGGGGGGGGGGTTTGACCAGGAGGACAAAATTAGAGAATCCAACTCCAGCATAGTGGTGCATGCCTTTAATTCCAGCACTCAGGAGGCAGAGATAGGAGGACTGCTGTGAGTTTGAGGGCAGCCTAAGACTACATATTGAATTCCAGATCAGCCTTGGTTAGTGAGACCCTGCCTCACCAAAAAGAAAAAAAAAGGGATATGGTCAAAATGTATTATATAGGTATATAATTGTAAGTATATATATATAAAATAGCTGGGCATGATGGTGCATGCCTTTAATCCTAGCACTCAGGAGGCTGAGGTAGGAGGACTGTTTTGAGTTCGAAGCCAGCCTGAGACTGATTCCAAGGTCAGTCTGGGCTAGAGCAAGACCCTGCCTTTAAAACAAAACCAAAAGCCGGGCGCGGTGGGGCATGCCTTTAATCCCAGCACTCAGGAGGCAGAGGTAGGAGGATCACCGTGAGTTTGAGGCCATCCTGAGACTACATAGTGAATTCCAGGTCAGCCTGAGCCAGAGTGAGACCCCACCTCAAAAAACCAAAATAATAATAATAATAATAATAATAATAATAATAATAATTATTATTATTATTATTATACTGCCCCCCCCAAAGAACTCAGCTACAAATACACTGACCATACTAACTGACGCCAAAACATGATAAGGCATTACAGTACACACAAGGGCTTAAGCTTGAACCAGGCGTGGTGCAAGGCTGTAATCCAAGCATGAGAGAAGTCGAGGATCAAAGAGTTCAAACTCATCCTCAGCTACATGGGAGCCTGTCTCAAAGAACCAGAGAGACAGGACAAGCTTAAGCTAGGTGTATAGCTGTGGAAGAACACATAGAAAGGTCCTGGTTTCGATCCCTAACACAAGGGGAAGACAGTACAGACTCAGAATTAGAGATGAGTGTACAAGCTGGCCTCTCTCAATACCCTCGTCTCAGCTTCAAGAGTGCTGTGGTCACAGATGTGCCCAAAGCCCAGCAAGCATATGTGGACTCACCTCCACCACACATGACAGTGTAAAATCTCCTGCAGGCCATTTTCTTTTCTATAAGATGGAGACAATACTACCTATCTCATTCATCTGTTGAGAAGACAGGAAATAATGCACAGAAAGCACTTAGCTCCTGAAAGTGTGTGGGCGCTTAGTAAGCCCTTCGCAAGACCAGTTTTTGCTATAACTTGTAACAGTATTCACTCATTCCATATTCCCAGCAATCCTGAGGCTGGGAGGATCAGAAGTTCCAAGGACCGCTTTCCCATAAACAAATGAGTTGGAGGCCAGCCTAATATACATGAGACTCTCATAGCAACAAAGCTGCCAGTGTCATACATGTAGCAAGTGGCAGAGCTTGGTCCCAGACCTAAGTATGATTGACTTCACTGATAAAGCTCCAAGCCTACCACCATGTCGACTTGGTAGAGCAGAAAGCTCGATCAATCCTACGTCAGGGCACTGAAAAAAAGAGGCCAGGTCCCACTCTTTCATTTTCTCTTTAGCCTTCATTTCTAAGCATTTGGTCTTCGACTCTCAGGTAAACGCCAACAAAAAGCACCCAAACCCAAAGAACCAGGGGGATCGCCACTGCCCCAGAAGGGAGGAGGCACCAGCTCCTCACCACCTGAGCCAGCCACGTGACCTGGGCCACGCGGGTCCCACGCTGCCGCCGCGGCAAGGCCAAGCAACCAGACTCCAAACCGTACAGCCCTTCACGGTGGCTCGTGCCTGTAATCCCGGTCCTCGAGAGGACGAGGTAGAAAGATCATCGCGAGTTCGAGACCAGCCTGGACTAAAAATTTTCCAGGATAGCCTGGGCTCGGGTGAGACCTGGACCTGCCTCAAAGAGACCTAGTGAGAAGCAGCCCCAGGCTTTCACAAAGTTGCAACAGGGGCCACGCAGACACTGAACCGGAGGGTCCCAGGGACCTTGCCACAGAGAAAACGAAGCCCGTCCAGGCCTAGATCCTTGGGGGTGACCTCGTGCCTTGGCCCGCGCCCCACCCCAAGACTCACAGCGCCTGTCGCCTTGGCGAACTTATTGGCCACCTCCGTGAGCTGATTGTCGCGCAGAAAGCCGAGCACGAGGGGATAGAGGTCGCTGGGAACCACGCGGCGCAAGCCGGCATCCGCCATCCTTCGGGTCACACGCGTCACTACCGTCGCGTAAGCTGTACGACTCAGGAGCTCAAGAACGCGACCGGGAAGGGGTGTATATCCGGTACCGTCATCTCTCCGCGCCAGCGCGGACCGGAAGAGGCGGGTCTACACGGGGAGAAATGTGTACACTCCTTCCGGTCTCACGCAGGTAGCCATCTTGCTCAGAGCGGAGCCCACACGCCTCCTATGCGGAAGGTGGGGTTCTGACGTCACGGGCCACGCCCCCGCCCGTGGCGGGAAAACTTGCGACTTTCCCGCGCGTTGCTGGAAACGTCTTTTCCTACAGTAGACAGTCCCAGCCTCCTAAGCCTCTCGAGGTGTAGTCGGTGTTGTCCACCACTCCCATTTTCACTGTCAATGGCTCCCCTACCACCCTTCACTTTCACTCTAACACCCGACTCCCACGTATATGGAGAGGATCCTTAGGTTATCCATCCCGATGGAAATTGTTGATTCCCAAAAGATGAGAGAGAAACTCCTTGAAGGAACAGCAAACTTGAATCTCCAGCAATAATGTAGCCCAGGCTGACCTGGAATTCAATGTGTAGTCTGAGGGTGGCCTCGAACTCACTGCGATCCTCCTACCTCTGCCTCCCAAGTACTGGGATCAAAGGCGTAAGCCACCACACCTGTAACTTCTTAAAATTATACCTTTATTTATTTGCAAGCAGAGAGATAGAAGAGACAGAGAGAATATGGGCGCGCCAGGGCCTCTAGCCACTGCAAACTCCTGGTGCTTCACATGGACACCTGGAAACTGAACCTGGGCTGTCCGGCTTTGCAATCCAAGAGCCTTTAGTGAGCCAGTCCCCTCCTCCTTTTGTCTTTCTCAAAACAGGTACCCCTCCCTCCTAGAAAGAACACCAGATGTATGTATGTATGTGTGTGTATGTATATAGATATATATCTGCCTCTACCATTGCACTCTACAAGTGCTGATAATAATGGTGTGTGCCTTGCCAGGCGTGGTGGTGCACGCCTTTAATCCCAGAACTGGGGGGTGGGGGGGGTCAGAGGTAGGAGGATCACTGTGAGTTCGAGGCCACCCTGAGACTACAGAGTGAATTCCAGGTCAGCCCCAGCTAGAGTGAGACCCTACCTCCAAAAACCAAAATAAAAAAAAAAGGAAAAAAAAAGGCAGGCATGGTGGTGCATGCCTTTAATCCCTGAGACTACATAGTTAATTCCAGGTCAGCCTGGGCCAGAGTGAGACCCTACCTTGAAAAACCAAAAAGAAAGAAAAAGATTTTAAACTGGGCATGGTGGCACAGATCTGCCTCTATTTATTTATTTTTTTTTTTTTTCTTTGTTTTCCAGGCAGGCTCTCACTCACTGCCTCCTGAGTGCTAGGATTAAAGGCATGCTATACCATGCCTGGACTGCACTTTTTTTTTTTAGAGACATCGAGAGAGAGAGAAAAGAAAGAAGAGAGAATGAATTGGTGCACCAGTGCTTCACCCACTACAACTCAACTCCAGATGCTTGTGCCATCTAGTTGGGCATGTGTGACCTTCCACTTGCTTCACCTTTGTGCATCTAGCTTACATGGGTTCTGGAGAGTAGAACAACAGCAAGCAAGAGCCTTAATGGCTAAGCCATTTCTCCAGCCCTAAAATCTATTTTTGTTAAAAGATATATATTTTTAAATTTTATTTTATTTGTTTTGTATTCCGAGGTAGGTTCTTACTCTAGCTCAGACTGACCTGGAATCACTATGTAGTCTCAGGGTGGCCTTGAATTCTCAGCAATCCTCCTACCTCTACCTCCCAAATGCCAGGATTAAAGGTGTGCACCACTACACCCGGCTTAATTTTTGTTGAATATATTATTTGTGAGAGACTATAGAGACACTAGGACCTCCAGATACATGCCTCACTTCGTGCATCTGGCTTTACATGGGTACTGGGCATTACAAGATGCTGGGTACCAGCATCTCTAACCACTGAACCATCTCCCCAGCCCTCTTGAAGTTAGAATGTATTCTAAAAGTATCTCCAGGGGCTGGAGAGATGGTTTAGCCTTTGAAGCCTAAGGACCCAGGTTTGACTCTCCAGTTCCCACGTAAACCAGATGCACACGGAGGCACATGCATCTAGAATTTGTTTGCAGTGGCTAGAGGCCCTGGCGCATGCATTCTCTCTCTCCCCCCACCTCTCTCTGCTTCTAATAAATAAATTAAAATAAATCTTTAAAAAAAAAAAAAAAAAAAAAGCCTGGGCATGGTGGCACACGCCTTTAATCCCAGCACTTAGGAGGCAGAGGTAAGAGGATTGCTGTGAGTTCGAGGCCACTCTGAGACTACATAGTTAATTCCAGGTCAGCCTGGGCCAGAGTGAGACCCTACCTTGAAAAACAAAAAAACAAACAAAAAAAAAAAAAAAATGAAAGAAGCACAGTAACACACAGGAGTGCTCTCTAGTTAATGTTTATTAGTCCACAGTGATCAGATGTTCCCCTTAGCCCCAACCATCTTACATAGGAATCCAAGTGAACCTGTTCCAACATTTGTTATAAAAAAAAAAAAAAATGCCACTTAAAAAATCAGATTTAACACATTTTTATTTAACTTTTTTCCATTTCTTTATAAAAATTATCTCCACACTAGCAGCTCTCTCCCCTGGGGTAGGGGGAGGGGGTTATAGAGGTTGAGCACCTCCAAAGAAAATGGCTGGGTTGGGGGAAGTGCCCAAGGTTACCTACGGAGGTTCTTCTGGGCCTGTTTCAACAATGTGTCAAAGTCAAGAGAATCGAATTTGCTCTTTACTGGAGCAGGATCAAAGTCTTCCCGGTTGGAATCTACAAAGGTAAAGAGACAAACGTCAAGGTCTCTTTATGACACTTCCCAAGCACAGGGTTCACAAATGGCCACTTCCCATCAAAATAGTGATGGAGCGCCACTTTTTAGTCTAAGAGATATAGAAGACCCTGGTTTCTCTCTCCTCTCATCCCACTGCTGAGGTTCTTTGTATGTCAGGTATAAGTCGGACTAGCCCTACTCTCCAAGAGTCAGGAACCCTTCTGAGGAGAGGATGAAGTATGTCAAAGCCTTAGACCCCCACCCCCCAGACTCACCAAGATCAGAATAACTCCTCTTGCAGAACTGCCTGCGGCCCCCAAAGCAGAGATCAAAGGGTTGCTCATCTGCCTGCCTCAACTTGTGGCCACTCTCAATGGCTGCAAATGCCTCCTCAGCATACCGGTAAGTGACGAATCCATAGTTGTCACTGTTGAAGAGTATGAGCCATTTGGGCAAATGACACGGAGAAAACACAGTGCACCCCAGGGTATAGAGATAGCTCTTCTTATTCCTCCATAGCCAACCCTCTGTAGAAATGAAGGTATCCAACATTTCCCAGCACACCAGAGCAAGGAGGAAAGACAAAGAAATATCAAGATAGATGAACAGAACAGAAAGGATACCCTAACCCTAACCTAAGACCCAAGCTTACCCTTGCACACGGAAATGGATGGTACACTCCTCAATCTCTCCAAAAACAGAGAACCTCTGCTTCAGCTCTGACCGAGTCATGTGGCTAGGTATCTTCCCAATGAAGACCACTCTTCTCTCTTCCTGTGTTGGATTGTAAGGAAAAGTGACACTCTATGAGCCAGAGCTGCAGTTGTAGATGACTCTGAGTTCATGGCTTGGGGCAAGCTCCTCCTCCCAGGACCTGCTCCTGTACTCACTATTGCACGCTCCTTCTGTAGCACTCTCTGCCTTTGGTAATGGTCATGTGAACGATAAGAGCTGTACCTGACAAGAGAGGAGTCATCAGTCCCCAGACACAAGACAATTCAAGACTCAGAAGTCTTAGGTACCTACATCCCAGATGCAATGCCTTCTAAAATATATGCTTACCGCCGTCTCCTGTCACTTCTTCTGCGAGGGGACGGGGATCTGGAACGGCTTCGGGAAGTGGATGATGAGGACGAAGCAGTTGAGGAGGAAGATGATGAAGAGGAAGAAGAACATCTTCTAGAACGTCCAGAGGAACTACAGCTAGACCTAGAATTCATGAGAATGCTGGGAATGGTGCAGATACAGTCCACTTACCTCACCCAGGCCCAGCCCGCCAAAATTAAAGAACAGAATATTTCTTCTGGTTTTTCTTCACAGATAAACAAATGGAGAACCTCATGGAATTTTAGATACGTTAGGAATATTTAGTAGTTTTATACCACATTTTAAAATTTTATTTCCTGTTTTCAAGAGACAGAGTTTAGCTAAACAGCCCAGACAGGTCATGAACTTATGATCCTCCTACCTTCTGCCTCCTGAGTGACAAGATTACAGGAGGTATGTGCCATCACACCCAGCATCCATCGTTTTTGTTTTGTTTTTTTGGTGGTACTGGGATTGAACTTAGGGCTTTACAAATGCTAGGCCGTGCTCTAAACTGGGCTACATTTCCAGCATGTTTTTAATTGTGCCATTGAAAATGGAAGAAACAATCAGAAATAGAAAGGAAAATAAATGGAGGTTCAGATAGAAGATAGGGCTATAGTTCTTCAGTCTAATGCTCTCCCAACTGAGCTTTTTCAGCTGCAGGACATAGTTCTAACAACCGCCTCCCCCCCCCCAAATCTGTGGGGACTGGAGCTAGGTACCAAGGTCTCTAAGTTACAACTGTTTCCCCATATAAGTATGGCAAAACGAAGGTAACTGTGCTAGAATTATAGTTAGCAGTCATTTCTGGAGATAGGCATACTTTTCCTTTCTTTGTTTTTGTTTTTTTGAGGCAGGGTCTCGCTCTAGCCCAGGTTGACCTGAAATTCACTATGTAGTCTCAGGATGGCCTCGAAATCATTGCGATCCTCCTACCTCTGCTTCCCAAGTGCCAGGATTAAAAGTGTGCACCACCACACCCAGCTTCTTCTTTTAAAAAAAAATTTTTTTTGTTTATTTATTTATTTGCAAGGAGAGAGAGAATATGGATGAGAATGAGTGGGCCAGGGCCTCCAGCCACTGCAAGCAAACTCCAGATGCATGCACCACTTTGTGTGTCTGGCCTTACATGGATGCTAGGGAACTGAAATCAGGTCATCAGGCATTGCAGGCAAGCACCTTAACAACTGAGCCATCTCTCCAGCCTGCCTTTCTTTGTTTTGTTTTTTTATTTTTTTAATTAATTAATTTTGTTTTGTTTTGTTTTTCAAGGTAGGGTCCTAGACCGCACTGACCTGGAACTCACTCTGTAGTCCTAGGCTGGCCTCAAACTCATGGTGATCCTCTTACTTCTGCTTCCCAAGTGCTGGTATTAAAGGCATGCGTGATGCAGGAGATTAAACCTAGAGCTTCATGCATGCTAGGTAAGCACTCTAACTGGACTATATCCCCAGTCCTCCCCTCCAAGAAATCCTAATTAAGTGGTAAAACTTAGGTCTGAGGAGAAAAGCACACTGCTAGAAAACAAAAGACACCAACAGGGACACCCAAGGAACTGTCCCAGACACTTTCTGTAACAGATGGCTAAGGGAGAAACCATTTCTCATTAACAATTCACCCACTAACCTATATACTAAGAAAAAAAAAAACGCTTATGAGGACTGATAACCATGTGTGAAGTGATCATCACAATCAACATCAAACTCTGACAGACTCCTCAAGCACATCCCAAGGAAGCAGACCACTTTAGGAATACCCCAAATGCCAACAGGGGAAAAACAGTCAGTCCCACAGCTTGCCTCTTAACAATTCACCAAAGGGAAGACAGAAAAGCCAGACAGAAATAAAAGCCTCAGTGACTTCAAAGCACCCAAGTCAACCCAAAGTTTTCAAAGAAAACCAGAGAAGAGAGTTCATGAACTTCCTGGATGGAGAGATTCTAAGGCCATCAAAGCTCACCTTCGCCACCTCTTGTGGGGAGGGGAGAGGGACCTGGACCTGGATCGGGATGAGGAAGACGCCGATGAGGATGAAGATGCTTCGCTGGTCAGGTTGGACCCAGAGCTGACTGATCGGCTGCTGCGGCCACGGCGGCCCTGCCAGCCCCGGCTTGTGGGGCTGACTGACCTGCAGGCTTTTCGATAACAGCGCACTGACCGCTGCTTGGCTGAGGGCTCAGGGGGAGTCCTAGTGTTCATGTCATTCCGGCAGGGTGAGGCCTCAGGAGACAGCAAAGCAGATGGGGCAAGACAAGACGCTGAAGGATCGGTCCTGATCACTGCTAGTCCTGTGATCAAGTGGCTCCTGGGAGGCAGTTGTGCATGGGAGTAGGGGAGCAGCTGGGCCCAAGGACAAGACAGGTTTGATGGTGATATCCTGATGGCGTTTGACGTTCCATCGGGAGCCCAACTCAGGAATGACTAGGGCAGGCATCTTTTTGGGGGGTGTCCTGCTCCGGACACAGTAGTCATGGTCTCCAGAGCCCACATGAACTGGACTAGGGCCATGGACCCTTTCTCGGAGGCAGGCTGTGGCTGGATGTTTGGCCTCTGTAACTCCTTCAGGCTTCAGGGTTCCCTCCTGGGCGGTGGACTTGGGAGATTTGGCTTTGGCCAGCAGGGAGACAGCAGCCAGGGGCTTCCATAACTGGTGGGGAGGGGTAGCTGGAGGGGTGAGCCCTGTGTGGGGGGGGAGGGAGGATGGAGATAGCAGGGTGAGATCCAATTCTACACTTCCAGATACTATATGTCTAAGGATGGAGAACCCACTTCTCCCTGGTCAACAGCTTCTCTCACTGCTTCAACTGTAATAAAAACTCAGCTAGCTAGGGGTTCTCCTAAGCCCCTCATCCACTCAAACTACCTAAGCCTACCTAATAACAAGGCTCTACCTACCTCTCCACCTTTAAATCCACCCCTACCCACCACTATCTGACTTCTGGGTTGTATCCAGCCCAGATTCACGCAATAAACTTGTCTACTTCCTTTCCAGCTTCATATACCTATCATCTACATTCCTATTGGACAGACCATCCAAAAATCCAATATGATAAAACTTTTTTAACTGCTTCTTCAATACACAGGATAAAGTCCAAAACAGCTTAACTCAGCATGCCAAGTTCCTATAACCAGACCTCATGTTTACGACTCTGGCTTCATCTCTTGCTTCCGTTCTGCCCACCACCCTAATTAGCTTCTACACTCCAGCCAAATCAAGCCACTCACAACACTACAAAATACAGCAGGCTGGTTCTGTTTTTTCCAGATCACTTCTTAAACTGTTAATTTGTGTAGACAAGGATGCCCTTGTCTCTTAAATCTACCACCTGACTGGTATCATCGATTTCCTCAAGCCTCAGCTTGAGATAACATTCTATATAACTCTTCCTTCGTTGCCCCCTTCAGATATTTCACCAGTAATCACAGGCTTCTTATACATCACCTCTGATCATCAACATGCTCATTGGTTCACACACCCTGCACCCCAAACTCTGAATATCACAAGTATGGAGACCAGGGGTCTATATCCTGGATGCCTACACAAACTTGATGCTCAGCAGGTACTTAACTGCACATTTGTTCTACAAATAGCCAGTTTTCCAACCTGAACCCACCTGCCACGTTGGCCAGTTCTGGGGCTTGTAACCGGTCTAGGGGTCTCTTCTCCTGGGGAGTGTCAATGCTGCTGGCAGAGGGGAAAAGGGAAAGCCTGGTTCATTGCTTCCTCAATATCTTGTATATCTGCTTTCCTCACAAAACAGTAAGAAGTGTATGCAGAGAATGAGATATCCCATTTTCCTCCAGCATAAAAGGGCCTTAGTGATGAGTTTTAGGTTACATCTAATCAACTGCCCAATTTCAGGAGGCAGGCTGGCTAAAATATTCCCACTTCCTTTAAATCATGAACTTTGTCTACCCAGCTCAAACCAAACTGAAACTAATGTGGAGGGGAACACACCTAGCAGATCAGGATGGTGTATCAGCAATGAGAAAAATGAAAAAGGACACTCATGGTTTAAAGACTAGGGAATAGAGAGGCCCAAGTACCTATGTCATCCAAGGAGTCAGGGAAACTTTAGCCATTAATAATTTCCTGTGTTAAGTTAACCCATCACCAGCACTGAACAAGCTTAATATTTGCTAAGGGAAGCAAAGAATTCCCTGAAAATATGACTTGCTGAGAAGATAAAAGGCACCTTCAGGGCATTTGAAATCCCTGACTACAATCAACTAGAGGGCAGTACATACCCTCCCCTTTCATCATCCAAGACAGTGCCTAGTGGTGACAGGCAGAGCAGGGGATGGGAAATGGGAGAAGACCCTAGAGCTGACAGAACGTCACTGCAACAGAGGCATCCAGTCGAAGGTCCTGGAGTGCCGGCCGGCCGGCTGCTGACCAACAGCTGTAGGGTAACTCGCTCACGTCTCCATACTTACCCTGAGTTTCCTACAGCCACATTATCAGCAGGAGCCGGGAGAGGACACTCCTTTTTGGCTGCAAAGAAACCATACTAGTTAAAAGCCCAACCAGATGTTTCAGACTGAGGTGGCCTAGAAGGGCTTGCTATGAGACCTAAAGGAGGAAAAAGTCCACTATGCCTACATATTCCCTGCTGGGTTCTCTTCAGATATCCAGTCTACACTAGCAAGTGTCTAGTTACTATGTTTAAATTCTGTCTCTTCTGCTCAGAACACCCACACTTCCCACTAAATCTGAGACAAAGGAGTCCAAATTGATAAACCTAGTATTTCAAGATTCAACATGACCTGCCCAACTAAGTTCCCAGCCTGACAGCTTTCTTTGATTATTTTTCCTGGTACTGGGGATTATACCTAGTCCATGTACAGGTGTAGCAAACGCTCTATCACTGAAGCCCAGTCCACAGCCTTCTCTAGTCTCACACACATTTGTATTCTACCTCATACTATAATAGCTGGTACCAACTCAGCAATCCTCTGTGCAGATTCTTCTCCCTCATTAGAACACAAGCTCCCTCTCCACAGGACATAATAGCACCTAGAGTCATGTCCTCCCTTGAAAGACAAACTATTCACAGCCTTCTGAATACACCATATAGGAACCATCCTCCTCTCTGCCTTTATTTTATTTTTTTTATTTTTTATTTTTTGGTTTTGCGAGGTAAGGTCTCACTCTGGTCCAGGCTGACCTGGAATTCACTATGTAGTCTCAGGGTGGCCTTGAACTCTCGGCGATCCTCCTACCTCTGCCTCCCGAGTGCTGGGATTAAAGGCGCGCGCCACCACGCCCGGCTTCTCTCTGCCTTTATACACCACATCCATTCTATGAAATCCTACCTGTCTTTCTTAAGGATCAGCTAAAATATTACTTCCCTCTATAAAAATATCCCCAAGCAATCCCAACCTACCTGCATTCATTCTCTTTGTCTATTCGTAACTTTTTTTTTCCAGGCAGGGTTTCACTGTAGCCCAGGCTGACCTGGAACTCAACTCTATAGTCCCAAGATGGCCTTGAACTCATGAGGATCCTCCCATCTTTGCCTCCTGAGTACTGACATTAAAGGTGTGCACCACCACACCCCACATACAGAATGGCCAACCAGGGCCTCCAGCCACTGCAAACAAACTCCAGACACATGTGGCACTGTACATCTGGCTTCACATAGGTACTAGGGAATCAAACTTGGGACATCAGGCTTTACAGCTAAGTGCCTTAACCACTGAGCCATCTCTCCAGCCCTTAACTTTTTTTTTTTTTTTTTTTAATCTTTGTCTAGTCTTTTAAGCACTTGACATGCTCTGTCACTGTTGCTTCTGGCTTAAATTACTCTAAAGGGTGAATCTTGTCTCTCCATGCCAATTAAGAGGCTGCTCTAGCAGCTAGAATTATTCTCCACCCTCTAAACAGTCAAAGCAACTGTAAGGCTGAACCTAAAGGAAGCATAAACAGAGTTGGCACAAAACTACCTAGGTCCTCTCACCTTCTGATTTCTCAAACTGCTCCAACAGACTTGACAGGTCTGATGCTTCAATTCCTGTGAAGCCATACAACAACGGATTAAAACCCAGCCCCAATGGAGTTCACAGATCCCAGGAACTCCCCCAATCACCTCCCTTCTTTTTTTCCTTTTCTTTTCCAAGGTAGGGTCTCACTCTAGCCCAGGCTGGCCTGGAACTCATTCTGTAGTCCCAGGCTGGCCTTGAGCTCACAGTAATCCTCCTACACCAATGCCTCCCAAGTGCTGGGATTGAAGGTGTGCACCACCATGCCTGGTTCGCCATTTCTCTCTCTCTTTCTTTTCTTTAAGAGAGAGAATGGTGCTCTAGGGCCTCCAGCCACTGCAAACGAACTCCAGACACATGTACCACCTTGTGCATGTGGCTTACACACGTATTGGGAAATCAAAACTGGGTCCTTTGGCTTTGCAGGCAAACACATTAACCACTAAGCCACCCCTCCAACCCTTCTGGTTTTATTCTGGTTCAATTCCCCATGACCCACTTTAGCCAGATGCACAAGGTGACACATGCATCTGGAGTTCGTTTGCAGTGGCTGGAGGCCCTGGCGCACTCATTCTCTGTCTGTTGCTCTCAAATAAATAAAAATAAACAAAAAAATAAAAATAAATAAAACCAGAACACACTGGGAATGGTGGTGCACACCTTTAATCCTAGTACTCAGGAGGCAGAGGTAGGAGGATTGCCATGAGTTTGAGGCCACCCCAAGTGAATTCCAGGTCAACCTACCCCGGGGAAAAAAAACAACAACAAAAAAAACAGAGCACCATCTCTCAGAAACACTTCAAGAAAATCCAACAAAGTGGACATTACTAATTCTACTCTGTGAGGAACATTCCCAACCAACTACTGCACCCTTTTCATACTAGCTATACAATGTGCCACTCACCAATCTCACTGATAAAAGCCTGAACCACAGCCTCAGGACCCTGAGTACGTGGGGTGGGCAGGAAGGAGAGCTTCCTTAGCCGGGCTGGATGAACAGCTGGCAGCTTCGGGACAGTGTTCTGCCTTGGTGTGGGAACAGTTTTGACAGCTGGAGAGAGGGCTTTCTCCTTGGGCCTAGCCTCCGGGGCCTCAGGCTTCAGCCTCTCTGATGCAGCTTCTTCAACAGCTACATTCTCAACAGGTGGGCACAGTGGGGCATTAACACTGGGGCTTTGCACTACAGAGGACACCTTTTGTTTCAGACGGGGAGATGCAGGCACTGGCTTCACTTCCAGCTTGGTGGGTTCTACCTGTGGAGTTTTGTGGCTGGCAGGTTCAAGACTAAGAGGAGTCGTCACTGGCACAGGTAGTACATTTTCAGGAGAGCCAGCTGGAATGCTACTAAGCTCCACCTTGGGTGAGGAAGCAGCCCTCCCAACAGAGGCTGGAGACAAAGGAGGTGGGGATACAGCAGACCAGAATGGAGGGTGTTGTAGCCCTGGGCCCCATCCCATGGGTCCATAGGCACAGCTGGAGCTGTATGGTGAAACTGGTGCAGAAGGGGGTACCCAAGGCACATTGCAAGTGGAGGGCACAGCATAGGCGCCAGGAGTACCAGACACCAGGGGCACCGTTGGTGGTGGAGGCAGGCAAGGATACCCAGGAGATACAGGAGGATAACAAGGCCAGGGTGGCATGGAGGCATAGTGAGCATAGGGCTCAGGTGGCACTGGTCTCATAGACACTGGAAGACCAGAAGGCTGTGAGGGAGGTGGAGGCAGACTGGGGACTCCATGCCCACTTGGAAGAAAGGGCATCATGGGGGGCATGCCTAGCGCACTTGGAGTGAAAGGCAAAGGAGCTGGTACTGCAGGAGGAATTGGGCCAACAGGAGACATGGACTGTACAGTAGAAGGAAGAGGTCTAGCTGGCAGTGACATCTCATGGGATGGCACCTGCTCGGAGGGAGTTAAAGCTATAGGTTTGCTTGCAGGTGGCTCAGGAGTAGGAGAAGCGGGGCTGGGACCTACAGACACAAAGCAAGTCTCTGGTGTAGCTTCAGGGCTTCTCTGCGGAGCTGTCTTCTTGGCTGAGGTTGGTGGGATGACAAGACAAGGGATATCTGCTAGCCCTGTTGGGGTCTCTGGAAGGCTGGGCCACTTGCCAGCTGGGGGCTGGGAATGCTTCTGTTCTGCTTCTGTTTGTCGTTGCTGCCTTCGTCGACGGTACTCAGACAGGCTAAGAGGCCGAGGTCTGGCTTCCTGGGCTGTAGCACTGGAACCACTATCCACTTTCAGGGGACCTACAACCTCCTTGACTTCAGGGATGATGCTCTTAGGGGGATCTGAGAACTCTGGGGAAGTTGGACTCCCCTGAGCTGATGCTGCACGTCTAGGGTCAGTTGGTCTGGACTTAACTGGCACAGGTTCAATTTGAGGCAGGCTGTTAGGAACAGGATCGACTGGGATAGCATCAACTGGAGACAAACTATCTGGGTTGCAAACAACCACTGCAGGTTCAACTGCTGTAGTGTCAGGCAGGACTGGGCCAGTCAGCACTGGGTCAGCTGGGAGAGGGCCAACCAGCTCTGTACCGGCTGAAGCCTGGTCAACAGGTATAGGATGAACTCCTGCAAGGTCATCTGCAGTGGGTTCAACTACAGGAGAAGCTTCTGCAGTGGAATCAGCTTCAACAGAGTCAACTGGCATGGAGTCAGCTTGGGAAGAGTCAACCAATGAGAGGACAGGGTTGGCATGAATAGCTTCTGTCAGTTTGGGATAAAGGTCTAGAGGACCTTCTCTATCAGGACTACCTTGTCCTGCACTTCTCTCCAAGCTGCTTGAGTCAGGCTTCTCCAAGGCAGCTGCCCAGGCACGAACCCAAGCCCGTGGCTTCCCTCTGCTTAGGGGAGGCCCAGCCTCTCTCTGAAGTTCTTCCTGAGGCTGTTTCTGCAACCTGCCAGCCTGAGAGGTCATCTCTGTAGCAACTGTAGACTGCCCTCGAGAAGATGACCTCAACCTCCTGGCATAGCCTTCTGCACAGGCTGTTGGCTGTTCCTTGCTCTTCTTCCTCCTGCCCTTTCTGGGAACCCTCTGGGAACCCAGTATGGTATTAGCAGATGGGTTCTGAGACCCCTTGGGTGCCACTGGCTCCATGACCTCCTTGTTGGGCTCCAATAAGCAAGGTGAGTTCAGTGACAATTCGTCTTGCTCTGGGCAGGAAGCTAGCTTAGGCACACCATCCTCTGTCCCTGACTCCAATGTGGGCATGAGCACCTGCAAGGCAGTGTTGGCTTCTAGCGAGTCATCCAGGAACGTGGACTGAGGTCCAGCAGTAGGAATCTGCCGCACCACAACGGGGATCTCCAGGTCATCACCAGCTGTAGCTGCCTGTCCCACAATCTCCAGCACCACACAGTCTTCTGGCAATGTCACATCATCTGCCTGTTCCTGAAGTTCATCCTCCAGGGATGCCAGGTGAGTAAGGCTGGGCAGGCAATACGGATGCATGGCTCGTACCAGCTCACTCAGGGAGGAGATGCTCTCATCACCAGGTGCTGGCACTGCCACCTTTGCTGCTGCTGACTTGTCTTCTTCCTCAGGGCAGGCCAAGTGCATGGGGAAGTCTGAGCTGGTGCTCACAGAGTGGTCAAGCTCCCCAGCAAGCACCTGACCACTGAAGCTGGCCACCTCCTCCTCCTCTTCTCCATCACTGCGCTGTAGGGGAGGAGGGGTTTGGCCCCTACGTGATCTCGATCTTGGAGGTCTCCAGCTAGGCAGCTTGGGGGAAGAAGTCTCCAAGAAGGAAGGTGGGGGAAAGTCCCAGGAGGGATCTGCAAGAGACATCTCAACCTGCAGAAAGGAAGAGAACATTTAGGAAACGTTTTCTAGAAAGTACTCTCCAGATCTGTCTCCACAGGGCCCCCCACCCATAAGTTCCCAGGACAGGTTTACCCCACTCACTCTATTACTGCCTGTGCTGGGTCCTAATGGGTCAATTGGGGTGATGAGGTCACGTTCAGGGGGTGTCCGAGAAAGAGTGAGTAGCTTGTGCAGCTAAAAGGAAAAGACCCAAAACCAATTTGTGTTTCAGAGTTACATGTACAGGCCCATAGATATGTATATATGGTATAACTTTTTACCAGCCATGCATCTCCTCCTCCAGTTCCATACTCACCGAGGAGCTCTCCCGAGGTGACACAAGCAGCTCTGAGTCAGGAATGCTGTCAAAAGGAGACAGGTTCTCCGAATCTGCATTGTCCAAGATCTCCGTCAGAGCTGTGAGCAGTGACATTTCATTCTGGTCCTCCAGAGATAACCTGCTCTGCTCCAGAAAGACAAAGCAAGGGTCCTTCACCAAGATCTCTAATAATTTACTGGGCCACTAAAAAGGACTGGATATAAAAAGTCAATCTTCCAGGTTTAGTAAAGCTCAGTTTGCTAGCAAAAGATCTGAGTACTGGAAGGCATGGTTTCTAATATCATCACCTAACTCTCCTGCAAAGAGACCTGTTAGACTTGAATCTTAAACTCTCTCACCTTTAGGTGAGATGTAGGATACTCAGCATACCACCCTTGGCAAGGTTGGAATTGGGCTCAAAAACAGAGACAAAAACTATCTACACAGGAGGGTGGGCACACTCAATAATGGATCAGCTGCCAAGTGTGGTGGTGCAGGCCTTTAATCCCAGCACTTGGAAGGCAGAGGTAGAAGGATAGCCATGAGTTCGAGGCCAGCCTAAGACTACACAGTGAATTCCAGGTCAGCCTGGGCTAGATTAAGAACTTACTTCGAAAACAACAAAAATAATAATCATAATGGTATAGCCTATCATGTGCCACAAGCAGATGTTGATGAACCTCATGTAAGGACAGGTTGTCTGGCTGAAGTCACAAAGCAGAGTCATAAAATAATAAAGAGAAAAAAAGGACAAAAGTTAAAAAACAAAAAGGGGGGAGCTGCAGAGACAGCTTAGTGGTTAAGGCACTTGCCTGCAAAGCCAAAGGACCCAGGTTCAATTCCCCAGTACCCATGTAAGCCAGATGCACCGGGGGGGACATGCATCTGGAGTTCGTTTGCAGTGGCTAGAAGCCCTGGAGCACCCATTCACCCATCCCCCCTCCCCCCCTCCTCTATCTCTCTCTCTCTCTGCTTGCAAATTAAAATAAAATAAAATAAACCTGCTGGGCATGGGGGCACATGCTTTAATCCCAGCACTTGGGTATAAGACTACAGAGGGCTGGAGAGATGGCTTAGCAGTTAAGGCCCCTGCATGCAAAGCCAAAGGACCCAGGTTCAATTTCCCCAGGACTCAACTAAGACAGATGAACAAGGTGGCACATGCAACTGGAGTTTATTTGCAGCAGCTAGAGGCCCTGGAGTGCCCAACTTTAAAAAAAAAAAAAAGGGCTGGAGAAGATGGCTTAGCAGTTAAGCCATTTGCCTACAAAACCAGAAGACCCAGGTTCAATTCCCCAGGACCCACTTAAGCCAGATGTACAAGGTGGCACATGCATCTGGAGTTCGTTTGCACTGGCCGGAGGCCCTGGTGCACTCATTCTCTTTCTCTCTCTACTTCCTTCTCTCTCTCTTTCTCTCAAATAAATAAATAAAGATAAAAAGATTCCTGTTAAAAAAAAAAAAAAAAAAAAAGCCAGGTGTGGTGGTGCATGCCCTTACCAGCACTGGGGAGGCAAAGAAAGGAGGATCCATGAGTTCGAGATCATCCTGAGACTACACAGTGAATTCCAGGTCAGCCTGGGTTAGAACAAGACCCTACCTCGAAAAACAAAACAAAACAAAACAAAATCAGTTCCAGGTCAGTGGGGACTAGAGCAAGACCTACCTTGAAGAAAAAAATATTTTTTAAAGATTCATATATTAATGCTACTCTCACTCTTGGTTCTCTTTTCAGATGGCAGTAACAAGTGGGGTGACTCAAAAATGACCAAAGCACTGAGATGGGATAGTTGAGGTTCAGCACTTAAGTGAAACATCTCTGAAGTCACAAAGCAGAGTCATAAAATAATAAAGAGAAAAAAAGGACAAAAGTTAAAAAACAAAAAGGGGGGAGCTGCAGAGACAGCTTAGTGGTTAAGGCACTTGCCTGCAAAGCCAAAGGACCCAGGTTCAATTCCCCAATACCCACGTAGATGCAGATGCACGGGGGCATGCATCTGGAGTTCGTTTGCAGTGGCTAGAAGCCCTGGAGCACCCATTCACCCATCCCCCCCTCCCCCCCCTCCTCTATCTCTCTCTCTCTCTGCTTGCAAATTAAAATAAAATAAAATAAACCTGCTGGGCATGGGGGCACATGCTTTAATCCCAGCACTTGGGTATAAGACTACAGAGGGCTGGAGAGATGGCTTAGCAGTTAAGGCCCCTGCATGCAAAGCCAAAGGACCCAGGTTCAATTTCCCCAGGACTCAACTAAGACAGATACACAAGGTGGCACATGCAACTGGAGTTTATTTGCAGCAGCTAGAGGCCCTGGAGTGCCCAACTTTAAAAAAAAAAAGGGGGGGGGGCTGGAGAAGATGGCTTAGCAGTTAAGCCATTTGCCTACAAAACCAGAAGACCCAGGTTCAATTCCCCAGGACCCACTTAAGCCAGATGTACAAGGTGGCACATGCATCTGGAGTTCGTTTGCACTGGCCGGAGGCCCTGGTGCACTCATTCTCTTTCTCTCTCTACTTCCTTCTCTCTCTCTTTCTCTCAAATAAATAAATAAAGATAAAAAGATTCCTATTAAAAAAAAAAAAAAAAGCCAGGTGTGGTGGTGCATGCCCTTACCAGCACTGGGGAGGCAAAGAAAGGAGGATCCATGAGTTCGAGATCATCCTGAGACTACACAGTGAATTCCAGGTCAGCCTGGGCTAGAACAAGACCCTACCTCGAAAAACAAAACAAAACAAAACAAAACAAAACAAAACAAAACAAAACAAAACAAAATCAGTTCCAGGTCAGTGGGGACTAGAGCAAGACCTACCTTGAAAAAAATATTTTTTAAAGATTCATATATTAATGCTACTCCCACTCTTGGTTCTCTTTTCAGATGGCAGTGACAAGTGGGGTGACTCAAAAATGACCAAAGCACTGAGATGGGATAGTTGAGGGTTCAGCACTTAAGTGAAACATCTCTATCACACCCTTCAAGGTTCAGGGACCACTAGGGAAGAGGTGGCGGGTGGAAAGAATGTAACAGCCAAAGGAAGGGGAAGACTGCTTACAATATTGTCATCCAGACAGACACAAAGGGGCCCTGATATTCATAATGTCATGGTGGCTGTGGTAGTTTGAATATATGTCCCCCAATATATTCAGTGTTTTACTAGTTATAGTTTGCATCTGCAATCACCTTGTTAGAGGCAAGGTCACTGGGGGCCGGTCTTAGGTGTTAATGGTGGGTTTGAGATTCCATTGTAAAGATATGCAAATGTGCCTAGCAGGAGTTCCTGAAGTGTGCTGTGTGACCTTTTGGCTGTAGTTTTGCTCTGTGTGCTGTGGTGGCTGGTTGGCTTTTGCTCTCTCTGCTTGGCCCTGTGAAGAGCAGGCCGCTTCTTCTGCCGTTATGGAACTTCCCCTGGATCTGTAAGCTTCAATAAATAATATCCCTTCCTCCATAACTGTGCCTGGTCTGGAAGTTCATCTCAGCAAACCTGAAGCTGTCTGCTACAGTGGCTTTTGCTACTACACAAGATGTGGATAACAGGAGGGGAAAAAAATTATGGCATCAAAATAGAAAAGACACTAGTTGGAAAGAATAGGGCTGAGTACAGTGGCACACATCTTTCCCAGCACTTGGGAGGCTAAGGTAAGATGATCACTGTGAGTTCCAGGCCAGCCTGTGCTAGAATAAGATCCTACCTCAAGAAAAAAAAGAGGCAGGCTTGGTGGCACAGACCTTTAATCTCAGCACTTAGGAGGCAGAGTTGGGAGGACTGCCATGAGTTTGAGGCCACCCTGAAACTACATAATAAATTCCAGGTCAGCCTAGGCTAGACTGAGTCCTTACCTCAAAAGAAAAAACAAAAAAAGAAAGAAAGAAAGAAAGAAAGAAAGAAAGAAAGAAAGAAAGAATGAATTAAAAAGAAAGAAAGAAAGAAAGAAAGAAAGAAAGAAAGAAAGAGGGAGGGAGGGAGGGAAAGAGGGAGGGAAAGAGGGAGGGAAAGAGGGAAAGAGGGAAGGAGGGAAGGAATGAGGGAGGGAGGAAGAAGAAAGGAAGGAAGGAAGAAAGGAAGGAAGGAAAGAAGGAAGAGAGGGAGGGAGGGAGGGAGGGGAGGGAAGGAAGGAAAAGGGGAATTTGGGAGGGGGGAAAAGGGAAGTATTGAAAGATTATGACCATGACATATTGTCTGTATTTATGGAAGTTGTCAATAAAAGTTTTAAAAAGCCAGGTGTGGTGGCACACACCTTTAGTCCCAGCACTCTTGAGGCAGAGTTAGGAGGATCGCCATGAGTTTGAGGCCACCCTGAGACTACATTGTGAATTCCAAGTCAGCCTGAGCTAGAGCAAGACCCTACCTCAAAAAAAAAAAAAAAAAAAAAAACAAAAGCAAAAACAAAACAAAACAAAACAAAAAAAACGCTGTAGACATGCAGGTTAAGGGTCCAGAAAGAGGGTATACAGCCATCCTTACATGAGCCATAATCAGACAGACAGCCTGCAGCATACCACACCCAGAGAGCAAAAAAAGTCTTTAAGGACTCAGGTTAGACAACCAGTAGCCAAATTTGGGGAAAGCCAAGCCATGCCTAAACAACTCCAAGGATTTAAAGGAAAACATCCCATGCAAAACTCCAGCCTAAGCTCCAAATTCTGCCCCAACTCACCTCTCCAAGGCTCCCAAAATCCTCAATGAGGGAGATGAGGGAAGCATCCATGTAGCTCTGCACGGTCCCCAGTAGTGCCTCATCCTGCAGTATTAGCTCCTCCATCTCTAAGTCCTTGTCCTTCAGAGATGAGCCCAGCCGAGACAGACTGACAAAGCTGGAGTCATCCACCTCCTCATGCAGCAGCACCTGAGGCAGAACATGACTGTCAGAAGGGCATGAGCCCTCTGGTGGCAGCTAACAAATAAACTCCCTAATCCAGGAAGGTATCCAGCCCTCCACCAATGAATGGACCCAATCAACAGCAGTCGCACCATCATCAAACCTCTGAGCTAGCTTAACAGAGAAATAGAAACCAAATCAAAAACTCCAAGCAGGATGGGATGGCAGTGTTCTGGGCAGAGGAGTTTGGACTCTATTCACAATCAGCTGGAGCCACAAAACACTATTAAACTGATGAGTAGGGCTGGAGAGATAGCTTAGTGGTTTAAAGTGTTTGCCTGCAAAGCCAAGGACCCAGGTTAGATTACCCAGGACCCACGTAAACCAGATGCACAAGGTGGCACATGTATCTGGAGTTCGTTTGCAGTGGCTGGAAGCCCTGATATGCCCATTCTCTTTCTCTCTCAAATAACTAAATAAAAATATAATAAAATAAAACTATTTAAACTGGGCGTGGTGGTGCACGTTTTTAATCCCAGCACTCAGGAGGTAGAGGTTGGAGGCCACCCTGAGACTACAGAGTGAATTCCAGGTCAGCCTGGACCAGAGTGAGACCCTACCTGGGGGGGGGGGGGACTATTTAAATCGGTGATTAAAAACATCAAAAGGAAGCTGGGTGTGGTGGCACATGCCTTTAATCCCAGCACTCCAGAGGTAGAGGTAGGAGGATCACTGTGAATTCAAGGCTACCCTGGGACTACATGGTGAATTCCCTATCAGCCTGAACTAGAGTGAGACCCTACCTTGGAAAAAATAAATAAATAAAAGGATACTATAGTGGCACACACCTGCAACCTAAGCACTAGAAAGTCTAAAGCAGGGGGATTATATACAAGTTCAAGGCCAGCCTAGACTACATGGAAACTCTGTCTCAAAGAAAATAATATTCTTAAGTCATTTGCTGGTAGTTGAGAGGAATGTATCAAAGAAGAGATCAGGCAAAAGCTAAAGACCTATTTCAAGCCGGGCATGGTGGTGCAAACCTTTAATCCCAGCACTCAGGAGGCAGAGGTAGGAGGATCGCCATGAGTTCAAGGCCACCCTGAGACTACATAGTGAATTCCAGGTCAGCCTGGGCCCAAGTGAGACCCTACCTCGAAAAATAAAAATACAAAAAAACAGCAACAAAAAAAGACCTATCTCAAATCCCATTTGAGGCCGGGCATGGTGGCACACACCTTTAATCCCAATACTAGGAAGGCAGAGGTAGAAGGATCACTGTGAGCCAGCTTGGGACTAGAGTGAGACCCTACCTCAAAAAAATAAATAAACAAACCCAACTCGAACCTCTCTCCACTGAGCGCAACCCTACTTTCTCTTCAAGCAGACTCTACAGTACTGGGATTAAAGGCATGCACCACCACACCTTCTACTATCCCCTAGCCCATCCTATTCAGACAAGATAACCATTTAACAGTCCTCGGATCCAAAACTGGATTCCCAAGTCCTTTGGAACAAATAATCCTTTGGATTTTACTAGTTTATAATCTTCTGGACACTTGAGAAAAGTTTGAATAGACTTTACTTCAAAATTACCTGTCATGTCTTACAATATCTTACATACATCTACAATATCCACATTCTTTTCATTTTTTTAATTTGGTGCTGGAGACTGAAATTAGAACCTTTATACTCTATGATACACTCTGCCACTGAGCTACATAGACCCTCCCAACCCTAACCACGTGCCACCCGGCTTGACCATGGTAGTCACGAGGGAAATAGCTTCACCACCCCTACCAGATGAGAGCCAAAGACAGCTTGATTTTATGAAGAGGCTCCACCTCACACTCTAAGAGCTAGCAACATCTTCAGCCTTGTCATGAGGCAGGGCCCGCCCAAACCTGTCAAGACTGTGAGATGGGCAGGGCATGGGCAGAGAGAAAAGTGAGACTAGTGAGGCCAGAGCCCGAGCTATGCTTCTCCACTACTGGAAGCATGGGCTGAAAACAGGACCAAAGAGACAAGCTAGACCCCTCAGGAGCAAAAGCAAACCCAACCTCCGCTCCTCCAATCAAAAAAGCAACAGGAAAGCCAGGTGTGGTGGTGCCTTTAATCCCAGCACTCGGGAGGCAGAGGTAGGGGTACTGCCATGAGTTCAAGGCCACCCTGAGACTACATAGTGAATACCAGGTCAGTATGGGCCAGAGTGAGAACCTACCTGGGGGGGGGGGACAGGGGCTGGAGAGATGGCTTAGCAGTTAAGGTACTTGTCTGCGAAGCCTAAGGACTCCAATTCAATTCTCCAGGTCCCACATAAGCCAGATGCACAAGGGAGTGCATGTGTCTGAGTTCGTTTGCAGTGGCTAGAGGCCCTGGCATGTGTCTAGAGTACATTTGCAGTGGCTAGAGGCCCTGGCATGCCCATTCTCACTCTCCCTCTCTTTCCCTCTGTCTCTAATAAATAAATAAAAATAAAAAATTTAAAAATTTAAATAAAAAGCAACAGGTAGGACTTCACTCCCCACCTGACCTTGCTCCCTATTCTTTAAAAGTTGAAGTTGCAGCATCCAAGGAGAAAAAAAAAGTCTGGTTAGGAAAACTTTAGGAGTCCAGGCCCAGAGATGAAGCAAAAAGGCAGCAGGTTTTAGGGACTAACCCCTCCCAGGTCTTCACAATCCTGTAATTACCATCAGAAGCTGAATAGCACCTGGCTCAGCAAAAGTCATAGGTGAGCAAGAAGCCTGGATCTCACCTGCCCAACCTCTTCCCTACCAGGGTCCCAGCCCCTAGGCCAGAATCTTAGGACAATGCCTAGCTCTACAAACCAGTCACCTCCACACCCTTCAGGCAGGTTCTGGAGTCCCAGACAGAAGCATCTCCCTTTACATGACTTCACCCATCCTTTACAATCCCCAAACAAGAAAGTTCCCAGAGGGCCAAGATCATCCAAGAGCTAAGCCATAGTGGTTTAGGCACTAGCCTGTGAAGCCTAAGAACCCAGGTTTGATTACCCAGTACTCACATAAGCCAGATGTACAAGGTGGCAAATGCATTTGCAGTGGCTAGAGGCCCTGGCATGCCCATTCTCTCTGTCTGCCTCTTTCTCAAATAAATAAATATTTTTTTAAAAAAAGAGCTAAGCTAGCCACCAGCACCTCTAATTCAACAACCCCCCAAATGCTTTTCCCCCATCAATTCGGTCTAGTTGAATTCAAAACCAACCAGAAGGGCTGGAGAGATGGCTCAGCAGTTAAGGCACTTGCTTACAAAACCTAAGGACTCAGGTTGGATTCCCCAGTATCCATGTAAAGCCAAATGCACAAGGTGGTACGTATATCTATAGTTCATTTACAGGGGCTAGAGGCCCCATTCTTTCTGCCACCTCCTCTCTCACACTCTCTCTCAAATAAATAAATAAACTAAAAAAAATTTAAAAGAAACCAGAAAATTATTTTTGCCCTTTTCTGGGTATGTGTGTGCTAATGTGTGTGCCCTCTGCAAAGGCCAAAGGAAGACATTGAGAGTTCTACTCTAACACTCTTCTATTTCCATGAGACAGAGCCTGTTACTGAACACTTTCAGATGTCCAAGCATCTTCCTGTCTCTGCCCCACCCCTCAGTGCTGGGGTTACCAATGTGCATGATCACACTGGCTTTTTTTACATGGGTCCTGCTTGTGTGTGCACAACAAGCACTTACCCACCAAGCCATCTCCCCCAGGCCCATTTTTGGGTTTTTTGAGACAGGGTCTCATGTAGCGCAGACTGGCCCTGAATTCAATATGTAGTCAAGGCTGCTCCTTACCCTTCTGCCTCCATCTTCTGAGTGTATGGATTACAGGTATGTACCATACCCGCCCAGCCCAGACTTCTCTGTGTGTGTATGTGTGTGGGCACATGTGTGCAGGTGCACATGGAAGCCAGAGATTGACTTTGGGTATCCTTGATCACCTCCACTTTTTTTTTCCAAGGTGTAGTCTCATTCTAGCCAGGCTGACCTGGAATTCACTACGTAGTCTCAGACTTCTTTAAAATGTATGAATAATCACTTTCAGGAACACATAAATTCTTTCAGAGATGGGAGAGATAGCTCAGCAGTTAAAGCGTTTGCCTGTAAATCCTAAGGACCTGGGTTCACTTCCCCAGTACCCGTGTAAAGCCAGATGTAGAGCATTGCATCTGAAGCTCTTAGCATTATATGGCAAACAGGGGTCCTAACATTCCCCACTAGACTCTTCTACTACAGCTTATCCTTTACCAGTCCACTTCTGTGCCCCACTGCCTCTCAGTTTCTCCACAGTCTTGTTCTTGCCCTTTCAACAGTATTACTTCTGACCAAAAGTTTTTCCTATATTCTCTTGGGGTCTCAGCCTAGTATGTCCCTTCCCAGGTCCTGAAAATTAGATAAGTTACAACTGCTGATATAATCCAAACTATCCTGCACTTTCCTTTTGTCCCACTCAAGATCTGTCCATCTTTGGGGGACGGGTGGGTTTCAAGGTAGAGTCTTGCTCTGGCCCAGGCTGACCTGGAATTCACTCTATAGTCTCAGACTGGCCTTGAACTCTCAGAGATCCTCCTACCTCTGGGATTAAAGGTGTGAGCCACCATGCCCAGCCTAGTTATGATCTTTTCTTTTTTTTTTTTTTTCTTTTGGTATTTCAAGGTAAAGTCTAACTCTAGCCCAGGCTGACCTGGAATTCACTATGTAGTCTCATGGTGGCTTCGAACTCACAGTGATCCTCCTACCTCTGCCTCTGGAGTGCTGGGATTAAAGGTGTGCACTACCACACCCAGTTTATTATCTATCTTAATGAAAACATAAGATCCTCCTCCAAGACAGGGATCCTGATGTTTGTGTTATTTACCAGTGGATTCATTCCTACACATGTGATTTCTCAATAACTACCTGGATGACTGACTAGTTCATATATACCCATCTATTGTGCAGGCAAGAATTCTCTCCAAAGACCCTGCCCCCTTCCCAAATGACCATCTGACTGGATCTTGAATCCCTTTTTACTGCCTCTCCTCCAGAGTGATGTGGCCTGTGGAAAGCTGAGAGAGAAGATATAAAATTGATCCCAAATTCATGCTCCAGAAGCCATTCTTCCCTGGGCAAGAACCTGCTCTTACCAGGGAACTCCCATCTAGTGGGGGAGAATGCTGTCAAGGACTCAGCTTAATTTTTTTTTTTTTTTTTTTTTTAAGTTTTGCAAGGTAGGGTCTCACTCTGGCCCAGGCTGACCTGGAATTCACTATGTAGTCTCAGGGTGGCCTCGAACTCTCGGCGATCCTCCTACCTCTGCCTCCCAAGTGCTGGGATTAAAGGCGTGTGCCACCATGCCCGGCTAGCTTAATTATTTAAATTTAAGAGAGATAACAGTTCAAACTAATTCCTACCCACTGCCAAAATGGGTGGGAACTTTCAGAAGTCTTCCACTAAAGTATAAGACAAGGCTAGAGTGATGGGTGAACAGTTAAAAGGCTTCTGCTTGCAAAGTCTGATGGCATGGGTTCGATTCTCCAGTACCCACATAAAGCCAGAAACACAAAGTGTGCATTTACCTGGAGTTCGTTTGCAGTGGCAAGAAGCCAAGGAGTGTGCATTCTCTTGCTCTCTTTGCAAATAAATATTTAAAACATATATATAGGATAAGAAATAAATATGTAGAACTGAAGGCCACGAAAAAAAAAAGACTGTCCCAAAGAATTCCCCCTCATTCGATAAATGTTCAACTAATGTTTAATAGTTCCCAAACCATCTCTAACTGTCCCCATCCCCATACAGACCTTAGTTTCTGTGTGTGAGTTCACAGAAACAGGTCTTAGCTGCCTCCTCTACTTCCTAGAGGCAAAAAGTGAGAGAGGATTCCCTCTCCCTTACTTTTACTGGTCTCAGGTATATGTTGACACTCCCCTTGCCCCCTTGAGTCACAAATGAGGCAGGACTGCAGGCAACTAAAACGCCAATGACTCACAACACACCCCAAGCCGGTCAGACAGAAGCCTTCCACGCATTTACTCCTCCACGGAGCTTTAGCCTCGGTCCTCTAATCCTTCCCCATCAACATCTTGCCATCTACAAGGGAACTGACTTCGAGAACACCTGGAAAGTCCACCACCGCGGTCGAAAGGCTGCTGCAGACTCCAGCAAGAGAGTTAAAAAAACTCCACGGCTCAGAGGCAAAGTTGTCTCCAGCAGCCCCCTCCCCAGCTCAAGCCAGAGATGGCGGGAGCCGCCGAGACACACCCAGTTCCCGGCAGTGCAGCAGCTCCAGCGCGGATACAAGCTGCCCGACGGCCTGGGACGGGAGCCACGTGGACATCCCTTCCCCGCCCCCACGTGGACCCGCGCCCCGCTAGCCGGACCCACGTGGGCACCCGGGCTGCCCAGGGGGAGGGGAGGGGGAGGCAGACAAGTTCTCCCGGGGAAAAAAAAATCGCTTCCCCGCACCCCACGTGCTCCGAAAACGGAACTGCGGCTCCAGGCTGCTGGAGCCTTCTCGGGCATCCCTACGGAAAGAAGTCTCACCCTTCGACTCCCATCCCGGATCCCTGACGCCCCCCAACCAAGGGCCACGTTCCCGACGCCCGGCTCGGGTCCCCTCCGACAGATGCAGCATCTGCCCGCGTACCCCACCCTAGCGTCCCCCCCTCCCCAGAAACCCCCTTTAAGTGCGCTCAGCCCGAGCACACGCTCGCGGCACCAGCTCCCCGGTGCTTCCTCCCTTTCCCGTGGCGTCCACGTGTCACCACCCGGCACACGCCGCTCTGCTGCCAGCAAGCGGGGCCGCCCGCCAGCCTCTCACCTGCTCCCCGCCGTTCACGGCGCCTACGGTTCCATACGGCGCTTGGCTCCGACTCGCCCAACCGCCACCTCGGACTCCTCCGCCGGGGTCAGGACCGGGGCCCCCAGACGGGAGCGGCGCGACTCGGTCTCTCCGTCCCCGGCGCGCCGCCATCTTGGCCCCAGAACACCCAAGCGCTGCTCGGATCGCCGGCGCCGCCTCGCCCAGACGATCGTAGGAATGGAACTACAAGTCCCGAAAGACACTGCAAGACTACGACTCCCAGAAGGCCACAGCGGCGAACTGCTCCCGCTCGCGAGGGCTCCTGGGAGTGGTAGTTTCTGAACGAAAGATGGGTCGTACGAGTTCTAAGCGTACTTTGGGGTCGCGCACGGAGAACGACTTGTAAAGCGCGCTGCAGTAAAGAAGAGAGTAAGCATTTGTGTATAACTTTATTTTCGTTAATGCGTCCAAATTTTGGGATGCCTTTTGATGTTCTTACCTGCTGTACAATTCTTCACCTTAGTTCGAGTGGACCACTGTTTTGAAACAGCACCCCCTCATGGGCAGTCGCGGGACTAGGCTCTCACCCTCATCTAATCCAATACTGCGGCACTACTGCAAATTTACTCTTAAAATACCGCATTCTAAATAAATAAAAATATACAAGCAAGGGCTGGAGGGATGGCTTAGGCGGTTGCGTTCAAAGCCAAAGGTTCAGGTTCGATTCCCCAGGACCCACGTTAGCCAGATGCACAAGGGGGCGCATGCGTCTGGAGTTCATTTGCAATGACTAGAGACCCTGGTGTGCCCATTCTCTCTCTCTCCCTCCCTCTTTCTCTGTTAAATAAATAAATAAAATACCACATTCTTTGCTCTTTACCGCCCCCCCTATAAACCTACATTGTTTTTTTGTTGTTGTTGTTGGTGGTGGTGGTGGTTTTTCTTTTTATTTTCTTTCTTTCTTTCTTTTTTTTTTTTTTTTTTTTGCTTTTTTATAATCTTTTCAATTTTTTTTAAATTTTATTTATTTGCAAGCGGAGAGAGAGACAGAGAAAGAATAGGCGCACTGGGGCCTCTAGCCACTGCAAACAAACTCCAGACACATCTGCCCCTTGTGCATCTGGCTTACATGGGTCCTGGGGAATTGAACCTGGGTCCTTTGGCTTAACAGGCAAATGCCTTAACCACTAAGCCCTGTTTTTGGCTTTTCAAGGTAGGGTCTCACTCTTCCCCAGGCTAACCTTGAATTCACTATGTAGTCTCAGGTTGGCCTTGAACTCACTGTGATCCTCTTACCTCTGTCTCTCAAGTGCTGGAATTAAAGGTGTGCACCACACCGTGCCCTGCCATGCTGCTTTATCAAGGTAGGGTCTTTTTTTGTTTTGTTTTGTTTTTGTTTTTGTTTTGTTTTCCAAGGTACGGTGTCACTCTGGCTTGGCTGACCTGGAATTCACTATGTAGTCTCAAGGTGGCCTCGAACTCATGTCGATCCTCCTACTGCCTCCCGTGTGCTGTGATTAAAGACGTGCGCCACCACGCCCGGCTAAGGTAGGGTCTTGATCTAGCCCAGGCCGACTTGGAATTCACTATATAGTCTCAGGGTGGCCTCAAACTCTGCCTCCCAAGTGCCAGGATTAAAGATGTGCACCAGGCTGGAGAGATGGCTTAGCAGTAAAGGCGCCTGCCTGCTAAGCCCAAGAACGTCAGTTCCAATCTTCATGTTTAGCCAGATGCAAAGTGATGCAAGGGCGCACTGGAATCTGGAGTTCGTTCACCGCTGCTGAGAGGCTGCTGGCGTGCCCATTCTCTGTCTTCTCCCTTTCTCTCTGTGTCTCTCTCAAAAAAAAAAAAAAAAAGATGTGCACCAAGCCAGGTGTGGTGGCGCATGCCTTTAATCCCAGCACTCAGCACTCGGGAGGCAGAGGTAGGAGGATAGCCAAGAGTTTGAGGCCACCCTGAGACTTCATAGTGAGTTCCAGGTCAGCCTGGAGTGAGACCCTACCTCTAAAAACAAAAAAAAAAAAAAAAAAAAAAAAGGGTTTTTGTAGTTGTTGTTTTGGTTTGGTTTTGGTGGGGTTTTTTTAATTTTTATTTTATTTATTTATTTATTTATTTTGAGATAGGGTCTGATTCAGGTCAGCCTGAGTTTGAAGCCAGCCTGTGACTACAGAGTGAGTGAGTTCCAGGTCAGCCTGGACCAGACTGAGACCCTATCTCAAGAAAAGAAAGGAAAAGAGAAGAAGAAAAGGAAAGGAAAGGAAAGGAAAGGAAAGGAAAGGAAAGGAAAGGAAAGGAAAGGAAAGGAAAGGAAAGGAAAGGAAAGGAAAGGAGGAAGGAAGGAAGGAAGGGAGAAGGACTGGAGGGATGGCTTTGCAGTTAAGGAGCTTGCCTGCAGAGCCAAAAGACCCAGGTTCAATTCCCCAGAACCCACGTAAGCCAGATGCACAGGGGATACATGCATCTAGAGTTTGTTTGTAGTGGCTAGATGCTCTGATGTGCCCATTCTCTCTCTCTCTGCCTCTTCCTCCTCCTCCCAAATAAATAAACAAAATATTTAATAAATAAATATATTAGGGCTGGCGAGATGGCTTAGTGGTTAAGACGAATGCCTGTGAAGCCTAAGGACCCTGGTTTGAATCTCCAGATCCCATGTAAGCCAGATGCACATGGTGGCCCATGCGTCTGGAGTTTGTTTACAGTGGGTAGAGGCCCTGGTGCATCCATTCTCACTCTCCCTCTCTCTGTCTCTGTCTCTGTCTCTAATAAATAAATAAATAAAAATAAAATCTTTAAAAATAAAATGATGCTAAAAATTAAATAAATATATATATATATTAAAGAAAAGGAAAAATAAAAAAGAGAAAGAAGGAAGGAAAAAAGAATATCTCTGCATCACTTGAATAGGGGTTTTGGGGACTGGAGAGATGGCTTAGTATTAGTAGTTAAGGTGCTTGTCTGCAAAGCCAAAAGACCCAGGTTTGATTCCCAAGTAACCACATAAAGCCAGATGCACAAGGTGGCACAAGTGTCTGGAATGTGTGTACAATGGCTGAAGGCCCTGGTGCACCCATTCTCTCTCTGTCTGCCTCTTTCTCTCAAATCAAATATTTATAAAAAGTGAATAGGAGCCAGGCGTGGTGGCGCACGCCTTTAATCTCAGCACTCTGGAGGCAGAGGTAGGAGGATCGCTGTGAGTTCAAGGCCACCCTGAGAATCCAGAGTGAATTCCAGGTCAGCCTGGGCCAGAGTGAAACCCTACCTCAAAAACCAAAAAAAAAAAAAAAAAAAAAAAAAAGTGAATAGGGCCGGGCGTGGTGGCGCACGCCTTTAATCCCAGCACTCGGGAGGCAGAGGTAGGAGGATCGCTGTGAGTTCGAGGCCACCCTGAGACTATATAGTGAATTCCAGGTCAGCCTGAGCTAAAGTGAGACCCTACCACGAAAACCCAAAAAAAAAAAAAAAAAAAAAAGTGAATAGGGGCTTGGTTGCTACTAACCCCTATGCAAACATACTTCTAAAGGCCATGAAGGAAAACTTCAGAGATATAGGCCACCAAATATTGAGAACTTCCAGCTCTTGTTTAACCCCATGTTCACCAAGGACTTGTTTGATTATACTGACTTTTGTTTTTCGAGGTAGGGTCTCACTCTAGCCCAGGCTGACCTGGAATTCACTACGTAGTTTCTGGGTGGCCTGGAACTCACAGCAATCCTCCTACCTCTGCCTCCCAAGTGCTGGGATTAAAGGCGTGCACCACCATGCACAGTTTATACTGACTTTTTAAAGACAGGGTCTTGCACTAACCCAGGCTGACCTGAAACTCACTGTGTAGTCCAGGATCCCTCAAATTCATAGTGATCCTTCTTCCTCAGCCTTCTGAGTACTGAGATCAAAGGTATGAGCCACCATACGCACAGGGCCACCCACAGGTGGCTCCACAGGGCCACCTGTTATTGCAGACTTTAGACTCATGCACCACTTTGTGCATTTGGCTTTATGTGGATACTAGGGATAGAACCTGGGTTGTCAAGCTTTGCAAGCAAGCGCCTTTAGCCACTGATTCCTCTCTCCAGGCCTTGTTTTTTTTTTTTTTAATATTTTACTTATTTATTTATTTATTTAAATCGAGAGAGAGGGAAAGAGAGAGAGAATGGGCACTTCAGGGCCTCCAGCCACTCCAAATGAACTCCTGATGCATTTGCCACCTTGTGCATCTGGCTTTAGGTGGGTACTGGGGAATAAAACCTGGGTTCTTAGTCTTCGCAGGCAGGTGCCCTAACCACTAAGCCATCTCTTCAGCCCTTCTTTTTCTGTTTGTTTTTGTTTTTCCAAGGTAGGGTCTCACTCTAGTTCAGGCTGACCTGGAATTCACTGTGTAGTCTCAGAGTGGCCTTGAACTCACAGCGATCCTCCTATCTCTGCCTCCCAAGTGCTGGGATTAAAGGCATGCATCACCATGCCCAGCGAGCCCCCCCTTTTTTAAAAACTTTTTATTGATAACTTACATAATTATACGACAATAGACCATGATAATTCCCTTCCCTCCCACTTTCTCCTTCACAAAACTTTTTTTAAATTATTTTATTTATGTGTTTATATATGTGTGGTTGGGTGTGTTTGAGTGTGAGTGGGGGCACATGCAACTTGGTGGGAATGTGGAGGTCAGGGGACAACTCTCAGGTGGGTCCCTACCTGTCCACCTCATGTGAGGCAGGGTTTCCCATTCTGGACTCCTGCTTTGCTATTCTTTGCTGAGCTCCAGCTTCTGGGAAATTCTCCTATCTCCACTTCACATCTCTCTTTCAGAGGCATCTTGCTAGGGTTATAGAAGCTCACACCAGCTTCCTGTCTCATCTGTAGCTCAGACTGATTTGGAACTTGTAATCTTTCATGCTCAGTTCTGGGATTGCAGGCGCATGTGTTAGCACACCTGGTTTTTCATTGTATTTTCTTTTTTTTCATCATACGGGGAACTGAACCTTGTACCCTAGTGCTTGCTAAGCAGGCACACTATCTACCACTTCAGCATCTTCAACCAGGTAGTAAGCTTGAGGCTAGACTAAGCTATATGAAAACCTGTTTCAAAAAGAAAAGAAGCCAGGTGTGGCGAATGCCTTTAATCCCAGCACTCGGGAGGCAGAGGTAGGAGGATCAAGGCCATGAGTTCAAAGCCACCCTGGGACTACATAGTGAATTCCAGGTCAGCCTGAGCTAGAGTGAGACCCTACCTCCAAAAACAAAAATAAATAAATATAAATAAATAAATAAAAATAAAACAGTGTTGTGTATTCATTCATCCAAATCAACAGTCTCCATACCCCACAACAGGACAATATTGTCACGAAGTTAAAGACATTTTCTCCAATGTAACCCCAACATTATAGAGGCAGAAGCAGGAGAATACTTCCTTGCAAGTTCAAATTTGAGGCCAGCCTGATCTTCCCCATAGGGAGTTCCAGACCAGCCTGGGTTCTCACTCAAACATTCCCTCCTCTCAAAAAAGTTAAAGACTTTTCATATAGGCCCCACCCACTTTCTACCAAATCCCAAATCTGTCTGCCAGGCCTGCTCTACAATTTCCAGAACTGCTCCAAAAAACGGTCTCCTTAGCTGCATGGTGGCGCACGCCTTTAATCCCAGCACTTGGGGGCAGAGGTAGGAGGATCACCATGAGTTTGAGGCCACCCTGAGACTACATAGTGAATTCCAGGTCAGTCTGGGCTAGAGTGAGACCCTACCTCAGAAAACCAAAAAAAAAAAAAAAAAAAAAAAAGGGGGGATGGAGAGACAGCTTAGCAGTTAAGGAAATTGCCTGCAAAGCCAAAGGACCCCAGTTCAATTCCCCAGGACCCATGTAAGCCAGATGAACAAGGGAGCATATGTGTCTGAAGTTCATTTGTAGTGCCTGGAGGCCATGGCGTGCCCATTCTCTCTCTCTCTCTCTCTCTCTCTCTGATTCTTTCTCTCTCAAATAAATAATCAGTTACAAAACCCAATTTAAAAAAAAAGGAATAGGGCTGGAGGAATGGCTTAGCAGTTAAGATATTTGCCTGCAAAGCCAAAGGACCCAGGTTCGATTCCCTGGGACCAACGTTGGCCAGATACACAAGGGGGCGCACGTGTCTGGAGTTCATTTGCAGTGGCTGGAGGCCCTGGCGTGCCCATTCTCTCTCTCTCTCTCTCTCTCCCCCCTCTTTCTCTGTCAAATAAATAAAAATAATTTTTAAAAAAGGAATATATATAATTACACCATTATTATTCACATCAAACTTACTTTCTTTTTTTCTTTTTTTAAGAAGTTTATTTATTATTTATTTATTTGAGAGCGACAAATACACACAGAGAGAAAGATAGAGGGAGAACGGGTGTGCCAGAGCCTCCAGCCACTGCATACGAACTCCAGATGCATGCACCACCTTGTGCATCTGGCTTACGTGGGTCCTGGGGAATCGAGCCTTGAACTGGGGTCCTCAGGCTTCACAGGCAAGTGCTTAAACACTAAGCCATTCTCCAGCCCCCCCCCCTTTTTTTTTTGAGGCAAACCCAACAGACAGGGATTTTTTTTTTACATTTATTTATTTTTCATTTTAGAGAAAGCACGACAAGGAGCGAGAGAGAGAGAGAGAGAATGGGTGTACCAGGGCCTTAGCCACTAAGTTGAACTCCAGACACTTGTGCCACCTAGTGGGCATGTGTGACCCTGTGCTTGCCTCATCTTTGTGCATCTGGCTAACCTGAGATCTTTTTTTTGTTTGTTTGTTTTTGTTTTTGTTTTTTTGCAGTAGGGTCTCACTCTAGCCTAGGCTGACCTGAGATTCATTATGTAGTCTCAGGGTATCCTTGAACTCATGGCACTCCACCTACCTCTGCCTCCCAAGTGCTAGGATTAAAGGCATGTGCCATCATGTCCACCTTCCATCCCAAACTTTTTGTTTTTGTTTTCATTTTTATGTGTGTGTGTGTATGCGCGAGCACACACACGTGTGGGTGCACACATGTGCCAGGGTCTCTTTCTTCTGCAAACAAATTGTTATTTAGCTTTACATGGGCAGCTGGGGAATGAACCCAGCTTGGCGGGCTTTACAAGTGAATTCCAGATCAGCCTGGGCTAGAGCAAAACCCTACCCTGAGAAACAAACAAACAAAATTTATTTAGGGCTGGAGATATGGCTCAGTGGTCAAGGCACCTGCCTGCAAATCCTAACTGCTGCAAATAAATAAAACTATTCAAAAATTTTATTTATTGGGGGTGGGGGGATGGCTTAGGGGTTAAGGCACTTTCCTGCAAAGCCAAAGGACACAGGTGGGATTTCCTAGTATCCATATAAAGCCAGATGCACAAGGTGGCATATGTGTCTGGAGTTCATTTGCAGTGGCTAGAGGCCATGGCATGCCTATTCTCTCCCTCCCTCCCTCCCTCCCTCCCTCCCTCCCTCCCTCCCTCCCTCTCTCTCTCTCAATTAAGTAAAAAAAAAAAATTTATTACTTATTTATTTTTCCAAGATAGGGTCTTGCTCTAGCCCAGATTGACCTGGAATTCACTATGTAATCCCAGGGTGGCCTTGAGCTCATGGCAATCCTCCTACTTCTGCCTCCTAAGTGCTAGGATTAAAGGCATGCACCACCACGCCTGGCAAATAAAAAAAAATATTTTTTTTTCTTTTGTGTTTCAATGTAGGGTCTCACTCTAGCTCAAGCTGACCTGGAATTCACTCTGTATTCTCAGGGTGGGCTCAAACTCACAGTGATCCTCCTACCTCTGCCTCCTGAGTGCTGGGATTAAAGGCGTGCACCACCATGCCTGATTTAAAAAATAGCGTTTTAAACTTTTTTTGTTTATTTTAAATTTATTTATTTGAGAGTGACTGACAGAGAGAGAGAAAGAGGCAGACAGATAGAGAGAGAAAGGGTACGCCAGGGCCTTCAGCCATGCCAACAAACTCCAGATGCACGTGCCATCTTGTGCATCTGGCTTACGTGGGTCCTGGGGAATCAAGCCTCGAACCAGGATCCTTAGACTTCACAGGCAAGTGCTTAACCACAAAGCCATCTCTCCAGGCCCTAAAAAAGTACTTAAAAAATTATTAATTTGGGTTGGAGAGGTGGCTTAGTAGTTAAGGTGCATGCCTATAAAGCCTAAGGACCCAGGTTTGATTCTACAGTTCCCACGTAAGCCAGATGCACATGGTGGTGCATGCATCTGGAGTTTGTTTGCGGTGGCTAGAGGCTCTGGCGTGCCCATTCTCTCTCTTTCTCTCCCTCTCTCTGTCTCTAATAAATAAATAAATGAAAAAATAAAATATTTAAAAAAATATTAACTTATTTACATATGTGTATATATGTGGGGGGGGCACACCGGGGCCTCTTACTGCTGCAAATGAATCTTTTACCCTGGTATCACATTTTATTATTATTCATTTATTTGAGAGAAAGAGGCAGAGAGAGAGAGAGAGAGAGAGAAAGAAAGAATGGGCACGCCAGGGCATCCAGCCACTGCAAATGAACTCCAAATGCATGCGCCCCCTTGTGCATCTGGCTTACGTGGGAACTGTAGAATCGAACCTGGGTCCTTAGGCTTTATAGGCATGCGCCTTAACTACTAACCGGGTCCTTTGGCTTTGCAGGCAAACGCCTTAACCACTAAGCCATTTCTCCAGTCCCTGGTATCACATTTTCATGGATGGCTTGGGATCTGAACACGGGCCTGCAGACTTTGCAAGCAAGTGCCTTCACCTGCTAAACTATCTCCTCAGCCCCTTGTTTTGTTTTATAAGATAGTTTCATTCTGTAGTCTACGCTGGCCTTAAACCTGTAATCTTGTTGGGATTACAAGTGTCCAACACCATGCCTGGCTGGTAGAACACTTATTTAGCATGCACAAAGACAGGGCCTTACTTCCAATTGTCAACACCTATGGTGGTTGTACTCAGATGTCCCCATAAACTTATGTGTTCTGGGTGCTTGGTCCCTAGCTGGTGGCAGTCTGGGAGGTGGAGCTGTACTGAAGGAGGTGTGCTGCTGGGGGTGGATCTTGAGGTTTCTTCGCCCTAGCTTGTCAGTGTTAGTTTGACTCATTTTTCTGATGCTGTTGTCTACCTACTGCTGGCAAGGACATGATGTCCAGCCTCTGTTCATGACATGCTTTCCCCTGCAATCATATAGCTTCACCTTGAGACTGTAAGCCAAAAATATAAAAATTTTGGGCTGGAGAGATGGCTTAGCGGTTAAGGTATTTGCCTGCAAAGCCAAAGGATCCCAGTTTGACTCTCCAGGACCCACGTAAACCAGATGCACAAGGGGGTACATGCATCTGGAGTTCGTCTGCAGTGGCTGGAGGCCCTGGTGCACCCATTCTCTCTCTGCCTCTTTTTCCCTCCCAAATAAATGAAATAATTTTTTTTAAAAATTAAACACACACACACACATACATACATACATTTTCCTCCCATCAGCTGCTTTAGTCAAGTGCTTTATCCCAGCAACAGGAAGGTAACTACAATAGCACTCAGGGGCAGAGGTAGGATCTTAGTGAGTTCAAGGCCACCCTGAGAGTACATAGTGAAGTCCAGGTCAGCCTGGGCTAGAGTGAGACCCTACCTCAAAAAACCACACACACACACACACACACACACACACACACACACACACTCACAAATGTAAGCATTAGCCCAGGCTGACCTGGAATTCACTATGTAGTCTCTGGGTGGCCTAGAACTCATGGTGATCCTCCTACCTGAGTGCTGGCATTTAAACATTAAAATGTGTGCCATCAAGCCCAGCCTTTATTCTTATTCATCTCCTTCCCCACTCCTGTCCACTCCCTTGCTGGTCCCCTTCCTTCTTTGCAGGTAGCCTCCCATTCTGCTTTCACTTCACATGTATTCCATTATTCTCTTCCTTCCCTCTAAAAATAGTTATTAATTTCTCTGAACCTCAGTCGGGTGTGATGGTGTCCTCCTATAATCCCAGCACTTGGGAGGCAGAGGTCAGAGGCTGTCAGTGAGTTCCAGGCCAGCCTGGGACTACAGATTAAGTTCCAGGTCAGCCTGGACTACAGTGAAAACCTCCAGAAAACAAATAAACAAAAAGAAGGTAGAAGACAGAGTCTCACACATGTTTTGGCCTGTGCTGTACCACTGAGCAACAGCTAGGCCTTGAACCTAAGTTTTCTTGTTTCTTTAGTGCATGTAACAAACAGCACCATTCAGCCAGGCATATTGGCACATGCCTTAAATCCCAGCACTTGGGAGGCAGAGGTAGGATGAACATGAATTCAGTTTGAGGCCACCCTGAGACTACATAGTGAATTCCAGGTCAGCCTGGATAAGAGTGAAACTCTACCTCAAAAAAAAAAAAAAAAAAAAAAAAAAGAAAAGGGGGGGGGCTGGAGAGATGGCTTAGCCGTTAAGGACTTGCTTGTGAAGACTAAGGACCCTGGTTCAAGGTTCAATTCCCCAGGACCCACATAAGCCAGATGCACAAGGTGGCACATGCATCTGGAGTTCTGTCTCTCTGCCTCTTTCTCTTTCTGTCGGTTGCTCTCAAATAAATAAAAGCACTTTTCAATGGGCCTGATGAGGGGCTGGAGAGATGGCACAGTGGTTAAGGTACCTGCCTGCATCCAAAGGGCCTCATGAAAGCCAGACATGGTACAGGAAGATCAGGAGTTCAAGTTAATCCTCAACTACCCAAGGAGTTTAAGGTCATTCTGGGCTAAAAAGACCCTGTCATATAAACAAACAAGCTAAGGGCTGGAGAGGTGGCTTAGCGGTTAAGGCACATGCCTGTGACGCCTAAGGACCCTGGTTCGATTCTCCAGGTCCCACATTAGCCAGATATACATGGTGGCACATGTGTCTGGAGTTTGTTTGCAGTGGCTAGAGGTCCTGGTGTGCCCATTCTCTCTCTCTTTCTCTCTTTGTCTCTAATAAATAAATAAAAATAAAATATTTTTTTAAAAACAAACGAGCTGAGCATGGTGGTACACACCTGCTTTTTTTTTTAATAAAAAGATTTTATTTTCACTTATTTATTTATTAGAGACAGAGGGGAAGAGAGAGAGCGTGAGAATGGGCACGCCCGGGCCTCTAGCCACTAGAGTTGAACTCCAGATGCATGTGCCACCATGTGCATCTGGCTTACATGGAACCTGGAAAATCGAACCTGGGTCCTTAGGCTTCACAGGCATGCACCTTAACCACTAAGCCATCTCTCCAGTCCTGTTTTGTTTTGTTTTGCTTTGTTTTTTGTATTTTCGGGGTAGAGTCTCACTCTAGCTCAGGCTAACCTAGAATTTACTATGTAGTCTCAGGGTGGCCTCAAACTCTTGGCTACCCTCCTAAATCTGCCTCCCAAGTGCTGGGATTAAAGTTGCGCACCACCACGCTAGAACCCACCCCCTTTATGTGTGTGTGTGTGTGTGTGTGTGTGTGTGTGTGTGGTGGTTTTTTTTTTTCAAGGTAGGGTCTAGCTCTAGCCCAGGCTATCTCTGCCTTCCAAGTGCTGTGCTGGGATTAAAGGTTTGTGCCACCATGCCTGGCTCCTTTTCTTCCTTCTTTCTTTCTCTTTCTCCTCCCTCCCTCCCTCCCTCCCTCCCTTCCCTTTTTTCTTTGTTATTTTGTTGTTGTTGTTTTTTGAGGTAGTGTCTCAATCTAGCTCAGGCTGACCTGGAATTCACTATGTAGTCTCAAACTCATGGCGATCCACCTACCTCTGCCTTCCAAGTGCTGGAATTAAAAGCATGCCCTACCATGCCTGGTTCCTTTTCTTTTTTTAAATTAAAAAAATTTTTTTTTGTTGTTGTTTTGAGGTAGGGTGTCACTCTGGCCCAGGCTGTCCTGGAATTAACTATGTAGTCTCAGGGTGACCTCGAACGCACAGCTATCCTCCTACCTCTGTCTCTTGAGTGCTGGGATTAAAGGTGTGCACCACCATGCCCGGTTTATTTATTTTTTATTTATTTATTTTTTTTTTTGGTTTTGCGAGGTAGGGTCTCACTCTGGTCCAGGCTGACCTGGAATTAACTATGTAGTCTCAGGGTGGCCTTGAACTCTCGGCGATCCTCCTACCTCTGCCTCCCGAGTGCTGGGATTAAAGGCGTGCGCCACCACGCCCGGCCCGGTTTAATTTTTTAAAAATATTTTATTTATTTATTTGAGAGAGAGATACAGAAATAGGCAGGTAGACAGAGAGAATAGGCACACCAGGGCCTCCTGCCACTGCAAATGATGCGTGCGCTCCCTTGTCCATCTGGCTTATGTGGGTCCTGGAGAATTGAGCCTTGAACCAGGGTCCTTAGGCTTCACAGGCAAGTGCTTAACTGCTAAGCCATCTCTCCAGCCCCCGGTTTAATTTTTTTTTTTTTTTTTTTTTTTTGAATTTTAGAGGCTGACCTGGAATTAACTATGAGTCTCAGGGTGACCTCGAACCCTGGTCTGCCTCCCGAGTGCTGGGATTAAAGGCGTGCGCCACCATGCCCGGCTTAATTTTTAATTTTAGAGACTGAGAGAGAGAATTGGTGTGTCAGGGCCTCAGTCACTGAAATCTATCTCCAGACGCTTGTGCCACCTAGTGGGCATGTGAGACCTTGCACTTGCCTCACCTTTGTATGTCTGGCTTATGTGGGATCTGGAGAGTCAAACATGGGTCCTTAGGCTTCACAGGCAAGCATCTTTTTTTTTTTTTTTTTTTTTGGTTTTTCAAAGTGGGGTCTCACTCTGGCCCAGGCTGACCTGGAATTAACTATGTAGTCTCAGGGTGGCCTTGAACTCTCAGCGATCTTCCTACCTCTGCCTCCCGAGTGCTGGGATTAAAGGTGTGCCCCACCACGCCCGGCTCTCAGGCAAGCATCTTAACTGCTAAGTCATCTCTCCAGCCCTTCTCCTTTTTTAATTTTTTATTATTATTATTATTTGGTTTTTCAAGACAGGGTTTCGCTCTAGCCCAGGTTGACCTGGAATTCACTATGTAGTCTCAAGGTGGCCTTGAACTCACAGCAATCCTACTTCTGCCTCCTGAGTGTTGGGATTAAAGGTGTGCGCTACTAGGCCCGGCTTCCTCCTCCTTTATATTTCTTTCTCTCTTTATGTTTCTTTATATTTCTCTCTCTCAAATATATATATGTATATTTTGGTTTTGCGAGGTAGGGTCTCACTCTGGTCCAGGCTGACCTGGAATTAACTATGTTGTCTCAGGGTGGCCTCGAACTCTCAGCAATCCTCCTACCTCTGCCTCCCGAGTGCTGGGATTAAAGGTGTGCACCACCATGCCCCGCTTCAAATAAATATATTAAAAAAAATAAATAAAATAATTTTTTTTAAAAGGTAGGTGTGGTGGCTCAGCCTGGACCAGAGTGAGAACCTACCTCGGAAAAAAAAAAAATGAATGAATGACACAGAGACCTCTGTAGGGTAGGTTGTAATTCCCATTGTCTAGCCAGGTGACCATGACCATCATAGAATCTGGTCAAGCTAGTTGGATGGAATGAGTGGCCTTAGGGACAAGTAGTCAGAGGAATGGGAGAAGGCAAACTTCATGTATAGTAGAGACACAAGGGGGTCAAGGCAGGTATTTCCTTTTCTCTACAAAACCTCACATCCAAGGCTTCTCCTGGAACCCTTGCGATAACTATATATATATATAGAAGTCCAATACCAACTGTATGGCGGCCCCGAGCTAATGGCTAGGTTCATAGATCATCAGACTTCAGGTACTAATAACAGAGGGTAAAACTAGAGTTCAAAGTGGGGCAGTCGTTTGTCCAGGTCATTCAGCTAGGGAGGGGTTAAGGTGGAATTTAAACCTAAGCATCCGGAACTCCAGGCCCGTTCAGTGTTATTACGTTTCATTTCCCTTTACTCCCTCTAGTGCTGACCTCGGACTAGGAGAAAGTGGGAAGGAGATGGGTTCTGTCAGGGTTGCAGCCAGAGAGTACTTGTGTGAGCGTGGATGGTTTCAGTCAAGTTCCTCTATGCCTGGGGTGGAGGTGGGGATATCCACAATGTGGAGCGCACCCTATCCCAAATACACAGGAGGGGGTGGGGGCGGTTCTCATTCCTAAGCGTGCACTCTTTTCCATCCTCAGATGTTGCATCCTCCCATCATTTCTTTCTCGACTGCCAAACACTAGGGTGGAGGGGAGTCCCTATAAGCAGTTTAGCCTCCACATCTGCAACCCTCCCCGGGCCAGTCAAGCCAGCTGTGCAAACTGAGAAAGGAGGTAAATCAAACACTCTTCTCAACCAATCCTCCTCTAAATAACAAAGGAGAGGATCCCCCTACCCAATCAGGGCCAGATGCCTTAAGATAGCGTACTAGTCCAGGTTCCCAGCTTCTATCCCTGGGGCACACCTTAAAACTTAAAGAGACCCTAGCAGCTAGGGACCCCCAGGAACTCTCAATTCCAGGCAGCTCCCTTCCACCCTCTCCTCCCAGCTAATAGGTATTTCCTGTTTATGAGGCAGCTAAGGGTTGGGCTTTTGGGAAGGGATGGAGCCCCTCCCCTCCTAGGGCTGGGTTGGGGAGTCCTTGAGGAATGCCTGAAGGTTGGGAGCCTTCTCCCAAGGGAAGAGTTTTTCTTACATAGACTATTCAGGACGCCCCACCCCCACCCCGCCATGGCCTCTGCCCCTATGGGTTGGGGGTACTGAAGGGGGTCTGCTTCCGGTTCTCCTCTCCCAAATCCTCAACAGAGCTGCTTCCAGGCAGGGGGCGGGGGGATTGAGGGCGAGGTGGGGGGTGGGGGTGGGAGAAAGCTCCAGGGCTGGATGGAGAAAAGGGGGGGGGAGGGAAGACTGTCTTGACTGGTGCGTCAGAGCCTGCTAGGGGGAAAAAGATGGCCTGTGGTAGCCATCCTTACCCCTTCCAACCTAGTGGTCATTCCGCAGCTCCCCTCTCCCTCGCAAAACACGGATCCTAGGTTCTTTGGCGGGGGGCGGGAGGAAGGCGGAGACCCCACTTAATGAACCCTTTTAGCTCAAGTCCCAACTGGTTGAGCAGGCAAGGGAGGAATGGTTAATTTAGGGGAGGAGATGTCTAGGGGTTACTAAGAGAATTAGGGCTACGCTGTTTTTCCCACCCATCTTGGGGTGGGGCACGCAACTAGAATAAGACGGGGGTGGTGGTGGTCTCAGCAGGGAGCACAGGCAGGGGTCAGCAATCCCATTCCACTCCCGGGGTGGAGAGAGAGCTACACCTCACTGCCCACCCCAAGGCTCCGCCTCCTCCAGCTCTGGCTCCCGCTCCGGCTCCGCTCCCACCCCGAAGCCCCCCGGAGGACAGGCATCGAGCGCGAGGCTTCGCCTCCCTACCGCTCCCCCTAACCCTCCCTCTCTGGGGTCTCAGCCTCCGTCTTCTTTTTTTTTTTCCTTTTCCTTTTCTTTCTTTCTTTCTTTTTTTTTTTTTTTTTTTTTTGAAGCTGCGTCACATGCATGCTGTTCCCCCCGAACGCTCCCGGCCCCTCGCCGCCTGCCCGCCCGCCGCGCGGCGCACGCACAGCGTCGCTTGCTGCGCGCTCGCCCAGGTCACTTTGACACAGCTCTCCCCTCCCACCAGCAGGACAATTAGCATATTAATAAAGCCCGGCCCAGCCCAGCCGGGCTTGGGCTGGAGAGCCGGCGCCTGCGAGCGAGCGAGCGAGGGAGAGAGAGGAGAGAGAGAGAGAGAGAGAGAGAGAGAGCGAGCGAGCGGGCGGCGGCGGGAGCGCACAGACACGCACACGCGCACACACGGACACACACTCCGGGGACGCACACTCGCGCGTACACGCGCACAGGCAGCTCGCCTTCCTGCCTGGTTTCTTCCTTCCTTCCTTCCTTCCTGTCTGCTTCTGCTCCGCGCCTGACAGGCCGCCCCTCGCCGTAAGCCAGGGGCCGCCCTCACCGGGCTAAGGCCGGGCCGGGCCGGGCCGGCGGCGAGGACCACAGGGGGGCCGCGGGTAGGCGGCAGCGGCTCATGCCCGGCCTGTCCCTGCGAGGGGCGGGCACCGTGACTCGGCTGGGTCCCCAGCGGCGGGCGATGTGAAGATGTCAGTGGGCTGTGCCTGTCCTGGTGAGTGGGTCGCGCGGCCGCCTGGCCCCTCCTTCCCTAACCCTCCCTTGTCGGTCCCTCACCCCTTGTCTAGCCTGAACTTATGTGGGGGGGGGGCGTCGAAAGCGTGTGGAGGGAAGTGGGGGGGATCTGCTAAGGGTTTTCGAGGCCACCGTCAGGGGAGAGGTTTTCTCTGTATAAATGCGCAGAGCAGCCCAGATACAAGGGGAGGGGGCGCTGAGGATGGCTTGTATGTTTTTTTTTGGGGGGGGGAGGAGGAGACTAACTGAGGAAGGATTGGGGGGGGACTGAAATTCCCAGAATTCCAGGGTGTTAGCCAATCAGAAGTGACTCTGGACTTTTGACCCCCCCCAGGTCATCATAGAGTTGTGATTGGTTGGTCTGAGGTTATCCCCCCCCCCTTCCTTACTGCCTATTGCCTTTTAAATAATTTGTGACACCCCTCCTCAGGGTATTTCTGAGGATGATGTTTGGGGGAGGGGTTGATTAGGACCCATCTTGCCCTCCTCCCAACTTTTCGTGCCTGTTGCCAGGGAAAGGTTGGCCCTCCTGAGGGACATAGGCACTCTTAGGGGATGCCAGATAATTGGGCCCTTGGGTCTGGCATCTCTGCCTTCATGGAAAGGGGAATGTAGCAGTCCCAAGCAGGCTAGAAAATAAAGTGATTTGCAGAGTTGAGTTGGCGGGTAGGGGGGGGGAGGGGGGAGCAAGGCTTGACCATCCCAAGTAAGAACTGAGAGAGGATCTGGGCTCTAATCACAACCTCCCCAAAACTCATCAGCTCTTGTCCAGGGGTCAGCTTATGTCTGAGTTTTGTTGTTGTGTTTTTCTTGGTGGGGTGTAGGTTTATACTCAGGGGCCAAGAGAAAAGAGAAGAGCCAGGTAGCTGGAAGAGGTATTTTATAAGAGGGTCTCAGTAGACAGTCCCCATCCCTAGGACTCTGGGTCTTCAAATTGACCCGCCTGTCCTAGGACAGAGTCAGCTTTCTGTAGGAAGTCAGTGTCCCTGAGTGTAGCCTGTTTTGGATCTGTTGCCCCTACAGATGTCCTGTTTTCTGGGAATCGTATACTCCATAAGTAGGACCCCCGCCCCTCCCCCTCAACACACACACAGTCCCCATGGGAAGTTGCCAGTGCAGAAGCTTCCTTGAAAATCATGTGACCCAGACCAAGTTGGGCTGGGCAGGGCACACACTTCAAGTACCTATTGAGGCTGACATTTAAGGGGCATTGGGTGGGGAGGGGGGAGAGCTAGGAGAGTCTAAGGATCCTGGAATATCCGGGTGTGGGAACCCCTGGCTCCTGCTGCAGAGGGTGGGGAAGAGAAAGAGAGGGAAGAGCTTGCCAAGCTGGAATTATGCCTGGTCTCATCATCCCTCCTCCTACTAGCGTGTGTGTGTGTGTGTGTGTGTGTGTGTGTGTTCCTTTGTAATTGGCCCATTCTGGATACTCCAGTTCAGATCCATCCATGCTCTCAGCTCACCCTAGGGCCCTGTCCCTCCATCCTCATACACGAAGAGAGCAGGAAAACAAGGCTCCCAACAAATGAAAGGACTGAATCTTATATTCTGATTCTTAGTTCCTACAAATAGTATATAGGGAATGTGTATGCAGGGGTTGTCAAGCTAGAGGTCTTGGCATTAAGGCAGGGTGCCTGGGTCAGTGGGAGGAGAAAGTTGCCCCTCAGTCTCTCAGACTAGCATGGAAACTGGAAGAGGAGCCATGTCCAGGGATTTGAATGTAGGGGGTGGGCAACTTGAGTCAGTGCCCCCGAAAAGTGATGTTCCTTTTGTGTGTCTGGTAGCTGACAGAGAAGGAGCAAAAGATGGCTAAGAGTAGAGTCTTCTTCCTGATTGCGAGGGAATCTTACGGATTGATGCCACAGAGGATGGATGGAGGTTAGATGTCAAGGAGAACCACATGGGGAGGGGCTTACAAGATGCCTGGAGGTGGGGAAGTTGAGGTGGAGGGAACCAGGCTTGAATGTGTAGGTGGGAGCGTTTGTTTCAACCAAGGGTATCTTAGCAGCATAGAGTAGTCCAGGCCTAAGGACCACAACTACCACCTTGAGCAGCCCTGGGGTGAAGGCCCAGGCACCCTGGCAAGCTGCCTGCTGCCTGCCTGAGTTTCTCCTTTGTGCTCTGCTGTCTCCCGGCTCCTCCTCCTCCCCCAGCCAGGCAGAGACAGCACATGCCCCACACATGTGACTGAAAGAAGCCAGAGCACACGCAGACCCACACGCATGCACATGCGGAAACACCACAAGATACACACGTACACACCCCTCTAGCTCCCTTAGTGTTCTTGCGGTGAGGACCAGCTTCTTGGGGTGAAATGATCAGAAGCAGGAGCAAGCCTTACTAAGGGTATCTCCCTGGGCAGGATACTGAGAGGGCCCAACCAAGGCCTGTCTGGGGCAGCATGTGGCTCAGAAGGGTTAAGGCAGGGAGAAGTTGGGGGAGGGGAGGAGGCAGCAGTGGTGGCGGCTGGGAGCCAGGAGAGGAGGATGGCAGAGCGCCAGGCCAACGGGAGGCCGGGCACAGACAAAGGAAGGGGGGCAGGCACACTGGAGGCCTAGGTCAGGGGCCCGGGCAGGGGGCAATGTTGGTACCTCATGCTATATTCTAGGATCCTGCTGCTGTCCTTTGAACCCCCACCTCTAGGAGAAATCCTCTCAGGATTCTTTATCACTGTTGTCATTCTTTGTGCACCCCACCACCACCATCACCAATCTTAGGGCCTTCTAACTCGGACTGGCTCGCTTTAGCTGGACCTCTTATGCCCTGTGCACCAGGGTAATTGGGTCAGAGCAGAAGCAGACTTGCCACAGAAAGGGAACTGAGCCTTTTGAATGTTAGGTCAGAGTCTTGATACCTCTTGATACTTCTCACAGTGAGAGGGGAGGCCTGATGTGGCTCTGGTCTGACCAGACAGGCTGGCTGGGGTTCTGAGCTCTGGGCTGGGGGCAGAAGCCAGAGCACATACTCCTCCCCCCAATCCCTGTGTGGACAGTCATTTGAAGCCCTAAGGGGGAAGGGAGTAGGAATGGCAGCAATGCCTTCGGGCTACTGGGGTTAGGAGCCCTCCTGGCTCACTTGACTTATTTAAGTTGGGGTGTTTGTCGTCCTCCTCCTAGTTTCCCACACAGGTATCTGTGTGTCTGCTTGATTAAGGTACTGCCTGTCAGTACACTTTGGAAAGTTAGTTTGTTTGAGACGGAGCTTCATGTAGCCGAGACTGGCCTTGAGCTCCTGATATTCCTGCCTTCACCTCCTAAATGCTGGGGTTACAAGTGTATGCCATAACACGCAGCTTGCTTGCTTGCTTGCTTATTTATTTATTTATTTTTATTTGCGGGGGGGGGGGCATGCCAGGGTCTCTTGTCCCTGCAAAGGGACACCAGATGCATGCACCACCTTTTGCATACGGCTTTAGGGGGAATTGATCTGAGGGTACTAGGCTTTACAAGCAAGTGCCTTTTTTAAAGTTTTTTTTAATTTTTATTTTATTTATTTGAGAGAGAGAGAGAGAGAGACAGAGACAAAAGAAGCAGAGAGAGAGAGAGAGAGAGAGAGAGAGAGAGAGAGAGAGAAAATGGGCACACCAGGGTCTTCAGCCACTACAAACTATGTTTATCATAGACAGAGAGAGGGAAAGAGAGAGAGGGAGAGTGAGAATGGGCACGGCAGGGCCTCTAGCCACTGCAAACGAACTCCAGACACATGCCCCCTTGTGCATCTGGCTTACGTGGGACCTGGAGAATCAAACCAGGGTCCTTAGGCTTTGCAGGCATGTGCCTTAACCACTAAGCCATCTCTCCAGCCCCAAGCAAGTGCCTTTAATGCTGAGATGTGTGTGTGTGTGTGTGTGTGTGTGTGTGTGTGTATAATTTATTTGAGAGAGAGAAAGGAGAGGGTACACCAATGCCTCTAGCCACTGCAAATGAACTCCAGACACATATGCCACCTCATGCATCAGGCTTTACGTGGGTCCTTAGGCTTCACAGGAGGTACCTTAACAGTAACCTATCTCCTGGCGTGGTGGCGCACACCTTTAATCCCAGCAGTTAGGAGGCAGAGGTAGGAGGATCACTGTGAGTTTGAGGCCACCCTGAGACTACATAGTGAATTCCAGGTCAGCCTGGACCATAGTGAAACCCTTCCTTGAAACTCCCCCCCCCCCAAAAAAAATAACCCCATAACCTATCTCTCTCACCTGTTTATTTATTTTTTGGTTTTCTCTTTTTAAAATTTTAAGAAATAGGGCTGGAGAGATGGCTTAGCAGTTAAGCGCTTGCCTGTGAAGCCTGGTTCAAGACTCGATTCCCCAGGACCCACTTAAGCCAGATACACAAGGTGGCACATACATCTGGAGTTCGTTTGCAGTGGCTGGAGGCCCTAGTGCGCCCATTCTCTCTCTCTCTTTGCCTCTTTATCTGTCACTCTCAAATAAATAAATAAAAATAAACAACAACAACAACAAATTTTAAGAAATATTTTAAAAATATTTAATTAGGGGCTAGAGAGATAGCTTGGCTGTTAAGGCATTTGCCTGCAAAGCCAAAGGATCCTGGTAACATTTTCCAGGACCCATGTAAGCCAGATGCACAAGGGGGCCCATGCATCTGGTGTTCATTTGCAGTGGCTGGAGGCCCTGGCGTGCCCATTCTCTCAAATAAATAAATAAATAAAATATTTTTAAAATTTAATTAATTTTTATTTTATTCATTTGAGAGAGAGAAAGGTAGATAGAGAATGGGTGTGGTAGGGCCTTCAACCACTGTAAATGAACTCCAGACGAATGTGCCACCTTGTGCATGTGGTTTATGTGGGTCCTGGGGAATCAAACCTGGGTCCTTTGGCTTCGTAGGCAATTGCCTTAGTTGCTAAGCCATCTCTCCACCCCAAAACATTTTATTTTTATTTATTTGTTTGAGAGACAGAGAGAAAGAGAAAGAGATTGGGGATACCAGGCCCTCTAATCACTGCAGACAAACTTCAGGTGCATGTGCTACCATGTGCATCTGGTTTATGTGAAATCTAGAGACTCGAACCTGGGTCTTTAAGCTTCATAGGCAAGCACCTTAACCACTAAGCCAGCTCTCCAGCCCTATTTTTTGGTGGTTGTTTTTTTTTTTAAATATTTTATTTATTTTTTATTTTTATTTTTTGTTTTTCAAGGTAGGGTCTCACTCTAGCTCAGGCTGACCAGGAATTCACTCTGTATTCTCAGGGTGTCCTCAAACTCACAGCGATCCTCTTACCTCTGCCTCCCGAGTTCTGGGATTAAAGGTGTGTGCCACCACACCTGGCTAAAAAATTTATTTTTATTTATTTATTTATTAGAGACAGAGAGAGGGCGAGAGAGAGAGAGTGAGAATGGGCATGCCAGGGCCTCTAGCCATTGCCATCACATCCAGTGTGTTTGTTTATTTTTATTTTTTATGTTTTTTGTTTGTTTGTTTTTTGAGGTAAGGTTTTGCTTTCTAGCTCAGGCTGACCTGGAATTCACTAGGTAATCTCAGGGTGGCCTCTAACTCATGGTGATCCTCCTACCTCTGCCTCCCAAGTGCTGGGATTAAAAGTGTGTGCCACCACACCCGGCTTCCAGCTATATTTTTATTTTTTTGAAGTAGGGTCTCACTCTAGCCCAGGCTGACCTGGAATTCACTCTGTGGTCTCAGGGTGACCTTGTACTCATGGCAATCCTCCTACCTCTGCCTCCCGAGTGCTGGGATCAAAGGTCCCACCACGCCCAGCCTACCGCTATATTTTTAAGTGGGGTCTACCCATGTCATCCAAGCTGGCTGTAAAACTATAGGCCAGGATAGCCTCATCCTTGTTGAAATCCTTCTGCTTCAACCTCTTGAGTGTTAGAGGGTGTGCCACCATACCTAACTCACTTTTTTTTAGGTTATTTATTTACTTATTTATTTTTATTTGAGAGAGAGAGACAGAAGCAGGTACAGAGAGAGAGAATGGGCATGCCAGGGCCTTCAGCCACTGCAAGTGAACTCCAGAGGCATGCTCCACCTTGTGCATCTGGTTTTACATGGGTCCTGGAGAATTGAGACTGTGTTCTTTGGCTTTGCAGGCAAGCCCTTTAACCACTAAGCCATCTGTTCCAATCCCCAACTCACTTTGGAAACTTCAAAGAAACAGAGGCTGGGGAGATGCCTTACCAGTTAAAGGCACTTGCTTACCAAAGCCTGCTGGTCCAGGTTCAAATCCCTAGTACCCATGTAAAACCATGCACAAAGTTCCACTGTGTCTAGAGTGCGTTTGCAGCAGCAGGAAGCCCCAGTATACCCATTCTCTCTCTCCTTACAGATAAAAAATAAAGATTTTTTGTTGTTGTTGTTTTTGAGGTAGGGTCTCACTCTAGTCCAGGCTGACCTGGAATTCACTATGTAATCTCAGGCTGGCCTTGAACTCACAGCAATCCTCCTAGCTCTGCCTCCTGAGAGCTGTGATTAAAGGCATGTGCCACCACGACCGGATATATATATATATGCCACTGCAAAGGAATTTCAGATGCATGCGACATCTTGTACATCTGGCATTACGTGGGTTCTGGAGAATTGAACTCTGGCCCTTAGGTTTTGCAGGCAAGTATCTTAACCTCTGAGTCATCTCTTCAGGCAAATAAATAAATAATATTTTTAAAAATAGAAAAAAGCCAGGCGTGGTGGGGCATGCCTTTAATCCCAGCACTCGGGAGGCAGAGGTAGGACAATTGCTGTGAGTTTGAGGCTACCCTGAGACTACATAATAAATTCCAGGTCAGCCTGGGCTAGAGCAAGACCCTACCTTGCAAATAAAATTTATTTATTTATTTATTTTTACTTAGTTTTTTTTTTTTTCCAAGTTAGAGTTTCACTCTTGTCCAGGCAGACCTGGAATTCACTATGTAGTCTAAGGGTAGGCCTCGAACTCATGGTGATCCTCCTACCTCTTTGCTTCCCGAGTGCTGGGATTGAAGGCGTGCACCACCACGCCTGGCTAAATTAATTAATTAATTTATTTATTTATTTAATAAAGAGACAGAGAGAAAGAGGCAGACAGAAAGAATGATTATGGCCGGGCATGGTGGCATACACTTTTAATCCCAGCACTCAGGAGGCAGAGGTAGGAGGATTACCATGAGTTCAAGGCCACCCTGATACTACATAGTGAATTCCAGGTCAGCCTGGGCTAGAGCGTACCTCAGGAAAAAAGAGAGAGAGAGAGAGTGACTATGGACCCACCAGGACCTCCTGCCACAGCAGATGAACTCCAGATGCATGCTCTTTTTTGTGCATCTAGCTTTACATGAATATGGGAATCACACCTAGGACCATTAAGCTTTGCAAGCAATTGCCTTTAACTGCTGAGTCATTTTTCCAGCCCTTTTTTTCTACTTTGTTTTGTTTTGTTTTTGTTTTTTGAGGTAGGGTTTCACTCTAGCCCAGGCTGACCTGTAATTCAGTCTCAGGGTGGCCTCAAACTCACAGCGATCCTCCTACCTCTCTCTGCCTCCCAAGTGCTAGGATTAAAGACATGCACCACCACCCCTGCTAAGATTGTACATTTTAAAAGATTGTACATTTTTTGAGGCAATAGTAATGTCTTATGTTCTGGTGGTAGGCTCCATGTTGCAGGACTTGGCTGAATGTCATAAATTTTAATGTTGGTGAAAGCTGGGGTATATCATATGGGCAAACTGTGACCTAGAGAATGGTGTACAGGAATTACGAAATTAGGGGATGTGGGGTGAGTCCCTACATAACAATTGATCAGTGTATATATGTGATAGTATGTCACAAATTTAGATGTTATAATAATGTGTATATTGGCGTCAGGGTACATTATATGGTCCAGGTCCCAGTATGAATGGAAGAAGTCAAAGTCCAAGTTGTTATAAACATCTGTTTATATGTGTGTGTCCAGGGTTTGGGTGTATTTAGGGTTTAAGGTCTATTGCAGGTTTGTGTATCAGGTACTGATTTATGTGAAAGTGAGAGGTATTATTTATGTGTACAGCATGTTCATGTTCACAGAGCCAGGTGCAATATTTTCATTCTTAGCTGCTGTATTTATATCATGCGAAATCCTGTCCTTAGGACTGTGTGTAAGCATGGCTGGGGCAGGGTAAATAGAGGGGGCACTCAAATTGCTAAGAATGAAAGTTGGAGCCATGTGTAGTGGTTACATGCCTTTAATCCCAGCACTTGGGAGGCAGAGGTAGGAGGATCACCGTGAATTCGAGGCCACGCTGAGACTCCATAGTGAATTCCAGGTCAGCCTGGGCTAGAGGGAGACCCTACCTCGAAAAACCAAAAAAGAAAAGAAAGTTGGAGCCCCCTCAACGGGTCTGTGCATGTGTGTGTGTGTGTTTCTTTTTCCTGTCTTTGTGGACCTGGACTACCTACCACCCAAGTTTCAAAAGTATCTCCTCCCTTAGGATACACTGGTCCAGTGTCCCTATCTCATTAACCACATGATTTTTAAAAACTGGAGTAGTGTAAAGGATTCAACAGCCTCTCCCCAGGCCTCTTTTGGAGACCCTTGGATAAGCAAGTTTGCCTTTCCTACTCTGACAACATCTCTTTCCCTGACATCCACGTGGGTAGTGGTCAGTAAGGGCTAGTGGTCAGTAAGGGGTAGTGGTAAGTAAGGGGTTTTCCTATTAATGGGATCTAAGCCAGGGCTTGGAACTTAGCTGAGTTTGGGCCGGAGAAGCCCAAAGTGTCCCCTTTCTTCCAGTGTTTACAAGCTGAGAATGTAGCTCCATCAAAAGTAATCCCCTGAGCTGCCCCTCACCAGCTTGCTCCGGGATTTCACCAGGGGAGCCCAGGTTGGCAGCCCAGCCCTACCTTTAACTCAGAGGTCTTTAGGCAAGGCAGGGAGATTGGGGGGGGGGGGGCGGGGGTTGGCCAGCAGGTTGAGTCTGCAAAGACTAGCACCCTCCTCTATCCCTGCTTGTGACATTGCCCCCCCCCCCCTCTCCTAAGCACCACGCCTGACCTAGGGGTTGCATTTCGCGGCTGGCCCCCAAACACCCCCCACCCCTCCGTCCAGGTCTTTCCTGGCCCAATGCATTGGGTCCTGTGTCTCCAGGTCTCCTGGTCTGGGTCTCTCTTTTGTTTTTCTCAGCAGTCCCTCCTTCCTCCTCGCTGGCGGGGAGGGGGCGGGGCCGGCCGGGCAGCTCCACCCTCCGCCCGCCCTGGGGCCTCATTCGGAGAGAGGCTCCGCGATCGAGGAGCGAGCAAGCGAGCGGGGAGGAAGGGAGGAGGAGGAGGAGGAGGAGGAGGAGGAGGAGGGGAGGGAGGGGAGGGAGGAGGGAGAGAAAGGGAGAAAGGAAGGAGCCGGCGGGCTCTGCGTGTGTCTGAGTGTGCCCGTGTGAGTGAGTGTGAGTGCGGGGCCCTGCTTCCCCCGCTGCCCCAGCGGAGCGGCCCGGCGGCCTGGGAGGGCGGGCGGGCGGGCTGCTCGGAGGCAGAGGCAGCGAGAGGCGGCGGCGGGGAGAGTCGAGGAGGAGGAGGAGGAGGAAAGAGCGGAGCAGCCATTGTTGAGGGAAACCTTGCAAACAAAGAAGGCTTCGGACTCCCTGCGGCCCCCCGCCCCCCAGGCCGGCCCCCGGACCCCCTGCTCCCGACCCAGTGGCCATTGTAACTTTCCCCCGGGGCTGTGGCCGCCGCGGGGCGGGCCGAGGCTGTGCATGCGAGTCTTTGTGCGGCCTGCCGAGTGGAGCCCCCAGCCAAGCCGGCCTGTCCCACTCGGGACTTGAGCGGCTGAAGTTGGCCCCACCTCAGTCCTCCCCCTTGCCAAGGTTCCTCTGGGCTTCCAGACGCTCCCCACATCTCCCCCTGGTCCCTCAGTTCTCCCAGGTAAGTCTGGACACCCTGAAAGCGTGTTGGGGGTGGGTGGAAGGCCCTCTGTCTAGCCCAGGCCTGGTATGCTGACAGGGGAGGAGGGTCCGCAGCCCCTAATGTAGGGGGCTGCAGGACTGCTGACTGACGGTCAGTCCCCAAAGGGTCAGGCTGGTTACCATGGGAATGCCCAGCCAGCGCTGGTGCCCCCCTCGGCTCCAAGATGCGGCTTTGAACCAGAGCAAACTTTGCTAGTTCTGGACTCTTCTCCCCCTTCCGAAAGTCTCCCACATTGTTGGGGTGGGTTGGGTTGACTTCATAGCTGGATGACACATCCCCTTCACCCCTACCCCCGCCTTATTCCTTCTACCTTGCTGCTGGGGACAGGCGGATAGGGACAGATGGTCTGGGTGATGGCCCTCCCCTTCTCATTCCCAGCCCCTTGTACTGAAGCCACTGGGAGTTGCTGTGGCTCTGGAGAGATGCTGAGTTTGTTTGTGTCCATTCACACGACCTGTAAATTGAGGCCTCAGAGCTTTAGGCTTTAGCTTCCCAGAACTGTTTCCCAACCCCAAACAATGTGTGTCCTTTCTGGAGAGAGAAACGAAGGCTCTCAGACTTTGCAGAACTGGAGAGGAACCCAGCTATCCTGCTTTCTTTCTTCTGGAGTTAACATACTTCTTCAAGTGGCCTTAAAATTTAGGGGGCAGAGGTAGTCCTGCTTTTGAGATAAGGATGGCCTCATGAGGGGACGAAGGCCACACTTAGAATCCAGACTCTTGGACTCATTGCCTAGACCTAGCTTTTGGTGGGCTGTATAAACTTGAGCTTTCTCTGTGGCCTTAGTCAATTTATTTGTGGAGTAGAGTGTCTTGGGGGCTGTGTGGGGACTGCGCCTTTCCTGAGACACAAGCTCACTTCAAGACTGGTATGTGAAAGCAGTTGTGTGCTGTGCTTAGAGCATGTGGACCTGACCCTATGAGAGCTCCTGCATAGGATGAGGGCCTTTTGTGGGTACTCTGATCCTGCCTGGGGCTGCTGGGTTCCAGCCCTTGGTAGGCGTGTTGGGGCGAGCTGAGGGTAGAAGCCTGCTAGGCAAGATGAGGCACACATATGTGCAGGCACACACAAGCTCTAACTCTTGGCACCTTCAGAAACTGTGGAGTCTGGGCCCCTCTGGGACTCTCCTTTGCCACATTGTAAGACAGATCCCTGGGGAGAGAATTAAGTGGCACATGTTGGCATAGGGTCTTCCTTTGTCTCCCCTGCAGCAGCAAAATAGATTTTATATCTAAATTTGGGGAGTTCAGATCTAGCCACTAAAGCTACCCTTGCTAGCATAGTCAAATTTGGGGACCTGAGAGAATGTGAAAATGAGTGCGGCCACAACCCTTGAGGCCATGTCTCAGTTTTCCTTCTTTTCTGGTGGGGAAAGGAAGAGTAGAGTTGCCTGAGTACCTGGCTTTTATCCAATGAGGAGTTCAAGTGTTCTAATCAGGAAATAGTATGTCAGGAGCTGTATATGCTGCTCATGAAGTGGAGGTAGGGCTACAGCCCTGTGTGTGTCCATAGAGACAACAGAGACCCCAGTGTAGTTAACATTGCCTTCTAGTCTGAGCTTCCTGAAATCTAGCCTTCTTCCCAGGCCTCTTAGGTTCCATTTGTAAATAGAATGGGATCCAGTAGAGGATCCACTATCTTTCTTCCCAACTGCAAGCCTCGAGAGTAAAAGGGTTGAGACTTTGGGCTTCTGGTTTGGAGACAATACTCTACCCATGGTGGGGGGGGGGCTGATAAGGGAGTTGCCGTTGGTGGGAGAGGCAGAAGGCCCAACTGGTTATCTGGTGGGCGCACCCAAAAGGCACCCACCCCCCTTATCTGTCTATCCCCTGCCCTCCTGAGATCCTGCAGGGTGGAAGAAGTGCAAAGAATTCCCCAAATCCCCATCCTTGGTCACTAGAGAGCAATGAGTCAGATAGTAGAACTAGTATAGATTATGGGAATCCGAATATCTAGGCCCAAATCATAGCTGAGGCAGTTATTGGCTTCATCCTGACAAGTCTTTTAGAGTCCTCAGTTACTGCATCTGTAAAGTGGCAATGTTATTGTCAGACTTGCTGCCTCACAGGATGGTGGTGATTGAACGAAACTATACAATTCATAGCAAGTTTAACAAAATTAACTTGTAGTGTTTTGATATTCTATAATACTGGCATTTTGTTTTTGTTTTCTCAAGGTAGGGTCTCACTCTGGCCAGGCTGACCTGGAATTCACTATATAGTTTCAGGGTGGCCTCGAACTCATGGCGATCCTCCTACTTCTGCCTCCCAAGTGCTGGGATTAAAGGCATGTGCTACCATGCCTGACTAGTTTCTTAATTAAAGAAGCCAAGAGCCAGATTTAGAAATAGGTACTCTGTAGAGTAGTTCCTTGTCCCAGTCCACTACTCTTAGAAACACAAGCCAGGAGCTCCAAAAGACCAGTCCCTATCCACATGGTCTTAAAGGCTTCCAGGTGGAGCTCAGGGAACTGTGCCTTTCTCTGTTAGGTTGTTCCTCAAAGTCATTCAAGCTGTACTCACCGAAGGAGCCCCCGAACGGCAACGCCTTCCCTCCCTTTCATCCCGGCACCATGCTGGATCGGGATGTGGGGTGAGTCTCTTGCTTGTATCCTAACCCTCACTAGATAGATTGGAGTCTGCCTGGAAAGGGGAAGGAATGATCCCCCTCCCCCAGTAATTCCTGTCTTCCACCCTGATTCTCATAGCCTCTTCCCTTACACAGCCCAACTCCCATGTACCCGCCTACATATCTGGAGCCTGGGATTGGGTAAGTAAGAGTCCAGTGGGGAGGGATACTTTCTATTACATGGGTAAAGACAGTGGGGGGTGAGGGGGAGGTTGTGCTCCTACTGACCTCCCTTCTTCACTTCCCCAGGAGGCACACACCATATGGCAACCAAACTGACTACAGAATATTTGAGCTTAACAAACGGCTTCAGAACTGGACAGAAGTATGGCCAAGAGAAAAGAGGCTGGGAGGAGGAGATCCATGTGGGCACCCTTGTGGGATGTCTTAAGATACCACATACACATAACCCTCTCTGCTCCCCAGGAGTGTGACAATCTCTGGTGGGACGCTTTCACAACTGAATTCTTTGAGGATGATGCCATGTTGACCATCACTTTCTGCCTGGAGGATGGACCAAAGAGATATAGTAAGTGGCTTCTGGGTGTCCTGCTGTGAGAGTGTACTCCTTTTGTATAGTTTGTGGGTCCAAAAGTGCCAAGAGATCTCTGTCTTGGCAGGGGAGGTATCTGCCTTTGAGGACCCTCAGTCCTGAAGAGTTTGTCTCGTCTCTGCAGCCATTGGCCGGACCCTGATTCCACGATACTTTCGCAGCATTTTTGAGGGGGGTGCAACGGAGCTGTATTATGTACTTAAGCATCCCAAGGAGGCATTCCACAGCAACTTTGTGTCCCTCGACTGTGACCAGGGCAGCATGGTGACCCAGCATGGCAAACCCATGTTCACCCAGGTCAGCAAACCAACAGGATATGGACTACCAAAGGCACCTGGATTTGATTTCCTCTCTCCCACATGTACTCACAGCTGTTTGCCAAGGAGACCTAATAGGAGGTGGCCAATAAGAAGGGAGGGCAGGCGTCACAATAGTGCTCAGCAGATAGTCACTGGTTTGGTTCATGTCTGTTTTCTGGGCCCCTGAGGTGTGCAGACAGGCAAGTTTATGCCCCCATAAAACTTACACAGATGGGTGTATCTGGCTACTTGGGGAAAGGACAAGACTCTTAAACTTTTCTACTATGTGTGTGTAAGTATATATGGGTATATACAGGCCAAGTATAACAAGTGTGTGAGGAAGGGGGTGCTATGACAGTCATATGCCCAGATATATGTTCAGGAAGCAAAAGTTTACGAGGGGGAGTTGTGAACAAAGAGCAGAGCTGTAATAGACACATTTTCATGTATATGGGGAAAGGGGCAGGGATGTGACAAGCCTGTCCTCAGGTGTGTGTGGAGGGCCGGTTGTACCTGGAGTTCATGTTTGATGACATGATGCGGATAAAGACGTGGCACTTCAGCATTCGGCAACACCGAGAGCTCATCCCCCGGAGCATCCTTGCCATGCATGTGAGTTGCAGGACCTGACATGAAGGGGAAGGCAAGAAGCAGGAGGGGAGGGTTCACAGTGATGTCATTCCCTGGCTGACCTTGGAGCAAAGGGGGAAGGTATCTTTATCTGAAAAATAAGCTCAGCACCAGCCCCTCTTCTGAGGAACACCACTGCTCAGATGATAGGGCCAGTGAGCAGATGTAACCCAGATGTCAGCGTTCTTGACTTACTTCTTTCTAGGCCCAGGACCCCCAGATGCTGGACCAGCTCTCCAAAAACATCACCCGTTGTGGGCTATCTAATTCCACTCTCAACTACCTCCGAGTGAGTCTCTGATCACCCCCTTATTTTTTTTTTTTTTGAGAGAGGGAGAGGAAGACAGATAGAGATGGGTGCGCCAGCAGTCTCTCAGCTGCTGTGAATGAACTCCGGATGCGTGCGCCCTACAAGGTGTAGGCAAGTGCGGCATTGCGCCCTTGCGTCACTTTGCATCTGGCTAAACGTGGGACCTGGAGATTGGAACCAGAGTTCTTAGGCTTATCAAGCAGGCGCCTAAACCGCTAAGCCATCTCTCCAGCCTGATCACCCATTTTTGCCCAATCCTGTTTGGTCTTGGCTCCCTGTCACCCCCCTGACAAGCCACCTCCTGGTCTTCTCCCAGCTCTGTGTGATACTTGAGCCCATGCAAGAGCTCATGTCTCGCCACAAGACCTACAGCCTCAGCCCCCGGGACTGCCTCAAGACCTGCCTGTTCCAGAAGTGGCAGCGCATGGTAGCACCTCCTGGTGAGTGCTTTGCCCTGGCCTTACCAGGGCCTGATAGGATTCCCCATGGTTGTGTCTTTTGTCTGCTCCTGAAGTACCCTCTACTCCTTCCTTGTTCCTGAATCACTAAGACTGAGGACAGGGTAGGCTTAAATTCCTGAGGAGGGAAAATGAAGAATAGAGGGCCTGCAGCCCTCTGCTACCTGAGTCTCCTTTCCCTGGCACAGCCGAGCCTGCGCGGCAGCAGCCCAGCAAACGACGGAAACGGAAGATGTCAGGGGGCAGCACCATGAGCTCTGGGGGTGGCAACACAAACAACAGCAACAGCAAGAAGAAGAGCCCAGCCAGCACCTTCGCTCTCTCCAGCCAGGTACCTGTAAGCATCTCGGCTTTCTTCTCTCTTCTGGGCTGCCCCACTTCTCACCCCTGACCCCTGGCTGAGCCTGAGCTCGAGCTCATTAGTAGGCACAGACACAGACAATTCTCCCTATGTACTCTGCCAGCGTAAACTGACTCTTTGCTGATGAGAGTCCTTGGTAGGCATATGCATAAGTATGATCCCACAGACTCATCACAGGCACATACAATGTAAAGGGACAGCCATGAGAACATACAGATGTTCGGGGCAGATAACATGTGACACACACCATCAGAAATAAACACGTTCAGCTGGATGTGGTCACACATGCCTTTAGTCCCAGCACGTGGAGGCAGAGGAAGGAGGATCACTGAGTTTGAGGACAACCTGAGACTACGGAGTCAGTTCTAGGTCAGCTTGGGCTTAGAGTGAGACCTTGCCTCCAAAACAAAACAAAACAAAAAGAAACATACATATTCACACTGATGGCAGGACATGTAGACTTAAATGTCTGCAAGTCTAGAATGCACACATGTGTGCACCACACATACATTTCCTTCCCACATGGTTTTGATATTCACCCTTTTACATGTGGACAAGTTTAGGAGCCTGCTAAAATCTCAGGGAGAGGATTAGGGAGCTAGGGGGAATAGATTGATACTGCTTCCCAGAATCTAACGGATAATGAGCTAAAGGCTGTGATGCTCAGGTGTCCTTTGTGGAAAGGACGTCAGGAGCTGAGGGTGTCAGGGGTTGGGTTTGAGGAGGGGGTGGGTGGATGGGTGGGGTGTTGAGCTTCTAGGGAGGGTAGAGGGAACTGGGGCTATCTTCTGCCCTGGGCCGGGCGAGCCCCTGCCCCGATTATGTTTGGGGACCTCCGCCACTCTCAGGATGTGATGGTGGTGGGGGAGCCCACCCTGATGGGCGGGGAGTTCGGGGACGAGGACGAGAGGCTCATCACCCGGCTGGAGAACACCCAGTTTGACGCGGCCAACGGCATTGACGACGAGGACAGCTTTAACAACTCCCCTGCACTGGGCGCCAACAGCCCCTGGAACAGCAAGCCTCCCTCCAGCCAAGAAAGCAAATCAGAGAACCCCACGTCACAGGCATCCCAGTAAAGGCCCTGTCAGGGACACCCAGCGTTCTGCCTGCCTGCCCCACCCCTCACAGTTCCTGGGAGCAGAAGACAGATTGAAGAGACTGAGCATCTAAAATGGGCAGCCTCCATCCACCCACTTCAGGGACGAACTGGACTCGGCTGGGGCAGGTGCCAAGATTTGTTCCCCAGTAGCCCTGGACTGGGCCTGGCCCCTGCAGAGCCTTTTGTGGGAAGGGGATACTCATGTGGATGCCTATGTGGACCCTGGGTTCCTGAGACATGTTCTGACTGTCCTCCCCCAGGGCAGTTGCCCCCATTCTCACCCCAGGTTCTGGGCTCCCCAACCTCCTGACTTACCCTTTCGGGCCTGGCGTCAGTACCCATAGCCCTTAGGGGCTTAGAGTTATGGGGCTTGGTTGAATGCCCCTCCCCTAGGCGGCTGGTAATAGAGGGGTAAAACTCTGGGCTCCTCTCCCTTCTGCCACTTACCCAGCTCCCAAGTTTTTTTTTTTTTAAATAATATTATTAAAAATGTAAGTTTAAAAAAAATCACTCATGTCCCCCTCTTCCCCTTGTGATGAAAGTCCAGCTACCTCCCTCCTGGCAGATGGAGGGCCTCTAGGGCCCTGGTGGGTTGAGAGTGGGGGCAAGGAAGTATACATACCATTTTATACAGTTGGAGAAGCTTAAGACCAAGGAGACAATTTCCATCTTCCCTTTTCCTCTGGGGTGACTGGAGTTGGGGATCGCATGCTATGGGATGTGGGGTGTCATTGATGGTGGTCACATCTTTGTGACTGCACCCTGGTATTGTCTGTCTCCCCAGTCTCCAGGACTCTGGCCTGCCCTCCTAGTCCTTGTGAGTCCCTCTATCCCAGTTCCCCCACCCCCATGGTGTGTATATTCTTTACAGTCCTCCACTACAGCACCTGTCTTGAGTGGGGGGAGGGAGGCTTCCTCCCTCAGGGAGCATGGAAGAAAGGGGGTAGCCTTGTTGGTAATTGTTTTGTCTCAGTTGGGCAGGAATGGGGTGGGAGAGGGGTTCATCCACTCCCCTCCAAAACCCTCCTTGCCCCAACCCTCAAACCACATATAGTCCTAGCCTCTCCTCCACTGAGGGGAAGGAGCTACTGAGGACATCCCAGCTCTAAGCCCACAGGGGGCAAAAGGCTTCTGTGCTCCCTGCAGTGGAGGTGGAGACATTCCTCACCCCTGTCCCTTCCCTTACAAAAGGGAGAAAGTGCAGCCAGAACCCTCAGCTCCATTCATAGGTGGAGCATGCAAAGACACAGGGCCAGGGGAGGCCAATAGCAGGATCCCGTGAGCCTGGGCCCAGCTCTGGCTTGGCCTCTATCCTGTGGTCAGCGGCCAGTTCCAGGATGTGTTGATACCACCTCCTCACACTTTTCTCTGGATTCTGGGTCCCCCGTGTCCTATTTCCTCCATTCCGGCCACACTTTTGGGAGGATACTGTCAGGAGCCAGTGGAAGGGGTGAGGAAGGCAGATGTCCCACCTCAACTGATAATGCTTTTTTTTTTTTTTTTTTTTTTTTTTGGGCCATTTGAGTCATGTATGGTACCAATTAATAAAGAGACTTTTTGGTTTGAGAGTGTCCTAGTTGGTCATTGATACCTAGTAATGATTTGGTTCAAGGCAATCTTTTTTTTTCCCATTTAGTTCCCAAGACTTGTGAATTTACCTCCCCTCCATCTCCTGTTTCTCCTGTTGGGAGTTGTTTCCCAGAGTCATGCCTATCCTTGACTCCAGACTCCAAACTTTGTCCCCAGCTCCCTCCAAAGTTGTTTTCCTTACCCCAACGGTTACCCCTCACCCCTACCTGTCTGGAGAATTCCTGTGAGAAAGCACTGGATGAGGTTGAGGGAGGGCTGGAGAAGGGCTCCTGGCATAGGAGGGTGCTTGGCTTGCAGGATCTGGGGGCAGTTAGAGAGCCTGAGAGGCTCCTTGTTTTCTGGGAAATGCCTACTTCCCAGCCCAGGTAGGGTCTAAATCCGTTTCCCCTGGGCCTGAGATCCCCGAGCGGGAGATTAAGAGCAGAGTACAATTGTTTGTCTCCTGCTGACTGTTGAGGGCACCTAAGTTCCACAGGGAAATGGAAGGAAAAATAGGTGGCAGAGGGCCCCTTCAGATTTCCTTGCAGGCAACTTCTCTTCCAAGTCCCCATATTGAGCACTTGTTGCCAAGACGAGCCTCTGCTGTGAGTTTTCATCACAAGCAGGTGAAGCTGATGCTCCCACAGAGGTCTCGATCTGAAATTAAGCCTTGGGCTGGAGAGATGGCTTAGCAGTTAAGGCGCCTGCCTCCTAAGCCTAAGAAGGCTGGTTCCAATCTCCAGGTCCCAAGTTTAGCCAGATGCAAAGTGACGCAAGGGCGCAGTGCCGCACTTGATCACAAGGGGGTGCACACATCTGGATTTCCTTCTCAGCAGCTGAGAGGCTGCTGGCGCGCCCATCTCTAATCTGTCTTCCTCTCCCTCTCCCTCTGTCTCTCAAAAAAAAAAAAAAAGTATGAAATTAAGCCTTGATAAACTTGTACTTCCATCTTACCTTCCCAGCTGGCAAGAAGACACCACCCACTTCAATCCACAATTACTCCGTCCTGTTGCCAGTTAACACCCCCCCTTCCCGTAGCTGGAACACCTCAGGACCCAAAAAACTGCATTTGTAACCCTGCTCATCCCCTGCCACCCCCACACACCATCGGCCTGACAAGGGGTATTTACTACTACTATGAACTCACCCTGAATACCAGGTCATACCTGCGGTGAGTGTCTGACACTGCACGTCTGGTCTTTTTGTTTAGTTGTTTGAGGCTGGATTTCTAGTCGAGGCTGGCCTCAAACTCACAGCAATCCCTCCCCCCACCTCTGCCTCCCAAGTGTTGGAATGAAAGGTGTGCACCACTAACTACACCAGACATATCTGGTCCTTTTTTTTTTTGGTTTTTCGAGGTAGGGTTTCACTCTAGCCCAGGCTGACCTGGAATTCACTATGTAGTCTCAGGGTGGCCATGAACTCACAGTGATCGCCCTACTTCTGCCTCTCGAGTGCTGGGATTAAAGGCATGCACCACCATGCCTCGATCCTTGGTTTTTGTTTGTTTGTTTTGTTTTGTTTTTGCTTTTTCAAGGTAGGGTTTCATTCTAGCTCAGGCTGACCTGGAATTCACTATGTATTTTCAGGGTGGCCTGGAACTCATGGCAATCCTTCTACCTCTGCCTCCCAGAGTGAAGGGATTAAAGAAAGGCATGCACCACCATGCCCTGGCTGCTTTTTTTTTTTTAATTTATTTATAGAGAGAGACAAAAAGAGAGAATGGGTGCACCAGGGCCTCTAGCCACTGCAAATGAACTCCAGACCCATGTGCCACCTTGTGCACCTGACTTATGTGGGTACTGGGGAATTGGATCTGGATCCTTAGGCTTTTCAGGCAAGCACCTTAACCGCTGAGCCATCTCTCCAGCCCACATCTGGTCTTTTTTGCCTCAACATGTGCCAATGTGTTTATGTATGTGACTGCTAAGCTGAGAGCGAGCCTGGATGTGTATATGAGTGTGCAGTGGTGTGTCCATGTGTTACTATGTGTATGGTCGTATGTATGCATGCTTAGGTATTTCTCGGTGAGTTCATTGTTAGGGTTCATAGAACCCTCTTAGATGCCAGGCCCTGTTCTCAGTGCTGGGAATGTAGCAGGGACCAAGGCAACAAAGAAAGCATGGTGGTTGGGGGTGAGTAGAAGCTGAAAGCACATAACAAAGATGTGTTGATAAATGTATGGCTTGGCAGTGAGAGCGTGTGGGGTTTTTGGCTGTTGAGGCAGTGTGACATATCCAGGTTCATTCACAACCTGTATGTGTTGGGAAGTGGAGATCGGGGAAAATAGGTGGATGGTCAGGCTCAGACCCTGTTAGAAGAAAGGGTTGGGCCCAAAGGAGTCAGAGGAAGTCACTATGTGAACTCAGGAAACACAGTGGCTAGCAACTTCCTCTGGAGCCCTAGATCTGGCTCCTCCCCTTATGCCCTAGCAGTTCCTGTGGGGAAGGCAGCTGGTGAAGAGGCATTTCTGAGGTAATGGAAGGGAGAAACCCTGCAAGGTCCTTTACCAGATCCTCTATTTCCAATTTGAGGTGTGGGCCCAGACCTAAGCCCCAGCAAGCTTCTGAAGAACCTGTCTCAGTCTGTCTGTGTACCCCAACTTAAGGTTCCTGAACCCAGAGTGTCATAAGCGCTGAATCCAAACCTGTCTCTACCATAAGACCTCCAGCTCAACCTGACCTCAGCTCCCTCTCCACATTTCTTGGCCTGGTCCCATCTAGCCTGAGCTCTCGAGCCTCTTTGCTTTGAGATCAGTTGTGTTCAGACCAGCTTGACCTCTAACACTTCTTCAAAGAGAAGACTAGTCTCTTTTCCTAAATAAAAAACTACCCGGACATGGTGACTTACGCATTTAATACCAGCACTCGGAGGCAGAGGTAGGAGGATTGCCAAGAGTTTGAGGCCACCCAGAAACTACATAGTGAATTCCAGGTCAGCCTTAGCTAGAGTGAGACCCTACCTTGAAAAACCAAAAGAGAGAAGTGTTTTTTTAATTTAATTTAATTTAATTTATTTATTTATTTGAGAGAGAGAGAGGGAGAGAAATAGGCAGGTAGAGAGAGAGAGAGAATGGGCACGCCAGGGCCTCCAGCTACTGCAAAAGAACTCCAGATTTATGCACCCCCTTGTGCATCTGACTTATGTGGGTCCTGGAGAAGCGAACCTGGGTCCTTTGGCTTTGCAGGCAAGCACCTTAACAACTAAGCCATCTCTTCAGCCCTGTTGTTGTTTTTGTTTTTAATGAGAGAGAGAATTGGTGCATCAGGGCCTCTAGTTACTCCAGTTGAACTCGAGGTGCATGTGCCACCTTTGCATCTGACTTACGTGGGTTCCAGGGAGTCAAAAGTGGATCACAGCATTCCTCCTACCTCAACCTGCTGTGATTAAAGACATGAATTTACCACTTCTGGCTTATATATTATGTTTTGTTTTGAGACAGAATCTCACCCTATGGCTCTGGTTGCCCTTCAATTCATTTCTTTCTTTCTTTCTTTCTTTCTTTCTTTCTTTCTTTCTTTCTTTCTTTCTTTCTCAGAGAGAGAAAAAGGCAGATAGATAGATAGAGAATGGGCACGCCAGGGCCTTCAGCCACTGCAAATGAACTCCAGATGCATGTGCCACCTTGTGTCTCTGGCTTACATGGGTCCTGGGGAATCAAGCCTTGAACCAGGGTCCTTAGGTTTCATAGACAAGCACTTAACTGCTAAGCCATCTCTCCAGGCCCTCTTTTTTGTTGTTGTTGTTGTTGTTGTTGTTTTTCGAGGTAGGATCTCATTCTAGCTCAGGCCGACCTGCAATTCACTATATAGTCTCATGCTGGCCTCGAACTCAGGGTGATCCCCCTACCTCTGCCTCCCAAGTGCTGGAATTAAAGGCGTGTGCCACCACACCTGGCATTCAACTCTTTTTTTTTTAATTTTTATTTATTTATTTATTTGCAAGCAGAGAGAGAAAGAGGCAGAGAGAATGGGCACGCCAGAGCCTGTAGCCACTGCAAATGAACTCCAGATGCGTGTGCCCCCTTGTGCATCTGGCTGACGTGGGGTTCTGGGGAATTGAACCTGGGTCCTTTGGCTTCGCAGGCAAATGCCTTGACTGCTAAGCCATCTCTCCAGCCCAACTCTTGAAAAAAAAAAAAAGATGTAATATTTTATTTATTTACATATTTGAGATAGAGAGAAAGAGGCAGATATATAGAGAGAATGGGCATGCCAGGGACTCCAACCACTGCAAATGAACTCCAGACACATGTGCCACCTAGTGCATCCGGCATTACATGGGTCCTGGGAACCAAACCTGAGTTCATAGGCTTTGCATGCAGGTGCCTTAACCACTGAGTCATCTTTCCAGGGAGTCAAAGTGAATCACAGCATTCCTCCTACCTCAACCTGCTGTGATTAAAGACATGAATTTACCACTTCTGGCTTATATATTATGTTTTGTTTTGAGACAGAATCTCACCCTATGGCTCTGGTTGCCCTTCAATTCATTTCTTTCCTTCTTTCTTTCTTTCTTTCTTTCTTTCTTTCTTTCTTTCTTTCTTTCTTTCTTTCTTTCTTTCTTTCTTTCTCAGAGAGAGAAAAAGGCAGATAGAGAATGGGCACGCCAGGGCCTTCAGCCACTGCAAACGAACTCCAGATGCATGTGCCACCTTGTGTCTCTGGCTTACATGGGTCCTGGGGAATCAAGCCTTGAACCAGGGTCCTTAGGTTTCATAGACAAGCACTTAACTGCTAAGCCATCTCTCCAGGCCCTCTTTTTTGTTGTTGTTGTTGTTGTTGTTGTTGTTGTTGTTGTTGTTGTTGTTTTTCGAGGTAGGATCTCACTCTAGCTCAGGCTGACCTGCAATTCACTATATAGTCTCATGCTGGCCTCGAACTCAGGGTGATCCCCCTACCTCTGCCTCCCAAGTGCTGGAATTAAAGGCGTGTGCCACCACACCTGGCATTCAACTCTTTTTTTTTTAATTTTTATTTATTTATTTATTTGCAAGCAGAGAGAGAAAGAGGCAGAGAGAATGGGCACGCCAGAGCCTGTAGCCACTGCAAATGAACTCCAGATGCGTGTGCCCCCTTGTGCATCTGGCTGACGTGGGGTTCTGGGGAATTGAACCTGGGTCCTTTGGCTTCGCAGGCAAATCCCTTGACTGCTAAGCCATCTCTCCAGCCCAACTCTTTAAAAAAAAAAAAGATGTAATATTTTATTTATTTACATATTTGAGATAGAGAGAAAGAGGCAGATATATAGAGAGAATGGGCATGCCAGGGACTCCAACCACTGCAAATGAACTCCAGACACATGTGCCACCTAGTGCATCCGGCATTACATGGGTCCTGGGGAACCAAACCTGAGTTCATAGGCTTTGCATGCAGGTGCCTTAACCACTGAGTCATCTCTCCAGCCCTGCCCTTCAACTCTATACATAGCCTAGGCTAACCTCAAGCTCAAGATCTTGTCTCAGCCTCCTGAGTACTGGGATCACAGGTATGTGCTATATCCAACTTTCTTTCCACCCCTTTTGTTGTTGTTGTTTTTGTTTATGTATTTATTTATATTTATATTTATTTTTTGTTTTTATTTTTGTGTTTTCAAGGTAGGGTCTCACTTGAGCCTAGGCTGATCTGGAATTCACTATGTAGTCTCAGGGTAACCTCTAATTCACAGTGATCCTCCTACCTCTGCCTACCTTATTTATTTATTTTTATTTATTTGTTTATTTTTGGTTTTTTGAGTTAGGGTCTCACTCTAGCCCAGGCTGACCTGGAATTCACTATTTAGTCTCAGAGTGGCTTTGAACTCACAGCAGTCCTCTGACCTCTGCCTGCTGAGTGCTGGGATTAAAGGCCTGCACCACCATGCCCAGTGTTGATTCTTTATTTTCATATATTTTAATTTATTTATTTGTGTGTATGTGTGTGTACATGCATATCAAGGTCTCTTGCCACTGTAAACAAATGCCAAATGCTTGCATCACTTTTTGCATCTGGCTTTAAGTGTACATTAGGGAATTGAATCCATGCAGGCACGTTTTACAAGCAAGCACTTTTAGCCATAAAAATTTTTTTAAATAACTTTTATTTATTTGAGAGAGACAGAAAGAGGCAAGAGGCAGATAGCCGGGCGTGGTGGCGCACGCCTTTAATCCCAGCACTCGGGAGGCAGAGGAAGGAGGATTGCCATGAGTTTGAGGCCACTCTGAGACTACATAGTGAATTCCAGGTCAGCCTGGGCTAGAGTGAAACCCTACCTCAAAGAGAGAGAGAGAGAGAGAGAATGGGAGTTCCAGGGCCTTCACCTGCTACAGATGAACACCAGATGCGTGTGCCAGGTCCTAAGGAATCAAATCTGGGTCCTTTGGCTTTGCAGGCAAAGCCTTAACCGTTAAGCTATCACTCTAGCTCAAAAAAAATATATTTTTTTAAAGTAGAATTGGAGCTGGAGATATGGCTTAGCTGTTAAGCACTTGCCTATGAAGCCTAAGGACCCCAGTTCAAGGCTCAATTCCCCAGGACCCACGTAAAGGCCAGATGCACAAGGTGGTACATGCATCTGGAGTTCGTTTGCAGTGGCTGGATGCCCTGATGCGCCCATTCTCTCTCTCTCTCTCTCTCTCTCTCTCTCTCTCTCTCTCTCTCTTCTCTCTCTCTCTCTGTCTGTCACTCTCAAATAAACAAAACAAAATAAATAAAAAGTAGAATTGGGCCAGGTGTGGTGGCACATGTCTTTAATCCTAGCACTTGGGAGCAGAGGTAGGAGGATAACTGTTAAGTTTGAGGCCTGCCTGGGACTATAGAGTGAGTTCCAGGTCAGTCTGGGCTAGAATGAGACCCTATCTTGAAAAAAAAACAAACAGGAATTGTCTTTTCAGTAGGGGTGGGGAGGAGTGTGGTTATCCCAGATTGTACCTCTTTTTTTGTTTTGTTTTGTTTTTCGAGGTAGGGTCTCACTTTAGCCCAAGCTGACCTGGAATTCACTATGTAGTCCCAGGGTAGCCTTGAATTCAACAGTGATCCTCCTACCTTTGCCTCCAAATTGCTGGGATTAAAGGCGTGTGTCACCACACTAGGCTTTACTGGATATATATATATATATATATATATATATATATATATATGCTGGGAAAATTGCTATATATATATAGAGAGAGAGAGAGAGAGAGGCCTGAGAGAGAGAGAGTTATTTAAAGCAGGTGCTGGGAAAATTGCTCAATGGTTAAAGGCTCTTGTTCTGAAGGCCTGGGCTACAGTGAGACCCAACCCCAGAAAAAGGAAAAAAAAAAAAAAGATGATGATGACTGTAGCAGACAGTTTCAGGTTCGCTGAGATGAACTTCCAGACCAGGCAAAGTTATGGAGGAAGGGATATTTATTGAAGCTTATAGATCCAGGGGATGTTCCATAATGGCAGAAGAATCTGGTCTGCTCTTACAGGACCAGGGAAGAGAGAAAGAAAAGCCACAAGCCAAAAACCACACAGCACAGCACACTTCAGGAACTCTAGCCAAGAACCCTTTGCATATCTTTAGATTGAAATCTCAGACTCACCACCACACTTTAAGTTCCGCTCAGTGATACTGCCTCCAGGCAGGTGGCTACTGATACAAACTAATAAAACACTGAATTTATTGGGGGCCATATATTCAAACTACCACAATGACAAAGAAAGTAAGACTTCTCTGTCTCTCCCTACCTGTCAGACCAAAAATAGTTCCTCTCTCTCTCCTCCCTTAGCCGGCTCATGGCCATGAGATAGCCTGAAGGGATGACCTGAAGTCCACACTCGTGGGAAGGAAAGAAACCATAAGGGTCATGCAGGAGTATTAGAGTGTGGAACAGGAAGCAGGTTAGAAACTAACTTGCAAAAATTGCAAATTAGGGCTGGAGAGATGGCTTAGCAGTTAAGGTCCCTGCCTCCTAAGCCTAAGAACACCAGTTCCAATCTCCAGCAGTACCAATCTCCAGGTCCCACGTTTAGCCAGATGCAAAAGTGACGCAAGGGCGCAATGCCACACTTAACCACAAGGGGGCGCATGCACCTGGATTTCATTCGCAGCAGCTGAGAGACTGCTGGCACGCCCATCTCTATCTGTCTTCCTCTCCCTCTCTCTGTGTCTCTCTCAAAAAAAAAAAAAAAAAAAATTGCAAATTAGAGGGTTGGTAGAGTGTTTGGCTAGCATGCACAATGTACAATGTCCTGGGTTCAACCCACAGCACCACATAAACCTGGTGGGACAGTGCACACCTGTAATCCCAGCATTGGGGAAGTGAGTGCAGGAGGATCAGAAAGAACTTTAAGACCTTTCAGGGTTGGAGGGATGGCTTAGCAGTTAAGGTACTTGCCTGCAAAGCCAAAGGACCCAGGTGGCACACCATCTGGAGATCGTTTGCAGCAGCGGGAGGCCCTGACATGCCCATTCTCTCTCTCTTCCCTACTCTTTCTCTCTGTCAAATAAGTAAAATAAAAAATAAAATATTTGAAGAACTTTCTTAGGTACATGCAGAATTCAAAGCTAATCTTGACTACATGAAATCCTGCCTCAGGAAAAAAAAAATTAAAGATGGCTTAGTGGTTAAGGCGTTTGAAAAACTAAAGGATCCCGGTTCGAATCTCCAGAACCCATGTAAGCCAGATGCACAAGGGGGCACATGCATCTGGAGTTTGTTTGCAGTGGCTAGAGTCCCTGGCGTGTCCATTCCCTCTCTCTCTGCCTCTTTCTCTCAAATAAATAAAATATATTTTTTTAAAATGACATGGGCTGGAGAGATGGCTTAGTGGTTAAGGCGCTTGCCTATGAAGCCTAAGGACCCAGGTTAAACTCTTCAAGTCTCACATAAGCCAGATGCACAAGGTGGCACATGCATCTAGGGTTAATTTGCAGCACCTGAAGGCCCTGGTGCATCCATTCTCTCTCTGTCTCTCTCTTTGCCTCTTTCTCGCTTTCTCAAATAAATGTTTGGGCTGGGAAGATGGCTTAGTGGTTAAGGTGTTTGCCTGCAAAGCCAAAGGACTCAGACTTAATTCCCCAAGACCCACATAAGCCAGATGCACAAGGGGATGCATGAGTCTGGAGTTCATCTGTAGTGGCTGGAGGCCCTGGCATGCCCATTCATTCCTTCCCTCTCTCTTTCTCTCTCCCTATTTATTTCTCTCTATATATAAAATAAATAAATAAAAATAAAAATATACAAGCTGAGTGTGGTGGCGCACGCCTTTAATCCCAGCACTCAGGAAGCAGAGGTAGGAGGATTGGCATGAGTTCAAGACCACCCTGAGGATACAGAGTGAATCCCAGGTCAGCCTGGGCTAGAGTGAGACCCTACCTCGAAAATCCAAAAAATAAATAAATAAACAAAAATATACGGCTGGGGGCTGGAGAGATGCCTTGGCAGTTAAAGTGCCTGCCTGCCAAGCCTAAGAATGCCTGTTCTATTCTCCAGGTACCATGTTTAGCCAGACACAAGTGATGCAAGGGCACAATGCTGCGTTTCCCACAAGGGGGTGCACACATCTGGAGTTCATACACAGCCGCTGAGAGGCAGCTGGCACCCCTATTCTCTTTCTCTCTCTCTCTCAAAAAAAAAAAAAAAATATATATATATAGCCAGGCATGGTGGCACATGCCTTAAATCCCAGCATTTGGGAGGCAGAGGTAGGAGGATCACCATGAGTCCGAGGCCACCCTGAGAATACAGAGTGAATTCCAGGTCAGCCTGGGCTAGAGTGAGACACTACCTAAAAAAAAAAAAAAAAAGCTGGGCGTTGTGCACACCTTTAATCCCATCACTCAGGAGATGGCACAGCAGTTAAAGGTGCTTGCTTGCCCAGGTACCCATGTAATCCAAAATGCACAAAATGGTGCATGCATCTGGAGTTTGTTTGCAGGGGCTGAAGGCCCATTCTCTCTGGTTCTCTCTGTTTCTATCTGCCTCTTTCTCCCTCCCTCTGTCATATAAATAAAAATAATATATTAAAAAATAAAAATAAGCCAGGCATGGTGGCACAGGAGTTTAATCCAGCACTCGGCAGAGGTAGGAGGATTGCAGTGAATTTGAGGCCACCCTGAGAATACAGAGTGAATTCCAGGTCAGCCTGGGTTAGAACAAGATCCTACCTCGAAAACAAACAAATAAATAAATAAATAAAAATAAAAACAGCCAGGCATGGCACACGCCTTTAATCTCAGCACTCCACTCAGGATGCAAAGGTAGGAGGATTGCCATGGGTTCAAAGCTACCCTGAGACTAGAGTGAATTCCAGGTCAGCCTGGGCTAGAGTAAGACCTTACCTCAAAAAACCAATAAGTAAATAAATAAAAAATACCTGAGCGTGGTGGCACACACCTTTAATACTAGCACGCAGGAAGCACAGGTAGGAGAATCACTAAGAGTTCAAGGCCAAACAAACAAACAAAAAACTCCAGGCACATGCCATTTTATGCAGCTGGCTTTTCTTGATTACTGGGACATCGAACCAGGGCCAGCAAGAATTGCAAACAAGCATCTTTAACTGCTGAGCAAACTCTTGAGCCCCAGTACCATTGGGTTTTTTGTTTGTTTTATTAGTTTTGCTGTGTTTTGTTTATTTATTTATTTTACTGGTTTTTCAAGGCAGGGTCATCACGCCCACTTTTTTTTTTTTTTTTTTCAGGTCTCCAGCTGACCTGGGATTCACTATGTAGTCTCAGGGTGGCCTCGAATTTATAGCAATCCTCCTACCTCTGCCTCTGAAGTGCTGGGATTAAAGGTGTGAGCCACCATGCCTGGCTCCGGCTGTTCTTATTTTTTTGTTTTTAGGCCTCCAGTTTTTGCCTTGTCTCCTTCCTCAAACTCCCAAATATTGGGATTACAGATATAACCAACATACCAGGCTTCACAGAAGGACTTAACTTTCCCTCCACCTCTAGGAATTTTTCTCTATCATTATCTCTAATCCACTCCAGAATCCCAGCGTTCCAGAGCACCAGGGTCAAATTCCAGGTATCAGGACTCCAGAGTTGAAACTCTTGCCTACCCAGTATAATTTCTCTGTGCTCTCTCAGAGAAACCATATCTGGGCATAAACTTTCCTGTAGTACTCCTGGCCTAAACTACTTATGGATGGGTACCCATCATAAAAATCCAATCTAATCTGTTGGGTGAAGTAGGAATAGTACGCATGGGGCTAGAAAGGTGGAACACTCTACTAGTTCATTGTCACACTATTTCTTCCAGACATTCAGATCAACATGTGGATTGTCCTCCAATGGGCGTCACAGGCTCATGCTGGGATCCTTGCCCGAGATAATTAGGAGTTAGTCAAGAATGGGTTAGCTCACCCTTGGGAGAGTGAGGTAAGAAGTCTTGTCATTCCTTCAAGACCAGCCTGGACTAAATTGTGAGATCCTGTCCCCCCACCCCCAAAAAAGTAAAAAAACAAGTCAGGCAAGGTTTCACATGCCTAATTATCCTATCACTTAAGAAGCTTTCAGAAGGATCAGGAGTTCAAGGTCATCCTGGCTATAAAGACCCTAAAGCCAGGCATGGTGGTGCATGCCTTTAATCCCAGCACTCTGGAGGAAGAGGTAGGGGGATCATTGAGAGTTTGAGGCCACCCTGAGACTACATAGTGAATTCCAGGTCAGCCTGAGCTAGAGTGAGACCCTACCTCGAAAAACAAAAACAAAAAACAAACAAACAAAAAAGACTCTGTCTCAAACAAAGCAAAACAAAATAAAAATAGAATAGGGGAAAATAATAATAATAATAAAAGAACAATAAAAAAAAATAGAACCTGGCCTAGTGGCACACACCTTTAATCCCAGAGGCAGAGGTAGGAGGATTGCCATGAGTTCCAGGCTACCCTGAGACTGCATAATGAATTACAGGTCAGCCTGGGCTACCTTGAAAAAAAAAAAAAAAAAAAAGCATAAATATAAATTTTTAAAAATACCACAAACAGGACTGAAGAGATAGCATAGTGGTTAAGGCACTTGCCTATAAATCCTAAGGATTTGATAGGTTTGATTCCCTAGGACCCATGTAAGCCAGATGCTTCTGGAGTTCCTTTACAATGGCTGGAGGCCCTGGCGTGCCCACTGTCGCTATCTACCTCTTTCTATTTCTCTCCTCTCTCTCATAAATAAATAAATATATTTTAAAAATACACCAGGCGTGGTGGTGCATTCCTTTAATCCCAGCACTTCGGAGACAGAGGTAGGAGGATTGCTGAGAGTTCAAATCCACTCTAAGACTACATAGTGAATTCCAGGTCAGCCTGGGCTAGAGTGAGACCCTACCTCACAAAACAAACAAAACAAAACAAAACACAGAGGGTTAGGGAGATTGCTCAGTGGTTAAACGCACTTGCTTACAACGCCTACTAGCATGGGTTCAATTCCCCAGTATCTATATAAAGCCAGATATACAACTTGGTGCATGCATCTGGAATTCATTTGCAGTGCAAGAGGCCCTGGTGTGCCCATACTGTTTCCCCTTGTTTTGTTTGCAAATAAATAAAATTTCTTTTCTTCCAAAGTAGAGTCTCACTTAATTCACTCTGTAGTCTCAGGATGGCCTTGAACTCATGGCGATCCTCCTACTTCTCCCTCCCGAGTGCTGGGATTAAAGGCATGTGCCACCATGCCCTGCTGTAATAAAAATGTTTTATAAAAGAGTGCACCTTCACCAGGGCTGAAGAAATGGCTTAGCGGTTAAGGCATTTGCCTGTGAAGCCAAAGGATCCCGGTTCAATTCTCCAGGACCCATGTAAGCCAGATGCACAAGGGGCACATGCATCTGGAGTTTTTTTTTGCAGTGGCTAGAGGCCATGGTATGCCCATTCTCTGTCTGCCTCTCTGCCTCTTTTCTGTCTCTCTGCTTGCAAATTAATTAATTAATTAATAAAAAAAAAAAAAAAGGTGGTGCACCAGGCTCAGGAAGGAGAGGTAGGAGGATTGGTATGAGTTTGAGGCCAGCCTGAGACTACATAGTAAATTCCCTGTTTTGATTCCTCAGTACCAGTGTAAAGCCAGATGCACAAAACGGCTCATGCATCTGGAGTCCCATTTGTAGAGACAGGAGCCTCTGACATAACTATGCTTGCTCTCTCTGTCATAAATAAATAAATAAATAAATAGTCCTGAGCTGGAGAGATCACTCAGTGGTTAATTGTGCTTCCTGCTCAAGCATGAGTGCCTGAAAGGAACTGACACCATCTGAGTTCAAATCCCCAGACCCCAAGTAAATAGCTGGTCATGGACAGGAATGCCTGAAACCCCAGTGCTGCAAGGGGGAGACCAGAAAATTGCTTCAAGTCCTAGACAGCAATATCTAGATGACCCTGAACAAGTACAGGAGCTCGGGTTGACCTAAACTTGCCTAAAAAGTTTAATCTCTTCTTACAGACCTTGTCTGACCCTGAGTCCTTATTGCCATTGTGAATCTGGCTTGGAAAAGACAGCCTCTAGCCATGACAGTGAATTGTAGGCAAATGTTCTATTCCTGAGCTATATCCAGTCACTCTTTCATAATTGGAAACCAAAATCCCAAGACCACAGTTGTTTTGTCTTGCTAGAGTACCTGTCAATAATTCTTTGTGGGCCTTATATTGTATGTTTTTAGATGTTTATTTAATTCTCTTTCTTTCTTTCTTTTTTTCCAAGGTAGGGTCTCATTCTAACCCAGGCTGACCTGGAATTCACTATGTAGTGCGAGGCTGGCCTTGAACTCACAATAGTCCTCCTACCTCTGCCTCCCAAGTGCTGTGATTAAAGGTGTGTGCCACTAGGCCCAGTGATATTTTTTTAATTTAAAAAAAAATTTTTTTTTTGTTTTTTTGAGGTAGTGTCTAGCTCTAGCCCAGGCTGAACTGGAATTTACTATGTAGTCTCAGGGTGGCCTTGAACTCATGCCAATCCTCCTACCTCTGCCTCCCAAGTGCTGGGATTAAAGATGTACACCACCATGGCCAACTTATTTAATTATTTACTTCTTTTTTATTTCATTTTGTGTGTGTGTGAGTGTGTGTGTGTGTGTGTGTGTGTGTGTGTGTGTATAGGTGAGAGGACAACTTTGAGGTGTCTGTGTTCCACTTTTGAGATAGAGTCTCTTGCCACTGGAAACAAACTGCTAGACTGCAAAATTAGACTAACTGGCCCTTGAGTTTCAAATTCTGGCCCTGCCTCACATTGTTTTAGGCATGTTGGGATCACAGATGTTTGTGCCTCTTTTACATCTGGCTTTATGCAGATACAGGGGAATTGAACTACAGCTAGCAGGCTTTGCAAGCAAGTGCCTTTAACTGCTGAACCATCTCCCCAGCTTTCTATTATTTCTTTGGGGGCACTTCAGCCTCCTGAGTGCTGGGATTAAAGGTGTGAGCAATCACGGCATGGTGTAGGATGCCTTTAATCTCATCACCGGGAAGGCAGACATAGGCGGATCTATGTGATTTGAGGCCAGCCTGTAGCAACAATAGTGAGTTTCAGGTTGGTCTGGGCTAGAGTGAGACACTACCTTGGAACAACAACAAACAAATAAATAATAAAAACAGGGCTGGAGAGATGGCTTAGCAATTAAGGTACTTGTCAGCAAAGCCAAAAGACCAAAAGACCTAGGTTCCATTCCATAGTACCCACATAAAGCCAGCTGCAAAAGGTGGCACATGCATCTGGAGTTCGTTTGCAGTGGCTAGAGGCCCTGGTGTGCCTATTCTCTCTGCTTTTTTTCCCTCTCTCTCTCAAATAAATTATATATATCAATGGTTTTTTTGTTTTGTTTTGTTTTGTTTTGTTTTTGAGGTAGGGTCTCACTCTGGCCCAGGCCGACCTGGAATTCACTAATAAAATGTGTGTGTGTATATATATATATATATATATATATATATACATATAGCCACTCTGAGACTACAGAGTGAATTCCAGGTCGGCCTGGACCAGAGTGAGACCCTACCTCAAAAACCAAAAAAAAAAAAAAATATATATATATATATATACACATATATATATATATATGTATATGTATATGTATATGTATATGTATATGTATATATATATATTTGCCAGGCGTGGTGGCGCATGCCTTTAAACCCAACACTCGGGAGGCAGAGATAGGAGGATTGCCCTGAATTTGAGGCTACCCTGAGAATACATGGTGAATTCCAGGTCAGCCTGAGCTAGAGTGAGACCCTACCTTGAAAAACAAAAGAAAAGAAAGGTGTGAGCCACCATGCCTGGCTGTAAAAAAATATTTGTGGTGGGGCGTGGTGGCGCATGCCTTTAATCCCAGCACTTGGGAGGCAGAAGACATAGAGGATCGCCATGAGTTCGAGGCCACCCTGAGACTACAGAGTGAATTCCAGGTCAGCCTGAGCTAGAGTGAGACTCTACCTCGAAAACCAAAAAAAAAAAAAAAAAAAAATCTTGTGTATGGGTACACATGTGCCGCTGTGAATGTGTGGAGGTCAAAGGACAACCTCAGATTGTTGGTCTTTTCCTTCTCCCTTGAGATAAGTTCTCTCTTCTTTGCCACTGGGAAAACCAGACTAGCTGGTCCTTAAGCTTCTGGATTCTCCTAACTTTGCCATTCCTGTAGGTGTGTGGGGATTACAAACCTGTGCTCCATTTTTATATCTAGTTTTTTTTTTTGTATCTAGCATGGGCGCTGAGTTCCCAAACTCAAGTTTGCAGGCTTGCAAACAAGCACTTTTAACCACCAAGCCATCACCATTGTACTTTTGTGGTTGTTGTTGTTTTGGTATTTTCTAGGTAGGTTCTCATTCTAACACAGACTGATCTGGAACTCGCTCTGTAGTTCCAGGCTGGCCTCAAACTCACAGGGGCCCTGCTACCTCTATCTCCAGAGTGCTGAGATTAAAGGCGTGCAGCACCTTACCGAACTTTATAGCACTTTTTTTGTTTTGTTTTTTGAGGTAGAGTCTCACTCTAGTCCAGGATGACCTGGAATTCACTATGTATTCTCAGGGTGGCCTCGAACTCACTGCAGCCTTCCTACCTCTGCCTCCCCAGTGCACCACCACGCACGGCCTAGTTTACTTTTTTTAAATGAAAGGAAGATATTTATTTCAGGCTTACAGTTTCCAGAAGTTTTAACATGGTGGAGAAAGCTTCATCATGATGAAAAAAAGCTTGGCAGCCTTGTCCTATTAACATATTGGGCTGGAGAGATGGCTTGGCAGTTAAGGTGCTTGCCTATGAAGCCTAAAGACCCAGGTTCTGTTCCCCAGAACCCACATAAGCCAGATGCACAAGGTGGCGCATGCATCTTCAGTTCCTTTGTAGTAGCTGGAGGCCCTGATGTGCTCTCTCTCTCTCTCTCTCTCTAATAAATAAATTAAAAAATAAATAAAAACAATTCTCAAGGAAAAAAAAGATAGTAAAAAAAGCTGGGTGTAGTGGTGCACACCTTTAATCCCAGCACTGGGAAGGAAGAGGTAGAAGGATTGCATGAGTTTGAGGCCACCCTGAGACTAAATAGTGAATTCCAGGTCAGCCTGGGCCAGAGCAAGACCCTACCTTGAAAACAACAACAACAAAATTCTAATAATGAAGGGAGATCCTTCTAGCCACTAGAACCTCAGTATCACTTTTAATCTCTCTTCCCAAATAGTGACTATGGTGGGCATTTCTGGCAAAGCCCATGCCCAGACACTTCTTCATGCCTCTCAGTTGTAACTAGGGAGAATTTCCTTTCTCCCATGCCTTTTTCTTTCTTTTTTTTTTTTTTTTTTTTTTGGTTTTTTGAGGTAAGGTTTCACTCTAGCTCAGGCTGACCTTGAATTTACTATGTAGTAGCAGGGTGGCCCTGAACTCACAGTGATCCTCCTACCTCTGCCTCCCAAGTGCTGGGATTAAAGCCATGCGCCTCCATGCCCGGCTTCCCATGCTTTTTAATTACATCAACATCTCCCCACTATTAGGGTGAGACTGCTAGCCAAATCAGAGACTTTTATTCTCCTGGCCCCCTGGGTCAATTTTATGCTTACCTCTAATAGAAGTAAATATTAATTCTAATGGCTGGGCCACTGGGGGAAAAAAATCAATCCAGCTAAGACAGCCAGACTCATACAGGTTCGTCATAAGACGTAGACTCTTATCAAGAGGCTTCTTATGTGACAAAAACTTAAAATTCCTTTCAAACAAGCAGACAAGTCTCCCAATATATATTGATTCTGATTTTCTTTGCCAAGCCCCCACTTAAACGTCTGTCTTGTTCCAGTGACCAAACCATTTCCTATTGTCTCAAACTATTATAATGTTTTTGTTATTCCTAAATGCTTTTTCAGGGATGAAGAAGAAAAACCTACACAGAGATGGCAATAAGACATCCAACTGGCTCTCAGGTTTCTCTCTTGGGCCTCTGGAGTAGTGCCTCCCTCTGAGCGAGACTAACTGCTGCATATATCTTATGGCCCCATTCAGCCTGAAGAAGTTACAGAGCAGTCTGCAAGTCCTGTTCCTTCCAACAGCAGTTAGAGTTTTGCCTCAGGATGGGGGAATGAAGGAAGACAGGGTAAAGATAGCTTTTTTTTTTTTTTTTTTTTTTGAGGTAGGGCCTCTAGCCCAAGCTGACTTGGAATTGACTGTGTAGTCTCAGGGTGGTCTTGAACTCATGGCCTCAAACTCATGGTGGTCTTCCTACCTACTTTTAATCTAGTGCTGGGATTAAAGGCATGTGCCAACACACTTTTCTTTTCTTTTTCTTTTTTTTTTTTTTTTTTTTTTTTGAGGCAGGGTCACTCTAGCCCAGGCTGACCTGGAATTCACTCTGTAGTGTCAGGGTGGCCTCGAACTCACGGTGATCCACCTACCTGTGCCTCCCAAGTGCTGGGATTAAAGGCGTGTGTCACCACGCCCGGCTCTTCTTTTTAGTCTTAAAGGGATGCTCATTGTTGGGTTTAGGACTCACCTTAACCCAGGACAATCTCTTCTTGAGATCCTTGCCTTAATTATTTCTGCAGGGATACTTATGTCACATAGATCACATTCTGAGATGTAGAAGTCACACCCTACTGCAAAGAGCTTCCAGGTAAATGCTATTCATTTTGTTTCTTTTTTCTTTTTTGAAAAAGAGAGAGAATTGGCATGCCAGGGCCACTGCAATTGAACGCGAGATGCTACTGCCACCTAGTGGGCATGTGCAACCTTGTGCTTGCCTCACCTTTGTGTGTCTGGTTTATGTGGGATCTGGAGAGCAATAGAACATGGGTCCTTAGGCTTCGCAGGCAAGCTCCTTAACCGCTAAGTGTCTCTCCAGCCCTTGTTTATTTATTATTTGCACACGTTTATGTAGGTGGGTAGACCATGATCCTTGCTGCAGCAAACCAACACCTGTCTGGCTTTAGGTGGGTGGCTGGGGAATTGAATCTGGATAAGCAGACTTTGCAAGCAATTGTCTCCAATCACTGAACCATTTCCCTTTTTTTTTTTTTTTTTTTTTTTTTTTTTGGTTTTTCAAAGTAGGGTCTCACTGTAGCTCAGGCTGACCTGGAATTCACTATGTAGTCTCAGGGTGGCCTCAAACTCACAGTGATCCTCCTACCTCTACCTCCTGAGTGCTGGGATTAAAAGCATGTGCCACCATGCCTGGCTCTCTCTTTCTTTCTCTCTCTTTTTTTCCTTTTGGTGGTGCTAGACATTAAACCTATGGACTTGTGTGTGCCAAACATACTCTCAACCCCTGAACTATATCTACATCATGTAGCTTCTAGAGTGATATTGAAAACCTACTCCCTTCTTGGAAAGTTCCTGAATTTTGGAGTAGAAATACACCCCTATTTTTTTAGTGGTAGAATTAGTATTTGAGTTTTTTGTTTGTTTGTTTGTTTTAGTTCTTTAAGAAAGTGTATTGCTCTAGCCCAGGCTAACCTTGAATTCATTATGTTGTCTCAGACTGGCTTTGACTTACTATCATCCTCCTATCTCTGTCTCCTGAGTGCTGTTATTTAAGGCATGTGCCACCACACCTGGCTTGAAGTTTTATTTTTTAGATTTTTTTTTTTTTCTTTTTTTTTTTTTTTTTGAAGAGAGACACAGAGACAGAGGAAGAGGAAGACATAGAAATGGGTGCGCCAGCAGCCTCTTAGCTGCTGCGTACGAAATCCAGATGCGCGCCCCCTTATGGTCAAGTGCAGCATTGCACCCTTGCATCACTTTGCATCTGGCTAAATGTGGGACCTGGAGATTGGAACCAGCATTCTTTAGGCTTAGGAGGCAGACGCCTTAACTGCTAAACCATCTCTCCAGCCCTAGATTTTTTTTTTTCTTCGAGGTAGGGTCTCGCTTTAGCCTGGGCTGACCTGGAAAACACTATGTAGTCTCAGGGTGGCTTCAAAATCATGGCAATCCTCCTACCTCTGCCTCCCAAGTGCTGGAATCACAGGTGTACCCTCCTACCACTAAGAAGGAAGCACAATGTCTAGTGGGCCTATTTGGATTTTGGAGACAGCACATTCCTCACTTGGGTATGTTACTCCGTCCCATATACCAAGTGACTCGGAAAGCTACTAGTTTTCAGTGGGGCCAAGAACAAGAGAAGGCTTTTCAACAGGTCCAGGCTGCTGTGCAGGTGGTTCTGCCACTTGGGCCATATGATCCAGCAGATCCAATGATACTTGAGGTGTCAGTGGCAGACAGGGATGCCTTTTGGAGCCTTTGGCAGGCCCCCATAGGTGAATCACAGCAGAGGCCCTTGGGATTCTGGAGCAAGGCCCTGCCATCATCTGCAGACAATCATTCTCCCTTTGAGAGACAGCTCTTGGCCTGCTATTGGGCCTTAGTAGAAACTGAATGCTTGACAATGGGCCATCAAGTTATTATGCGACCTGAGCTGCCCATTATGAGCTGGGTGTTATCTGACCCACCAGGCCATAAAGTTGGACATACACAGCAACAGTCCATCATCAAGTGGAAGTGGTATATCCGTGATCGCTAGAGCAGGCCCTGAAGGCACAAGTAAGTTACATGAAGAGGTTGCCCAAATTCCTATAGTTGCTACTCCTGTTTCAATGCCTTCTGTCCCCAAGCATACCCCTATGGCATCATGGGCTGTGCCCTATGATCAGTTGACTGAAGAGGAGAAGACCAGGGCTTGGTTACAGATGGTTCAGCACGCTATGCGGGCACATCCCAGAAGTGGACAGCTGCAGCATTACAGCCCCTTTCTGGGACAACTCTGAAGGACTGCAGTGAAGGGAAGTCTTCACAATGGGCAGAACTACGGGCAGTACACATGGTTGTGCATTTTGCTTGGAAGGAAAAATGGCCAGATGTGCGGTTATACACTGATTCATGGGCTGTAGCCAATGGTTTGGCAGGATGGTCCGGGACTTGGAAGGAGCACAATTGGAAAGTTGGTGAGAAGGACATTTGGGGAAGGTGTATGTGGATAGAGCTCTCTGAATGGGCAAAGGATATAAAGATACTTGTGTCCCATGTTAATGCTCATTAGAAGGTGACCTCATCAGAGGAGGACTTTAATAATCAAGTAGATAAGCTGACCCATTCTATGGACAGTGGTCAACCTCTTTCCTCAGCCACCCCTGTCACTGCCCAATGGGCCCATGAACAAAGTGGCCATGGTGGCAGGGATGCAGGTTATGCATGGGCCCAACAACATGGACTTCCACTAACTAAGGCTGACCTGGCTACAGCTGCTGCTGAGTGCCAAATCTGCCAGCAGCAGAAACCAGCTCTGAGCCCCCGGTATGGTAGTATTCCACGGGTGACCAGCCAGCAACTTGGTGGGAAGTCGACTATATTGGACCTCTTCCATCATGGAAAGGGCAGCGTTTTGTCCTTACTGGAATAGACACTTATTCTGGGTATGCATTTGCTTTTCCTGCACGTAATGCTTCTGCCAAAACTACTATCCGTGGGCTTACAGAGTGCCTTATCCACCATCATGGAATTCTACACAGCATTGCTTCTGACCAAGGAACTCACTTCACAACCAAGGAAGTACAGCAGTGGGCTCGTGATCATGGAATTCACTGGTCTTACCATGTGCCCCACCACCCTGAAGCAGCTGGCTTGATAGAGCAGTGGAAATGGCCTTTTAAAGAAACAGCTGCAGTGCCAAGTAGGTGGCAATAGCTTGGAGGGCTAGGGGCGTGTCCTCCAGCAGGCTGTATATGCTCTGAATCAGCGTCCTATATATGGTGCTGTTTCTCTTATAGCCTGGATTCACGGATCTAGCAATCAAGGGGTGGAAATGGGAATGGTACCACTTACCATCACCCCAAGTGACCCATTGGCCAAATTTTTGCTTCCTGTACCCACAACCTTATGCTCTGCTGGCCTAGAGGTCTTGGTTTCAGAGGGGGAGTGCTTTCGCCAGGAGGCACAAAGAACATTCCATTGAACTGGAAGCTAAGATTTCCCCTGGCCACTTTGGGCTCCTGATGCCCTTGAGTGCACAGGCTGAGAAAGGAGTTACAATGTTAGCAGGGGTGATTGATCCAGACTACCAGGGGGAAATTGGACTGCTCTTCCACAATGAAAGTAAGGAAGAGTATGTCTGGAGTGCCGGAGATTCTCTAGGGTGTCTCTTGGTGTTACCATGCCCTGTTATCAAAGTCAATGGACAACTGCAACAACCCAATCAAGGCCATGTGATAAATGGCCCAGATCCTTCAGGAATGAAGGTATGGGTCACCCCTCCAGGTAAAGAGGTGCTTGCTGAAGGTGGAGGAAATACTGAATGGGTAGTAGAAGAAGGCAGTAACAAATACCAGCTAAGGCCAAGGGACCAGTTACAAAAACGTGGACTGTAATTGCCATGAGTGTTTCTGTCTTACCTTGTTAAGAGTGTTTGTACATATCTATACCAATATTAAGATGTTTTGTTCTTCCTCTATTTCTCTATTAGGTAATTAATACTGATTAAGATCATATTGCTAGTTAACCACTGTTGAATTTATATTTGACTTATTATATTAGAGACTAAGCCTTCCTCAAGGAACTTGCTTTGTGTGTGTGGGGGGAGGGATGATTGTGTGGTTCTGGTTGTACGAGGGATAGTTATATCATGTTAGGCGGAATTATGACCTTGTTACTGTCTTCATTTGGAAACTAAGTATGATGTAAGGATATATGGTTTGGTGTCAAGTTGACAAGGGGTGGACTTGTGATGGTTAAGGTTGTGTCAACTTGATCTTTTAGGAATCCACAGACATTCCTCATAAGTGTGTCTCTGAAGTTGCCTCTAGGAAGAATCCTTCCCCCAGGGTGAGCCCTTCCCCCAGAGTGGGCGGCCCCTCTTGGAAGAGAGGGCTGGTTGATAAAAAGAAGCTCTGGGAAGAAAGGCCTCTCTCCTCCCACCTGGCTGCTGGTGCTGCTCGCTGTTCTCTGCTTGCTGCTTGGTGTTTGCTGCTTTCCAGTGTGGACTGAAGACCAGGGTGGACCAAAGAGCAGTGTCTCTCCAGGAAGCCTCCAGGCCTTCAGTGCCGGATTGGGACTGCTGAGGCATCCAGCCTCGTGGACTGAGCAGCTACTGGGTTCCTTGACTCTCGGGCCTGCAACCTGCTATTGCTGGACTGTTGTAAGCTAATCCAATAAATTCCTTTTTAATACAATTCATTCTATCCGTTCTGTTCCTCTAGAGAACCCTGACTAATACACCTCCCCTCCCTCTTTCCCCTTCACAACTCCACTCTCCATCATATCCCCTCCCTCTCTCCATTAGTCTCTCTTTCAATTTGATGTCATCATCTTTTTCTCCTATTGTGAGTGTCTTGTGAAGGTATTGCTAGGCACTGCAAGGTCATGGATATCGAGGCCAATTTCTGTCTGGACAATTGCATTGTAAGGAGTGGTACCCTTTCTTTGGCTTTTACATTCTTTCCACCACCTCTTCTGCAATGGACCCTGAGCCTTGGAGGGTGTGATAGAGATGTTTCAGTGCTGGACACTCCTCTGTCCCTTCTTCTCAGCACTATGTTGCCTTTTGAGTTTTCCCAGGGGTCATCGCCATCTGAAAAGAGAAGCTTCTCTAACCAGAAGTGAGAGTAGCATTAATTTATGAATATGAACATTAAGTGTAGTGCTCTCAGGGCAGTTTGGTGAGAATAATCTATAAATTTAGCCAGACAAGAGCAGGTTTTATACCTGAAAGGCTCATGACCTCCCCTGCCATAGGCTCCCCACCTCGCCAAGGTAGAGTCTCACTCTAGCTCAGGCTGATCTGGAATTCACTGTGTAGTCTCAGGGTGGCCTCGAACTCACAGTGATCCTCCTACCTCTGCCTCCCAAGTGCTGGGATTAAAGGTGTGCGCCACCATGCCCAGCTTGCCATAGGCTTTTTTTTTGTTTGTTTTTTTTTTTTTTTTTTTCGAGGTAGGGTCTCACTGTAGCTCAGGCTGACCTGGAATTCACTCTGTAGTCTCAGGGTGGCCTCGAACTCATGGAGATCCTCCTACCTCTGCCTCCCAAGTGCTGGGATTAAAGACGTGGGCCACCACGCCCAGCTTGCCATAGGCTTTTTTTATTTTTTCTCTCAAGGTAGGGTCTCACTCTATCTCAGGCTGACCTGGAATTCCCTCTGTAGTCTCAGGGTGGCCTTGAACTCACAGAGATCCTCCTACCTCTGCCTCCCAAGTGCTGGGATTAAAGACGTGTGCCGCCACGCCCAGCTTGCCATAGGCTTTTGATTAGGCATGTATTCCCTCCAGTAGAACGGGCCTTCAGTCCAATTAGAGAGCAATTGGTTTCCCCCAGAGAAGACATGCCACTGTTGCATTCGTTGGGTCATTTGGCCTGTCTGGCCAAACTTGAGGCTTCCAGTGTCCACTGTTTTCACTGCTGATGACTTCTGTCTCCCATAGGACTGCATTCAATGCAGCTTTTTCCAACTTTCAGATGGCTGGGCTGCAAGGGAGAAGGTTTTCTGCTCAGCACGAGCTTGATTTCTCAGTGACCTTGCCAGTCAAGCAAGTTAAGTCTTCAGCAATAGGGTCTTACCATCTGTTTCTCAGGGAAAACCAAGGGCCTTGGCAATAGCCTGTGATGTTTTAGAGGCAACAGGGACCTCTCTGGCCAACAACTCACTGGAAGGTGTCCCATCCCTGGCACTGAAATTTTTCTAGTGACAATCTATGGCTTCTGACTGTGCCGTTATTCAGAAAAGTAGGTTTTCATATGTCTTATTCAGAATATCTTGAATTTTGATTGACCCGCCCTTCTTTTACACAGTCTGTTCCCCTGGTCTCACTTAGGCCTTTCCCCTCTCTGTAATCTGTTCTTCTACTTACATATATACAATACTATCCCCTTAAATCCTTCCCTCTCTTCCCTCCCTTTTTCTAGTTTACTAGCTTCTGCTACCAATTTTTGGTTCTTGATTCTTGTGCATGGAGAAAGACAAGGATCTATTTTCATCTTTGTAAATATAGATATCCAGTTTTCCCAGCACCACTTGTTGAAGAGGCAATCTTTTCTCCAATGAATATTTTTAACTTTTATTTTTTTTTTAATCTAGAGAGAGAATGAGCGAGTGAAAGAGAGAGAGAACTGGTGTGCCAGGGCCTCTGGCTATTGTAATCGAACTCCAGATGCAAGCACCATCTTGTGTGCATGTGTAACCTTGCACACTTGGATCATATTGTGCATCTGGCTTATGTGGGACCTGGAGAGTAAAACATGAGTTCTTAGGCTTCTCAGTCAAGCACCTTAACTGCTAAGTCATCTTTCCAGCCCAAGTCTCCTTTTTTGTGGGCTCTGATAGTATACTCTTGTGATCTTGTATTCAAGGACCTGAGGCAGGAGGACCTAGAATTCGAGGCTAACCTGGGCTATAAGACAAGACCTTATTTCAAAAGAAAAATGAATCGGGTGTAGTGGCATAACACCTTTAATCCCAGCACTTGAGAGGCAGAGGAAGGAGGATTGCTGTGGGTTTGAGGCCACCCTGAGACTACACAGTGAATCCTAGGTCATCCTGGGCTAGAGCAAGACCCTACCTCAAAAAAAAAAAAAAAAAGAGTTGGGAATGTAGTTCAGTTGGTAGAGTGCTTTCCTTGTGTTGTAGTCAGGTTCACATTGCTGGCAGAAAATACCCGACCAAGAGTAGCTTGTGGGAAAAAAGGTTTATTTTGGCTTACAGACTTGAAGGGAAGGTCCATGATGGCAGGGGGAAATGATGGCATGAGCAGAGGGTGGACATCACCTCCTGGCAAACATCGGGTGGACAACAGCAACAGGAGAGTGTACCAAACACTGGCAAGAAGAAGCTGGCCATAACACTCATAAGCCTGCCTCCAATAATAATACACTGCCTCCAGGAGGCTTTGATTCCCAAATTGCCATCATCTGGGGACCCAGCATTTAGAAAACCTAAGTTTATGGGGGACACCTGAATCAAATCACCACATTCTGCCCCTGGCCTCCATAAACTGCTAACCATACATGATGTAAAATGCAATGCATTCATCTAACTTTAAATGTCCCTATAGCTTTTATCAATCCCAGTTATGTTCAAACAACCCCATAGTCTAAGGTCTTTTCACTGAGCTATAATATTAAAAAAAAAAAAACAAAAACCCATAATGGTACAGAATAAACATTCACACTGCTAAAAGATGGTATTGGACATAGCAAAGAAATATTCAACCAATATAAGATTTAAATAGGACAAATGCCAGGTGTGTTGGCAAATGCCTGTAATCCCAGAACTCGGGAGGCAGAGGTAGGAGGATCACTGTGAGTTTGAGGTCACCCTGAGACTACATAGTGAATTCCAGGTCAGCCTGAGCTAAAGTGAGACCCTATCTCAGAAAACCAAAGAAACAAAATAGGATAAAATAAAACAAAACAAAAAAAAAAAAAAAAAAAAAAAAAAAAACAGGGCTGGAGAGATGGCTTAGGGGTTAAGTGTTTGCCTGTGAAGCCAAGGACCCTGGTTCGAGGCTTGATTCCTCAGGACCCACGTAAGCCAGATGCACAAGGGGGCACATGTGTCTGGATGGAGTTCATTTGCAGTGGCTGGAGGCCCTGGTGCACCCATTCTCTATCTATCTGCCTCTTTCTCTTTCTGTCTATCGCTCTCAAACAAACAAACAAACAAATAAATAAACAAACAAAAAAAAAAAAAAAAAAAAAACAGGACAAATATCAAACTCTAGCTCCAAGTCCAACAACTCTAGTCGGTGACAAGTCTCCAAGTCCAATAATTCTAACCAGTGATGCATCTCTGCAGTTTCAATTCCACCCCTCCACCGAGGCTACTCACCTTCCCGGAACACTTCATCCAGTGCTGGAAGCTGTCCTTGGCAGCCATCCCATAGTCCTGGCATATCCACTGGGTCTCTACTGCAATCAATGGTTCATCCTCATGGCTCCATCAGGTCTCTATGCAGGTAATTCTTTTTTTAAATTTAATTCAACCTTATTTATTTGAGAGAGAGAGAGGGTGAGGCATAGAGAGAGCGAAAGAGAACAAGAATGGGCATGCCAGGGCCTCCAGCCACTACAAATGAACTCCAGATGCATATGCCACCTTGTGCATCTGGCTTACATGGATCCTGGGGAATCGAACCTGGGTCCTTTGGCTTCACAGGCATACGCCTTAACCACTAAACCATCTCTTTAGCCCCACCAATTTTAACAAGCTTGCTTCACACTACCTATGGCCATTTCTAAAAAACAAAACCATGTTGCAAATTCAATGACCCTTTTTTTCCTGCATTTGTTATACTCCATAACACCCAGGTGAGCTGCCAATTTGTTGATCCAGGGGGAATAAATCAGACTTTGAAGAACAAGACACTCCTTCAGCATTCAGGCCCCTTCAAAAGAATCCTCTGCTCACACCAGTCCATTTCTATACAATGCAACCCTGCACAAGTTCACAAGACACAGGCATAACAGCAAGACTCTCACACAAACTGCTTCTAGTCCAGTCCAAGCAAAGCTCTTTCTCACCCTCATAAACCAAACCTCACAGTTCACAGTTCTTACTGCATTCAGGTCTTTCAACTCTTACCAGATTGGTCCATCAAGCTGTACTTACAGCACTGCAAGGCATCTTTTAGGCTAAGGTTTCAAATCCTTCCACATTCCTCCTGAAAATCAGCTCCAAAAATCCAAAAGCCACATAATCATGTATCTAGCAGAAATGACCTCAGTCTTGGTTCCAACTTTACTGTTGCACTCAGGTTCATGTTGCTGGCAGAAAACACCTGACCTAGAGCAGCTTATGGGAAAAAAAAATTTATTTTGGCTTACAGACTCGAGGGGAAGCTCCATGATGGCAAGGGAAATGATGGCATGATGGACATCACTTCCTGGCCAATATCAGGTGTTCAAGAGCAACAGGAGAGTGTGCCAAACACTGGCAAGAAGAAGCTGGTTCTAACACCCATAAATCTGCCCCCAACAAGACACTGTCTCCAGGAGGCTTTAATTCCCAAATTGCCATCAGCTGGGGACCCAGTGTTCAGAACACCTAAGTTTATGGGGACACCTGAACCAAACCACCACACCTCACATGCACAAAACTCTGAGTTTGATCCCCCAAATCATATAAAACCAGGTGTGGTGCATATAAGACTGGATGTGTTGGCATTTGCATGTAGTTCAAGACTAGCTTAACCAGCCAGGCGTGGTGACTCACACTTTTAATCCCAGCACTCGGGAGGCAGAGGTAGGAGGATTGTTGTGAGTTCGAGGCCATCCTGAGACTACATAGTGAAGTCCAGGTCAGCCTGGGCTAGAGTGAGAACCTACCTCAACAAACTAAAAATAATAATAATAAAAAAATATAAAAATAGTCTGGGCCTGGTGGCACATGCCTTTAATCCCAGCTCTTGGGAGGCAGAAGTAGGAGGACCACCATGAGTTTGAGGGCACCCTGAGACTACAAAGTGAATTCCAGGTCAGCCTGGGCTAGATAGAGTGGGACCCTACTTCTAAAAACCAACAAATAGCCAGATGTGGTGGCGCATGCCTTTAATCCCAGCACTCAGGAGGCAGAGGTAGGAGGATCGCCGAGAGTTCGAGGTCACTCTGAGACTACATAGTTAATTCCAGGTCAGCCTGGGCCAGAGTAAGACCCTACCTTGAAAAAAAAAAACCACTAAAAATAAATAAGTAAATAAATAAATAAATAAAATAAAAAAATAAAATAAAAATAGACTGGGCATGGTGGCATATGCTTTTAATCCCAGCACTTGGGAGGCAGAAGTAGGAGCATCGCCATGAGTTTAAGGCCACCCTGAGACTACATGGTGAATTCCAGGTCAGGCTGGACTACAGTGAAATGAACTTGAAACACCAAAAATAAATAAATAGGGCTTGAAAATAAATAAATAAATAAATAAATAAATAAATAAATAAATAAATAAATAAAATTAAAAGGCTTGAAAGATAGCAGAGTTGGTAAAATGCTTGCCTTACAAGCATGAGGACCTGAGTTTGATCCCTATTATCCCATAAATATGAACATGGTAGAACACCCTTGTAATCTTAGTACTGGGTAGGTGATGACAAGAGGATCCCTGGCGCTCACTGGCCAGCCAGTGTACCCTATTCAGTGAACTCTAGTGAGGGTGGTGCATGTGTCTGGAGTTTGTATGCAGTGACTGGAGCCCTGGCCATTCTTCCTCTCTCTACCTGCTTCTATCTCTTTCAAATAAATAAATAAAATATTAAAAAAAAACTGCTGATATAAAGTCAACCATGCTCAAGTTCTCAGACAGAACATAGCCAATCTCTCACACAAACTGCCTCTAGCCCAGTCCTTCAATACTGCGGTAGTTTGAATATATGCCCCCACTGACTCAGGTGTTAAAGTTAAACTTGTAACCAGCCACCAGTCTGGAGGAGGTTTCACTGGGGGAAGATCCTGGTGTCCAGCCTGAAGGTGTGTTTGGGAGCAGATCTGAATTCCAGCCCAAAGGCATGCAGAGAGGTTTGAGTTGGGGGTGGATCCTGCTTTCTACCAGTATGTGCTTGCTGATTTTTGGTGTTTGCTGGCTGATGGTAAGTTTTTTTCTCTGCTTGGACTTATAAATGGGAGCCAGCTTTGTTTGCCATTAATGGAACTCCCCCTGGATCTGTAAGCCTGAAATAAATCCTGTTCCTCTCATAAACTATGCTTGGTTGGATGTTCATCTCAGCATGGTTGAAACTATCTACTACAGATACATTCTGAAAAGTTTGGAGAATAGTGGGCATAAAATTTAGTCAAATCATCATAATGTTAATCTTTATAGTATTGTAATATTCAAAGAGCCAAGATTGAGTTCATTTGTAATACAGATCAAATTTATGATCGCTTCTTGGCCTTTTGTCTAAGATCATGTGCAGATCAAATTTATGGTTTTTCCCTTACTAATCTCCTTTCATAGAGATAGGATGAAAAAAAAATATATCTGTATACATACATATCTATATTTATATTATCTCCAAAACAAATCCATTCTTTGTGTTTTATTACTATACAAAGATTATGTCTAATAAAACCATTGACAAATTAAAAAAAACTGTTGATAATTTTAAAAAGCACACAAAAATAGAAGAATAAGCTGGGTATGGTGGGTCCTTGCTGATTGCTTCTTTTCCTGGTTTCTTTTTTTTTTTAATTTTATTTATTTATTTGCAAGCAGAGATAGATAGAAGAGAGACAGACAGAGGGAGAATGGGCACACCAGGGCTTCCAGCCACTGTAAATGAACTCCAGATGCATGTGCCCCTTGTGCATCTGGCTTACGTGGGTCCTGGGGAATCGAACCTGGGTCCTTTGGCTTCGCAGGCAAATGCCTTAACTGCTAAGCCATTTCTCCAGCCCTGATTGCTGCTTTTTGGTGTGTCTGCTGGAGCTCGTGTTTTGCTTGGTGTAGTTTTTTTCTTTCTGCTTGGATTTATGAATGGGAGCCAGCATCTTCCGCTATAGATGGAACTTCCCCCTGCATCTCTAAATTTGAAATAAATCCCTTCCTCCCCCAAACTGCCTGGTTTGGATGTTCATCCCAGCAACATGGAACTGACTACAACCATGATCCTTCTACCTCGACCTCGAGAATGCTAGAATTAAAGGTGTGCACCACTTTGCCCAGCCACCTCGCTTCTTTGCCACAGTCTCTCATTGAGCCTTCACCTCATGATTCAGTGAGACTGACCAGTGAGCCTAGCAATCTTTCCGGACTCTGTTCCCTTCAGCACCGGAGTTAATCATGTGTGGTCATGCCTACCTTTTCATGGGTTTGCTGGGGATCATGTGCTTTTACCTGCTGAGCCATCTCTCTCATCAATCTAGCCTTTTTGTTGTTGTTGTTGTTTGTTTCTTTCTTTCTCAAGGTAGGATTTCACTCTAGCTCAGGCAGACCTGGAGTTCACTATGTAGTCTCAGGGTGGCCTGGAACTCACGGTGATGCTCCTACCTCTGCCTCTCCAGTGCTGGGATTAAAGGCGTGTGCCACCACCATGCCCAACTTTTTAAAACTTTGTTTTGGGATGGGCTTAGTGGTTTAGGCACTTGCCTGCAAAGCCAAAGGACCTTGGTTCGATTCCCCAGAACCCACATAAGCCAGATGCACAAGGGGGTGCATGCATCTGGAGGTCATTTGCAGTGGCTGGAGGCCCTGGCACACCTATTCTCTCTCTCTTTCTGCCTTTTTCTTTCAAATAAATAAATAAAAATAAAACTACATACGTGTGTGTGTGTAAACTTTGTTTTCCTTTTCTTTTAAAAAAATTTAAATTTATTTTATTTTATTTTATTTTATTTTATTTTTTGGTTTTGCGAGGTAGGGTCTCACTCTGGTCCAGGCTGACCTGGAATTAACTATGTAGTCTCAGGGTGGCCTTGAACTCTCGGCGATCCTCCTACCCCTGCCTCCCGAGTGCTGGGATTAAAGGCGTGCGCCACCACGCCCGGCTTAAATTTATTTTAGAGAGAGAGAGAAGAAGCAGTTAGAGAGAGAGAGAGAATGAGTGCACCAGGGCTTCCAGCTGCTGTAAATAAACTCCACATGCATGTACCACCTTGTGCATCTTATGTGGGTCCTGGGGAATCAAACCTGGGTCCTTTGGCTTTGCAGGCAAGTCCTTTAACTGCTAAGCCATCTCTCCAGCCCCAAACCTAGAGATTTATTGTTTATTATTTATTATTTGAGGTACGGTCTCACTCTAGCCCAGGCTGACCTGGAATTCACTCTGTAGTCTCGGGCTGGCCTCAAACTCACAACAATCCTCCTACCTCTGCCTCCCAAGTGCTGGGATTAAAAGTGTGTGTCGGGCTGGAGAGATGGTTTAGGGGTTAAGGCACCTGCCTCCTAAGCCTAAAAATGCTGGTTCCAATCTCCAGGTCCCACGTGTAGCCAGATGCAAAGAGATGCAAGGGCGCAATGCCGCACTTGACCACAAGGGGGTGTACACATCTGGATTTCATTCTCAGCAGCTGAGACACTGCTGGTGCGCCCATCTCTATCTGTCTTCTTCTCCCTCTCTCTCTCTCTCTGTCTCTCTCTGTGTCTCTCTCCAAGAAAAAATAATAATAATTTAAAAAGTGTGTGTCATCGGGCTGGAGAAATAGCTTAGCGGTTAAGGCATTTGCCTGCAAAGTCAAATGATCCGGGTTCAATTCTCCAGGACCCACGTAAGTCAGATGCATGAGGGGCACATGCATCTGGAGTTCATTTGTAGTGGCTTAGAGGCCCTAGCATACCCATTCTCTCTCTCTGTCTGTCTGCCTCTCTTGTATCTCTCTATTTCTCTGCTTGCAAATAAATAAATAATTTTTTTTAAAGTGTGTTGAAAGCCGGGCGTGGTGGCGCATGCCTTTAATCCCAGCACTCGGGAGGCAGAGGTAGGAAGATCGCCATGAGTTCAAGGCCACCCTGAGACTACATAGTTAATTCCAGGTCAGCCTGGGCCAGAGTGAGACCCTACCTTGAAAATCAAAAAAAAAAAAAAAAAAAAAAAAAAAAGTGTGTGTCATCACATCTGGCCTGGGCTGATTTTTTTTTTTTTTTTGACTTAGGGTCTCAGGCTGACCTGGAATTCACTATGTTGTCTCAGGGCGGCCTCCAAATCATGGCGATCCTACCTCTACCTCCTGAGTGCTAGGATTAAAGGCGTGCACCACCACGCCTGACTGGACTGATATTTTTAACAAGGTCTAACATTCATGTGTTTCAAATTTACAGAATATGTGACCTTACTGTGCCTCAACTCCCTATGGGTTCCAATCCAGGAGAGAAGATTCCTGACAGCTCACAGTTCCTCTGGGTGACACTGAACTAGAGCAAGTCTAGGACCCTTTCCTTGTGCCATAATTCTGCTCCCTGCATTCTCTCCTGGGATCTCTCCTTCTCCCCTGTTGGCTCCAGAGAACCCTGAGATTTACTTATTTATTTGAGAGAAAGAGACAGAGAAAAAATGGGCACGCCAGGACCTTCAGCCACTGCAAATGAACTCCAGACACATGTGCCACCTTCTGCATCTCGTTTATGTGGGTACTGGGGAATTGAATCTGGGCCCTTGGGCTTTGCCGGCAAGCCCCTTAACTGCTAAGCCATCTCTCCAGCCCCAAACTTAGAGATTTATTACCCCTGAGTGTAAGGCTTCCGTCAGCCCTTGGTTGAGAAATCCTCAAACGTATTCATGTTTGAGAGTAGAGTGAAGCTGGTAGTGACAAGACTAATCCACTAGAGGGAGCCTGTGCCTAAGAAGTTGAAGCTGTGCTAGGTGGCACCTGACTAATCTTTGCATTTAAGAGGCTGAGGCTGGGAGGATTGTCAGGAGTTTAAGGCCAGCCTGGGCTACATAGTGAGTTCCAGACAAGCCTGGGCTGTGGAGTGAGACTTTTTCTCCAAAAGCCCCCAAATAAGGCTGGAGAAATGGCTCAGCAGTTAAGGTGCTTGCCTGCAAAGCCTGAGGACCCAAGTTCAATTCCCTAGTACCCATGTAAAGCCAGATGCAAAGTGACACATGGAGTTCATTTGCAGTGGATGGAAGCCCTGGTGCACCCATTCTTTCTATCTCTCTTCTCTCTATCTCTCTCTGATCACAATTAAATAGATAAAAATATTAGGGCTGGAGAGATGGCTTAGTGGTTAAGGCGCATGCCTGCGAAGCCTAAGGACCCAGGTTCGAGTCTCCTGGTCCCACATAAGCCAGATGCACGTGGTGGCACATGCATCTGGAGTTCGTTTGCAGTGGCTAGAGGCCCTGGCGTGCCCATTCTCACGCTCTCTCTATCTCTCTCCAATAAATAAATAAAAATCAATCTTTAAAAAAAAAATGCCCCAAACAGTCAAGGGCTGGAGTTGAGAGCCACGGCTAGACACTATATTATATCAGCTACCAGGAGACAACTGAAGTGAGGGTGTGTGAATTGTGACATGCAAGGTTTAGAGAACAAACCAGAGGAAGATCAGTGAATCTGTTTTGTTTTATAGAAGGCAGAGAAAATGAAGGAGAACCAAAGTTCATCCAAGGTCCATTGATAGATAAAAAGCCGACTGGCCACCACCATGAGATGGGTCACCTGTACCACATCAGCCCAAGGCACAGGAGAAATTGCAGAGGAAGCAACACCATGAAAACTGCTCTTACTGCTCGCCTGACAACCAGCTCCAGGGTGATGGTGGCAGACATGGTGATCAATCAAGACCCATCAAAGCAGAAATCCAGAGGCTACAGAGAACTCAACACTAAATGGAAGAGGGTACAGAAAGATTGTAAGAGCCACAGGGTGGGTAGGAACATCCTGAGTCACAGTCTCCAGCTACCCCACAGAGACTGACTGAAGCCTTCATGACCCATAGTGAATACTGTAACCCCACTGAGGGGCCTCCAGGGAAATAGGAACAGAGGAACAAGGACAAGGGGAAAAATAGTATAATATATATATGTGTGTCCTCCAAATACTGAGATAGCTCAGCGATTAAAGATGTTTGCTTGCAAAGCCTAACAGTCTGGGTCCGAGTCCCCAATTCCCAAGCAAAGCCAGATGCAAAAGTGGCAATCTGGGCTGGAGAGATGACTTAGTGGTTAAGGCGCCTGCCTCGTAAGCCTAAGAACGCTGGTTCCAATCTCCAGTGGTTCCAATCTCCAGGTCCCACATTTAGTCAGAAGCAAAGTGACGCAAGGGCACAATGCCACACTTGCCCACAAGGGGGCACACACATCTGGATTTCGTTCACAGCAGCTGAGAGACTGCTGGCAGGCCCGTTCTCTATCTGTCTCCCTCTCCCTCTCTCTCTGTCTCTCTCCAAAAAAAAAAAAAAAAGTGGCAATCCATCTGGAGTGGCAAGAGACCCCTGGGGCATCCATTTTCTCCCTGACTCTATGCTTGAAAATAAATAAATAAAAATATTGCCTCCACTTACAATGACTGACTGCTGCTCTCATATCTCATAACCCACAACCCCATGGGGAATACCAGCAATTCCACTGAGGAGGGCCCTTAGTGGAATGGGGAGGAGGGAAATGATGATACTAAGAGATGATATGTCCATACAAAGTATCTACTTAATAAAAAAAAATTAAAAAGAGGGCCTGGAGAGATGGTTTAGCAGTTAAGGTGCTTGCTGGCAAAGCCAAAGGGCCCAGGTTTGATTACCCAACACCCACATAAAGCCAGATGCACAAGGAGGCACATGTGTCTGGAGTTCATTTGCAGTGGCTAGAGACCCTGGAGTGCCCGTTCTCTCTTTACCTCTCTCTCTCTCAAATAAATAAATAAAATATTTTTTAACTATGTAGTCTCAGGGTGGCCTCGAACTCTTGGCGTGCTGGGATTAAAGGGCACCACACACCGCAAATGCCTTTAATCCTAGCACTTGGTAGGCAGAGGTAGGAGGGTCGCTGTGAGTTCGAGGCCAACCTGATACTACATAGTGAATTCCAGGTCAGCCTGAGCAAGCATGAGACATTACCTTGAAAAACAAAAATAAAACAAAACAAAAAGAAAAACACCAACAAAGGGCTGGAGAGAATAGCTTGGTGGTTGCCTGCGAAGCCTAAGGACCCAGGTTTGACTCCCCAGAACCTACATAAGCCAGATGCACAGTGTGGCACATGCAACTGGAGTTCATTTGCAGTGGCCAGAGACTCTGGTGCACACATTCTCTCTAAATAAATAAAAGACCAGGCATGGTGGTGCATGCCTTTTTTTATTTTTATTTTGTTCTTTTTTTTTTCTTTTTCGAGGTAGGGTCTCACTCTAGCTCAGGCTGACCTGGAATTCACTATGTAGTCTCAGGGTGGCCTTGAACTCATGGCAATCCTCCTACCTCTGCCTCCCAAGTGCTGGGATTAAAAGCATGAACTACCATGCCCTGCTGTAAGGTGCATCTCTTTAATCCCAACACTTGATAAACAGGTAGGAGGATCGCCGTGGGTTCAAGCCACCCTGAGAATAAAGAATGAATTCTATAGATGGTAAGACCATATTGCTGAAGACTCCACATACTTGGGCTGGGAGGTCACTGAGAAATCCTGCTGGAGCTGAGCTGAAAGCCTCCTCCATGTGGACCAGCTGACTGAAAGCTGCAAAAAGCTATGCTGCATGAAGTTCAATAGAGAGAGAGAGAAATCATCAGTGAAGATACCCAATAGTGGACACCGGAAGCCTTAAATTTGGCAAGCCAGGTAAAGTGAGCCAATGGGTACAATAGTGGCATGTCTGGTATGGGGGAAACCAACTGCTCTCTAATTAGACTGGAGGCCCACTCCATGGGCCCATATATCCCTGATACTGAAAACCTAACAGGGGTAGTCATGAGCCCTAGGGGTGTAACATCTGCTGGCATCTTGCTAAATGTACATATTATGCTCACCAAACTGCCCAGTAAGCATTTCTTAATGTTCATACCTATATATAATGCTACTCTCACTTCTGGTTAGAGACACTTCTCTTTTCAGATTGTGGTGACCTTGGGATGACTCAGAAGGCACCATTGTGCTGAGAAGTGACAGAGGAGTGCTCAGCACTGAAATATCTCTAATATACTTTCCAAGGCTCAGAGTCCATTGTGGAAGAGGGGGAGGAAAGAATGTAAGAGCCAAAGGAAGGGTAAGACTCCTTACAACGTGTTCCTCCAGACACAAAATGGCCTGGAGGGCTGGAGAGATAGCTTATCGGTTAAGGCGCCTGCCTGCTAAGCCTAAGAACGCTGGTTCCAATCTCCAGCAGTTCCAATCTCCAGGTCCCACGTTTAGCCAGATGCAAAGTGACGCAAGGGCGCAATGCTGCACTTGACCACAAGGGGGAGCACGCATCTGGATTTCGTTCACAGCAGCTGAGACTGCTGGCGCGCCTATTCTGTGTCTCCTTCTCCCACTCTGTCTCTCTCTCTCTGTCTCTCTCCAAAAATAAATAAAATAATTTTTAAAAATGGCCTGGATATCCATGACCTCAGGGTGCCTGACACTACCTACACAAGACCATCATAATAGGAAGAAAAGATCATGACATCAAACTGAGAAGAGAGACTGATTGAGAGGGGGAGGAGATATGACGGAGAGTGAAGTTTCAAAGGGGAAAGTAGGGGGAGGGAGGGAATTACCATGGAATATTTTCTACAATTATGGAAGTTGTCAACCAAAAAAAAAAATTAAAAAAAAAGAGAGTGACTTCCAGGTCAGCCTGGGCTACAGTGAGACCCTACCTCAAAAAAACCAAAAATAGGGCTGGAGAGATGGCTTAGTGGTTAAGGCACATGCCTGCAAAGCCCAAGGACCCCTGTTTGATTCTCTAGGTCCCATGTAAGCCAGATGCACATGGTGGCGCATGCATCTGGAGTTTGTCTGCAGTGGCTAGAGGCCCTGGCGTGCCCATTCTCACTCTCTCTTGCTCTCTCTCTCTGTCTCTAAATAAATAAATAAATAAATAAATAAATAAATAAATATAAAATTCTTTATTCAAAAAACAAAAATAAATAAATAAAATAAAAAGAAACAATGAAAAAAACCTGAATGAGGAAAGTCAGGAATTCTTGGGCCTTTGTTTCGTTTTGTTTTCTCTGGCCTTCTTTTCCAGGGCAGTTAGTGCAAATGTACAACAAACATTCTAACCAGGGTTGTCTACCTATGAAGTGATCTAGGGGTACCTCACTCTCACCCTCCTCTTCCTGACTAGTCAGGGAGTATGACCCTAACTCTAGTGCCTTTGTAGAGTATAGACCTGTTTGTAAGGACGAGTTCTCTGGTCCCCAGATTCAATGTGGGGATCAGTGTTTCAGCACTTTAATTTCAGCCTACAACTCCCACTAGCTCCTGACGCCCGTCTCTCTCTCTCTTGGATCCTCATTGACTCAGGCTTTCCCATTTCTCCTTTCCTGGCTTGGGTATTTGGGGCCCTTGGTTGTACCTTTCCTTCTATCCCCCACCTCTCAAGATGGCCCTGGCTCAGTGACCTTGACTTAACCACTGCTCCAGATCACTTGGTTCTTCTTTTCATCAATTTCAGGTCTAATCAGTCAGGCCTCTGGGAAAATGGGAAGAAGGCCAGAAAATTTCCAATACCTAGAGCCTAATTCCTACTTCTCATCCAGGCCATAAGGACTAGCCAATCCTGTAGCCAAACTAGTAATTGAACCTGTTATGATCTTGGCATTGTTCTACATGCTGTGGCAACAAAAATACAGATATGCTGTGTGAGGCTAGGAAGATGGTTAGTGATTAAGGGTGCTTACTTGCAAAGCCTGTAGGCCAGGGTTCAACTCCCAAGCTACCTATGTAAGCTGGACAGATAAGGTGTGTGCCCTCAAGGAATTTGAATGTTAATTAAGGAGACAAACAAATAACTAGGTAACCAAAGACAAATGGCTGGAAAGAAGATTGGAAAGGGGCTACAGAGAGGACTTAGCAATTAAGACACTTGCCTGCAAAGCTTAAGGATCCAGGTTCAATTCCCCAATACCTACATAAAGCCAGATGCATGAGGTGACACAAGCATCTGGAATTCGTTTCAGTGGTTAGAGGCCCTTGTACACCCATTCTCTCTCTCTCTCTTTGCCTATTTCTCCCTCACACATACAAATTAAAAAAAATATTTACAAAAAGTCAGGCTGGAGAGATGGCTTAGTGGCTAAGGCTCTTGCTTGCAAAGCCAAAGGACCTAGGTTCTATTCCCCAATACCCATGTAAACCAGATGCACAAGGTGGTACACGAATCTAGAGTTTGCAGTGGCTGGAGGTCCTGGTGTGCCCATTGCTTTCTCTCTCTGTCTCTTTCTCTCTCTGTCTCTCAAATAAATTTTTTTTTTTGTTGTTTTTTTGTTTTTTTGTTTTTTTTTGCGAGGTAGGGTCTCACTCTGGTCCAGGCTGACCTGGAATTAACTATGTAGTCTCAGGGTGGCCTCGAACTCTCAGTGATCCTCCTACCTCTGCCTCCCGAGTGCTGGGATTAAAGGCGTGCACCACCACTCCCGGCGTTCTCAAATAAATTTTAAAAAATAAAATATTTTTTTAAAATGGGGGCTGAAGATGGCTTAGCGGTTAAGGCATTTGCCTGCAAAGCCAAAGGACCCTGGTTTGATTCCCCAGGACCCACGTAAGCCAGATGCACAAGGAGGCACATGCATCTGGAGTTTGTTTGCAGTGGCTGAAGGCCCTGGCACACCCATTCTCTCTTTCTCACTACCTCTTTTTTCTCTGTCTCTCAAATGAATAAATAAATACATAAAATATACTTTAAAAATATTTTAAAAAAATGATCAGGGCTAACTGTAAGAATGCGGCCTGAGCTATGAGGCTCCAGAGAGGAACACCAGCTCACCTCTTCCCGCAGCCTTGCCATGGCGACCTGTGGACCAAACTGCTGACTGTGGCCAATGTGTATTCCTCCATCACACTCTGACAAAGGATTTGGCTTTGGGTTGGTGAAGCTGTATGTGAAAACAAAGTCATGTTGTGGTGTGGAATTAACTTCTGGTTCATCTAATAGACACTGGCAAAGTTGCTGGGGCTTTGGAGAACAACTATAAATGGTGTGAGTATGGTCTGACTGTCACAGAAAAATGGAACACTGATAACACTCTTGGAACAGAAATTGCAGTTGAAAAGTAGATCAGTCAAGGTTTGAAATTGTCATTTGATAGTACGTTCTCACTAAGATGAGAAACAAGAGTGGTAAAATCAAGTCCTCTTACAAAAGGGAATGTATAAATCTTGGTTGTGATGTTGACTTTGATTTTGCCGGACCTGCAATCCATGGTTCGGCCGTCTTTGGCTACGAGGGCTGGCTTGCTGGATACCAGATGACCTTTGACAGTGCCAAGTCAAAGCTGACACGGAATAACTTTGCAGTGGGCTATAGGACTGGGGACTTCTAGTTACACACTAGTGTCAATGATGGGACAGAATCTGGAGGATCAATTTATCAGAAAGTATGTGGAGATCTTGACACTTCAGTAAACCTCACTTGGACTTCAGGTATCCATTGTACTGGCTTTGTCATTGCAGCTAAATACCAGTTGGATCCCACTGCTTCCATTTCCACAAGTCAACAATTCTAATTATTTATTTATTTATTTATTTCCAGGTAGGGTCTCGCTGTAGCTCAGGCTGACCTGGAATTCACTATGTAGTTTTAGGGTGGCCTTGAACTCTTGGTGATCCTCCTACCTCTGCCCCCCACGTGCTGAGATTAAAGGTATGTGCCACCATAGCCTGCTCCAACAATTCTAGTTTAATTGGAGTGAGCTACACTCAGACTCTAAGGCTCTGGTAGATGGGAAGAGCATGAATGGAGGTCCCAAACTTGGGCTTGTCCTGGAATTGGAGGCTTAGTCTAGCTGAAAGAAACCTCTGGGAATGGATATTGGAAGATTTGGCCTTAATATATTTCCATATGACCAGCAGGTGTCTCCTCCCTTCCCCAAGAAGGTGATCAAAATGAAGGATGTTCTAAACAAGAGCTGTATTTTATTTTTATTTATTTGACAGAGAAAGAGGGAGAGAGACTCCAGACATGTGTACCCCCTTGTGCATCTGGCTAACGTGGGTCCTGGGGAATCGAACTTGCATCCTTTGGCAAACGCCTTAACTGCTAAGCCATCCCTCCAGCCCAAGAGCTGTATTTTAAATATGCAGAGTTACATGTGAACTGGTTTCTGGTTGAATTGATTATCAAGTTACCAATGCTGCAGTTGTGCAGTCATCTATACGTTATTTAAATGTATTTAACTGTTAAATGTGCTACCCATCAGTAATGAAATAGACCTTTATGAAAACTGCAAAGAAAAAAAAAAAAAGGTTGGAAAGGGGCAGGGCCACACTTGAAAGATGTCTTTGTTAGGAGCTTGGCCTTTACTCTGAATATTGAAGTAGGGAGTAAACTGGATTAGATGTGCTTGTTGTGATATTCTGGGCAATTAAGATTAGATTTAAGACTGGACATGGTGGTGCCTTTAATCCCAGCACTCGGGAGGCAGAGGTAGGAGGATCACCGTGAGTTCGAGGCCACCCTGAGACTACATAGTGAAATCTAGGTCAGCATGGACTAGAGTGAAACCCTACCTTGAAAAACCAATAAATAAATAAATAAATAATAAAAAAAATAAACAAATAAATAAAAGAAAGAAAAAGATTAAAGAGACAGAGATACCAATTAGAAAGTCATTGTGACAATCTCAATAGATAGATGGTTAGATGGAACCATGCCAAAAAAGAGCAGGAAAAAGAGCAGGAGTGGTCCTTAGTTCAATTTCTTTCTTTTTTCTTCCTTTTTTGGGTGGTTTTTTTGAGGTTGGATCTCACTCTAGCCCAGTCTGACCTGAAATTCAGTATGTCATCTCAGGGTGGCCTAGAACTTATGGCGATTCTCCTACCTCTGCCTCCTGAGTGCTGGAATTAAAGGTGTGTGGCACCACACCTGGCTTCAATTTCTTAAAAATCACATGCAGAAGATGGGGACTGTGAACTCTTGTCTTTGTAGGCTGGTAGAACAATTAGGAGGATCTGTGGTTCCTGGATATGTGACAGGGTTAAGGTAGGTGACAGAGAAGAGAAACAAGAAAGCAAGAACATGGGCTGGGACTGAAGGTGTGCACTACCATGCCCAGCTTAACATCTTAAGCCTATCTTCTCCCCTCACAAGTACCAGGTAGAGATCCTGCTAGAGAGGATTTGAGGAGCTTTCTTAACTCAGCCTTCCTTCCCTATGCCCCCAGGGTCCAATAATACAATAAATATAATACAGAGTAACTCCTTCTCCTCTAGGCCCAGAGGGTCTGAAGTTAAATCTCGGGCTGAGAAGCAACCAGTCATAAACAGGAAGCAGTTTCTTGTTTATCATTACCCTCAGCTTTCCACTGAGGAGACAAAATGGACCCAACGTCAAGATCAAGAAGAGGAAACCCTGCCAGACCAGGAAGGGTTCAGGGTGAAAGCTGAGGGTCGCTAAGAAGAAAAAGCTTAAAATCCAGTAGCTTGATTCTAGGTGTTGACAGATGGCCTGTCAGACCAAAACAGTAATACCCAAGACTTGAATGAGACCAAGGTGTCATCCTAAGACTCCATAAGGCTAAGGGACCCATCCCAGACCTGGTTATGCACATGAGTCACCAAGGAGACCAAGCCGAATCCAAGTTGCAGATCCTAAGTGAGGATAAAGCTGAGAGGTGGTCTTCACCCCCTTGGACAAGGGGTAGCTGGCACTTAGAATGAGTAGTAGCAGCATTCAGGGTGCTACTCTGAACTATAAGTAAGTTAGCGGAGCTACTTGGGTCAATGTGGGCATAGGTCAAGGCCTCTTTAGAGAGGTCCTGTTGACTAATCCAGAAAAATAGAACTCTGATGCAAATACTCTTATCTCTTGGCTTAGGAAGTCATTAGGAGTGTGGGGCCCTCCAAGTAGCTCTGTTCCCAGTGACTCTTGTTACTAGGCCAGAGGGCTCTGTAGGCAGCTCTCCTGTCTGTGGCAAACCATGCGTTACTCAAAGAAACCTCAAGAAGGAGGTATGGGCTCAGGGCCCATCACAGTGCCTCCTCTGGGGCAGAAGACTCCTTGGAGAAAGAACAGTGTAGCTCTGTAGAATCTCTTCCTTACAGGAGACTAGAGAAGTCAGCTTTGAGCCATGAATAAGGAGGGCATCTAAGCCCAAGCAGTCAGGAGCTACCAGGCAGTACAGTTAGATGGCACAACTGTTACAGACAGTGAGCAGCCTATTGCACTCTGGACCTTCTACATTGTAGCTGACTTACTTGGTCAAGTCACTTGAGACTTTTTTTTTTTTTTTTTTTCGGCGAGGTAGGGTCTCACTCTGGTCCAGGCTGACCTGGAATTCACTATGTAGTCTCAAGGTGGCCTCGAACTCTTGGCGATCCTCCTACCTCTGCCTCCCGAGTGCTGGGATTAAAGGCGTGCGCCACCACGCCCGGCTTACTTAAGACTTTTTAGACCTTTATTTCTTCCATCTGAAAAACGGATGAACCGGGCGTTTGTGGTGCATGCCTTTAATCCCAGCACTTGGGAGGCAGAGGAAGGAGGATCGCCGTGAGTTCGAGGCCACCCTGAGACTACACAGTGAATTCCAGGTCAGCCTGAGCTAGAGAGAGACCCTACCTCGGAAAAAAAAAACAAAACAACAACAAAAAAAATTGGGATACCATTGGTATTTTCCCAATGGGGCTGTGAGAAACATTACATTACACACACACACATACACACACACATACCAGCAGGGTACCTAGCACATTTGTGCATATGAAATACTGATGAATGTTAATTATTTTCATAACTGAAGTGACTACTTTAGTCAACAGATCTAGATTAAAACACTCTAAAAGCTCTGAGACCCTTAGCTGTTCAAAAAAATCTGTATATTTGACATTTACATATATTTTAAAATTGCTGCAGAACAAAGATTATTGCACATATAGGTTACATCTTGGCTCCCTCTAACTCTTAGGTGATCTTCCCTGATCCCTGTATCCTACAAATGATTTCCCATGTCTGTTTCACAGAGGTCCTGTCCAGATGATGTCCTGGTCTCCAGTCCCTGATGGTCTGATGCCTGGAAGGTAGTGATAGGTCCTCGAGGTGGGGTGGGAGGTGGAGTGCCTGTATCCCATAGGATGTCCTCATATGGGCTTAGAACTGGGCCTGGGGTCCGTTCTTGAGCCCCAGTCTGTTCTAGTAGGGCTCTGAGCAAGCCTATAGTGAGAGGAGGCTCTGCTCCAGGCTCAGGGAATGGGGTGAGGGACTCAACCTCATCTGGAAGGTGTGTCCTCAGTAGAAGCAGGAGCTCATCTGCAGCCAGTTCTGGTGGGCACAGGCGGCACAGGAGGGGAAGGTGAGCATCAAGGTGGCGGTGCTGGGCAAACTCGGCCAGCAGCAGTTTGAAGATTTCACTTCGAAGCAAGGGGCTTGAGGGGCCCAGGGCCAGGCCAGCTTCCAGAGCTCGCTCCCACTGTTCCTTCTGCACCAGCTGCCTCACAGCCTGTAGCACAGCTTTGGGCCGCCCGCTGCCCAGGAGCAGCTCTAACTCTAGAGCCTCAGGCCTGGTCCCCTCCTCACCTAGCACTGCCAGGGCTCTGCGATAGAGAGGCAGCCCAGGACCTCCAGCCCCCAACCTGGCCCACCTTGCTGCTGTGCCAGTTCCACAAAGGGGGGCAGCCATCGAGGCTCCAGCTGGCTTAGGCACCGACACAGGAGTTCAAAGGGAGGCAGTATCCCATTGGGAGGGTCCTTTCCAGCAACTGTACCCCTTAGCACCTTCTTCCACACATCTGGGGGAGCTTGGGATGTCAGCCTGCCAGTCCTATCTGTCTGCAGCTGTAGGACTTGAATTGTGGCACCCCAGGCTGCTGTAGGAAGGGCTTGGAAAATGGTGTTGAACTGGGCTAGCTGGTCTCCGGTCAACTCTGTCCTCAGCAGGCGTGCCACTTCATGCTCTGCCAGCTCAGTCCAGCCAGCCTCTTCATCATCCCCGGCCACCAGCTGGGCCTTGAGTCTCTCTAAACTCCGGTAATCCCGAAGCTCAGCCCTTAGTGTAGTCATCAGTGTAGATGGAGGCAGGTGGCCCTGGAGGATGGACGCCAAGGCCTGGGGTGCCCGAAATGTGCTGTTAAGTCTCAGTTCTTCTGGAGTGAGCTGGGTACCCCGCAGGCTCCGACGCTGGTAATATCCACAGGCTTCCTCAAATACCAGATCCTTGCCAGAGGTTAGCTCTAGGCCCGGGGGAGCTTCCCAACCCACACAAAACAGACCCAAGGCTGAAAGCAAACGGAGACGCCCTCGGGTCTCCAGCTCTTCCTCGTCCTTCATGCTAGGAGTCAGGGGTTCCAGCAGATGCACTCTGTCTGTACTTAGGACCTTTTTCTCCAGCAGCTGCCCACTGCTCATGTCTAGCAGTTCCAAGGTGGAGTCCAGCACACAGGCCAGTGTGCCATGAAATGTCCCCAGGGCTGCAGACCCCTCCAGTCCTACAGGTGCTTCCTGGAGGGTGCCCACAGCTCGAATCCCACCATGACACTGCATTAGGCTCACCTTGCCTCTGAAGTCCAGCAACAACAAACCTTGGGGAGTTGGGGCCCAGGTATGTACAGCCAATGGTTCCTTGGGGGACAACAATCCAGGAAGGCCTCTGATCAAGGTCCGAAAGTCCCAGGTGTCCCCTTCTCTGTGATTTAGGCTTTTACTGTGGGAGAGGCCGAGACACGGAGCAGCAACTATCACCTTGCCTTTGCTTGGCCTCCAGATGAGCAGAATGTGGGCTACACCAGGCCAGGTGGTAGCAGTGGGCACCAGGAAGAGGTCCTTGCGGGAGGCCATCAGCCCAAGAGAGGGGCAGTGGTACAGCAGGATGTGTGTGCGGCCTAGGTTGGCGCCAGCCTCTCCGCTGGGCTCCAGGGTCTTGACGCACACGCGGTGATTGAAAGCGTTTGTGGGCCTCCCCAGCCCGTGCTCAGTGCCGGGGTGAAGCTCCTCGCACCATACCAGTCGGCCTCGGCTGGCCGCCACCGCCATCACGCGGGCTCCACCTCCGGGACATAGCTCGGTGCTTTGAAGCAGCCGCCAGCCGGGCTCCATCCCCGCTCCCCACACCTCCGTTAGGCCACTCTCCCACACCAAGATCAGGGCGGGTCGTGCAGGCCATGGCAGGAAGAAGGCATCTATGGGTGAGGGGTGGCCTTCTGGCCAGGCACGCTCCAGCTCCAGGCCAGGTCCGAGCACAGCGACCAGCAGCTGCGGAGCTGGCGATCCCGGGGGTCTTAACAGCAGCAGGTGGCGGCCGTCCGAGCTGCAGCGGACTCGCACGGCGGGGTCGCCGGCCAACAACTCCCGGAGCCGCGCTGCGCCGCTGAAGTTGCTCAGGTCCGAAAGCAGGCGCAGAGAGCTGGCGCGTTTCATGGTGCCTTCCTGCGCCCGAGCTCGTCCAGGCCGGACCGCCCGGGGAGCAGGCGAAGTCGGTGGGAGATCTGGAGCCCCGTGGATACTTCCGTCCCCCGAGGATGAGGTGGGCCGAATGCAGACTCCGCCCCGCCCCTCCGGGCGAGGTCCGGACGGCTCCGGTGCACGCTCCTCTAGCCTAGCGCAGCCCGCCCGCAGGAGGAGGAGCCACGCGAGAAGCGGCCGGGGAGGAGCATCGCAGCACCCAAGGGTCTCAGCGCCTCTGACCTCACTTGTCTCCGGGCAGTGTGGACTCAGAACTCGGCGCATCCCTCTCCTAAAGGCTGCTTTTGTCTCCAAGCTCGCCTTTTCACCCCTATCCAGTCATTTAGTCATGATTTCGGGAGTACCCACCGTGTGACAGCCCTAAGCCAAATAGAAAACTTCAGCCTCTTAGAGATGACAGTCTAGTGGAAAATAGTAGTAACAGCTAACACTTAACATTGCACGCTCTATGTGACTGCCCCGGTCTCCTTTACAGGCAAAGAGGATGAAGTACAGTAGGTGGAGAAACTTGACCAAGATAACCAAGGTGTTAAGAGATGGAATTTCTGAGCAGGGCGTGAGGATCTCCAGGAGCTCGAGGCCAACCTGGGGTTAAAGAGAGGTCAGCCCTGGGCTACAGCGAGACGCTGCCTCAAAAACTACAAAAGCAAGCCGGACGGTAGTGGCGCACTCCTTTAATCCCAGTACTCGGGATGCAGAGAGGTAGGAGGATCACCAGGAGTTCGAGGCCAGCCTGAGACTATATAGTGAATTCCAGCCTGAGCTAGAGTGAGACCTTACCTCGAAAAACAAAACAAAAAAATCCTACAGGAGGGATTTTCGGCTAAATCGGTGTACCAAACAAGTCACCTAAACTAACACTGCTAGAAAAATAAAAATACCCAGTAGCTGGGCGTTGGTGGCGAATGCCTTTAATCCCAGCACTCAGGAAGCAGAGGTAAGATAGCTATGAGTTTGAGGCCACCCTGACACTACATAGTGAATTCCAGGTCAGCCTGTGCTAGAGTAAGACCCTACCTTGAAAAACAAAAACTAAATAAATAAATAAAAATAATGTATTTTAGAGACACAATTTGTCATCTCTCCAATACCTGTATTATTGTTGTGAACTACTAACTCTTTATCCCAAGATGGCCTGGAACTCTCAGCAATCCTCCTACCTCAACTTCTAGAATGCTGTGACTAAAGGTGTGCATCACCACTCTCGTTTTCCCTTCCTCCCTCCCTTCCCTCCCTCCCTCCCTCCCTTCTTTCTTTCCTTCTTTCTTTCTTTCTTTCTTTCTTTCTTTCTTTCTTTCTTTCTTTCTTTCTTTCTTATTTTCTGTTTTTGTTTTTCAAGGTAAGGTCTCGCTCTAGCTCTAGCTGACCTGGAATTCACTCTATATTCTCAGGATGGCTTCGAGCTCACTGCGATTAAATGCCTGCGTAACCACACCCTGCCTTTCTTTGGTTTTTTGAGGTAGGGTCTTGCTCTAGCGCAGGTAAACTTGGAATTCACTATGTATTCTCAGGGTGACCTTGAACTCTCAGCAATCCTCCTACCTCTGCCTCCTGAGTGCTGGGATTAAAGGTGTGCGCCATCATGCCCGGCTGGCTGTTACATTCTTTCTGCCACCTCCACACTCAGTTTTATTAATAAAGTGCTAAGGTGTCATACAAGCAATCTACCAACTGAGCTACACCCTCAGCCCCAAGGTCATACTTCCAAGTATTTAGATATAACTTACTGAATTTAACTTAGTTTGAATCTATATTGAATTAACTTCCTTGACAGGTGTGGGCAGTGTATTATGCTGTTTAACTCATGTAACCTTCTTTCCCTTTCTCGTCTCCTTTTATATTTTATTTATTTATTTGAGAGAGAGAGAGAAAGAACAGAAGGGCCAGAGCCTCAATGCATGTGCCACCTTGTGCATCTGGCTTTACATAGGTACTGTGGAATCAAATCTGGGTTCTTAGGGTTTGCAGGCAAGCACTTTAACTGCTAAGCCATCACTCCAGCCCTCTTCTCTTCTTAAAAAAATTTTTTATTAACAAAAAAAATTAGCCTGGGGAGCCCAGCTACGCGGCCGCAAAAAACAAAAAACAAAAAAATTAGCTGGGCATGGTGGCACACGCCTTTAATCCCAGCACTCGGGAGGCGAGGCAGAGGTAGGAGAATTGCCATGAGTTCAAGGCCACCCTCAAACTACATAGTGAATTCCAAGTCAGCCTGAGCTAGAGCTAGACCCTACCTCAAAAAATAATAATTAACAAAAAGAAAAACAACAAAAAATGTTTATTATTTATTTATTTGAGAGCAACAGACAGACAGAGAGAGAAAGAGGCAGATAGATAGAGAATGGGCACTCCAGGACCTCTAGCCACTGCAAACAAACTCCAGATACATGGGCCACCATGTGCATGGCTTACATGGGACCTGGAGAATCGAACCTGGGTCCTTAGCCTTAACTGCTAAGCCATCTCTCTAGCCCCTCTTCTCTCCTTTTATACTTTGATTCCTTCTACTACTGTTTTTTTTTTTTTGTTTTGTTTTTTTTTTTTTTTTTGAGGTAGGGTCTCACTCTGGCTCAGCCTGACCTGGAATTCACTATATAGTCTTAAGGTGGCCTCGAACTCACGACTATCCTCCTACCTCTGCCTCCCAAGGTGTGTGCCATCACGCCTGGCTCCTTCTACATTTTTTTTTTTTTTTTTTTTTCAAGGTATGTAGGGTCTCATGCTAGCCCAGGCTGATCTGGGATTCACTATGTAGTCTCAGGGTGGCCTCAAACTCCTCTGCCTCCCAAGTGCTGGGATTAAAGGCATGCACCGCCACACCCGGCTTCCTTCTACATTTATTTATTTTTTATTTATTTGAGAGAGAGGCAGATAGAGAGGGAGAGAGAATCCCTTTTACATCTTTTTAGGAAACCTCTGGACATTGGAGTACACTTTTTTCTTCTTTGCATTCAAGACATTTACATCCTTAAGGTTTCGAAGGTTACCCTTGATCATTAAAACAGTTAATGATATATATTGTTTGTATCTATCACTTTGTTACAATGTAATCTCCTCCCCCACACACACACAGGTAGGGTCTCACTTTAGCACAGCCTGACTTGTAACTCATTTGGTAGCTCCAGGCTGGCCTTAAACTCATAGCAATATTCCTACCTCTGTGTGCTACCACACTTGACTTTCCCACCCCCCCTTTTTTTTTTTGTCAAAACAAGATCTCAATTTAACCCAGGCTGACCTAGAGCTCACTCTGTAGCCCAGGCTGGCCTTGAATCCATAGAGATCCTCCTACCTCAGTTTCTGAGTGCTGGGAATATAAGTGTGAGACACCATGCCTGATGGGAATTAAAATTGTTGAAAGAATTTTTTTTTTTTTTTTTTTTTTTGGTGTGTGGTGGATCATGCCTGTAATTTTTTTTTTTTGTTTGTTTTTGTTTTTGTTTTTCGAGGTAGGGTCTCACTCTGGCTCAGGCTGACCTGGAATTCACTATGTAGTCTCAGGGTGGCCTTGAACTCTTGGCAATCCTCTTACCTCTGCCTCCCGAGTGCTGGGATTAAAGGCGTGCACCACCACACTCGGCTAATGCCTGTAATTTTTGTACTTGGGAGATTTAGGCAGGTGTATTGCCTCTTTTATCCACTGAGCCACCCTTCCCAGTCTTTCTTTCTGTCATTTACATATAAGAAAATTGACACTAGGGCAAGGTGTCATAGCCTGGCCTGTAATGCCAGTATTGGAGAGGCAAAGACAGGAAGATCGCCACAAATTCGAGGAAAGACTGGTTTACACAGCTGGCTCCAGGCAAGCCAAAGCTAAATAGCATGACCTTGTTTCAAAAAGACAAACATGGTGGCGTGGTGGCGCACGCCTTTAATCCCAGCACTCGGGAGGCAGAGGTAGGAGGATTGCCGAGAGTTCGAGGCCACCCTGAGACTACATAGTGAATTCCAGGTGAGCCTGAGCCAGAGTGAGACCCTACCTCGAAAAACAAAAAACAAACAAACAAAAAAGACAAACATAATCCCAGCAGTTAGGAGGCTGAGGTAGGAGGATTCCTGTGAATTCTAGGGCAGCCTGGGCTAGAGTGAGACATTGCCTCAATAAAACAAAACAACAACAAAAAACAACACCAAAAAAAAAAAAAAAAAAAAACAAGGCTGGGCGTTGTGGCACACACATTTAATCCCAGCAGTAGGGAGGGAGAGGTAGGAGGATTGCCATGAATTCAAGGCCACCTGAGACTACAGAGTGAATTCCAGGCCAGCCTGGGCTAGAGTGAGACCCTGCCTTGAGTTCCCAACCTCCCCAGACAACAACAACAACAAAAAACCATAACCATATCAGACTAGGTTAGAGATCCTACCTTGAAAAAACTGAAGGAGAGGCTGGAGAGATGGCTTAGCGGTTAAGGCACCTGCTAGGCCTAAGAACCCAGTTCCAATCTCCAGGTCCCACGTTTAGCCAGATGCAAAGTGATGCAAGGGCGCAATGCTGCACTTGCCCACAAGGGGGCGCATGCATCTGGGTTTCGTTCACAGCAGCTGAGAGACTGCTGGCGTGCCCATCTCTATCTGTCTCTCTCTGTCTGTCTCTCTGTGTTTCTCTCCAAAAATAAAAAAATAAAAATAAATAAAATTATAAAAAAAATTGAAGGAGAAAAATAAAAAGAAGAAGACAAATGGCCTGGAGAGTTTGCTCAGTGGTTACAGGGGCTTGCTTGTAAAGCTTGCAAAGCTTCTTGGCTGGGGTTAAATTCCCAAGCCATCCATGTAAGCCAGCACACATGAAAAATGGTGCAAGCATCTGGTGTTTGTTTGCAGGGTCTCTCTCTCTTACACACACACATAAACAAACATAAACAAACACGCACATGCCAAACAAAGACAAAAATCAAAAGCTGAGACACAGGTTGCTTGCCAAGTTAGCAAAACTATATATGGTGTTTTACACATATTAGGCACATTCACGTATTTAAATGAATGCATTTGTTTCCAGTATTTCACTTGCAAAGTTGCAATAGACATTATGGAACTTTTTAAGCTTTGCCACAGTTTCTAGACAACATATTTATTTCTAGAATTCAGAATCTCCCTTTTTTTCCTTCTTCTTCTTCTTCTTCTTTTTTTTTTTCTTCAAGGTAGGGTTTCACTTTAGCTCAGGCTGACCTGGAATTCACTCTGTAGTCTCATGTCTTGAAATCATGGCAATCCTCCTACCTCTGCTTCCTGAGTGCTGGGATTAAAGGCGTGTGCCACCACATCTGGCCTAATATATATATATATATATATATATATATATATATATATATATATATATATTGGTTTTTTTTTTTTTTTTTTTTTGTTTTTCAAGGAAGAGTCTCACTCTAGTCCAAGCTGACCTGGAATTCACTAGGTAGTCTCAGGGTAGCCTTGAACTCACAGCAATTCTCCTACCTCTGCTTCCCCAGTGCTGGGGTTAAAGGCGTCCGCCACCACACCTGGCTCCTTCTACTTTTTTTTTTTTTTTTTTTTTTTTTTTTGTTTTTCAAGGTAGGGTCTCATGCTATCCCAGGGGATTCACTATGTAGTCTTAGGGTGGCCTCGAATTCCTGGTGATCCTCCTACCTCTGCTCCCGAGTGCTGTGATTAAAGGCATGTACCACCATGGCTGGCTTCCTTCTACATTAAAAAAAAAAGTATTTGAGCCGGGTGTGGTAGCGCACGCCTTTAATCACAGCACTCGGGAGGCAGAGGTAGGAGGATCGCTGAGAGTTCAAGGCCACCCTGAGACTACATAGTTAATTCCAGGTCAGCCTGGACCAGAGTGAAACCCTACCTCGAAAAACCAAAAAAAAAAAAAAAAAAAAGTATTTTAGGGGCTGGAGAAATGGCTTGCTGGTTAAGGCACTTTCCTGCAAAGTCAAAGGACCATGGTTTGATTTCCCAGGATCCATGTAAGCCAGATCCACAAGGTGGCACATGCATGTAGAGTTCACTTGCAGTGGATGGAGGCCCTGGTGTGCCCATTCTCTCATTCTATCTCTATCTACCTCTCTCTCAAATAAATAAATAAATAAATGAGGGAAGGAGGAAGGGAGGGAGAGAGAGATAATATTGTTGTGCCAGGGCCTCCAGCCACTGCAACCGAATTCCAGAGGCGTTCACCATCTTGTGTGCATGTGTGACCTTGCATGCTGCTTGTGTCACTTTGAGTCTGGTTTACTTGAGATCCGAACATGAGTCCTTTAGGCCTCGCAGGCAAGTGCCTTAATTGCTTGGCTCCGTATTTTAAAAATTACTATAGGTGCTGAAGAGATGGCTTAGCGGTTAAGGCGATTGCTTGTGAAGCCCGAGGACCCAGATTCGATTCTCCAGAACCTACATAAGCCAGCTACACATGGTGGCGTATGTGTCTGGAGTTCGTTTGTAATGGCTAGAACACCTGGTGTGCCCATTCTCTCTCTCTCTCTAAACAACGAATGAAAATTTAAAAAATTTAAAAACTACTATAGTTGGGCCTGGAGAGATGGCTCAGCTTTTAAGGCATTTGCCTGCAAAGCCTCACAACCCAAGTTCGAGTCTCCAGTACCAAGAAAAGCCAGATTCACAAAGTAGCGCATACATCTGGAGTCCATTTGCTTGGAGGCCCTGGCGCGTCCATTCTCTCTCTCTCTACTTGCAAATAAATAAATAAAAATATTCAAGCCGGGCGTGGTGGCGCATGCCTTTAATCCTAGAACTCGGGAGGCAGAGGTAGGAGGATCGCCGAGAGTTCGAGGCCACCCTGAGAATACATAGTTAATTCCAAGTCAGCCTGGACCAGAGTGAGACCCTACCTCGCAAAACCAAACAAAAAAAATTCAAACAAACAAACAAACAAACAAAAAAAAACTACTATAGTGACTTGTATCAGTTAGGGCCTGTGGGGGCGTTTCTTTGCCAATTCCTTGCGGTGTCTTTCGGGAGTTGTAGTCTTTGCGATGGTTACTGGCACTCGTGGACTGAATCAGATTCAGGAAGCGGGCGTGGAGTAAGCTATGGGACGGCGGGTTTTAGGACCCGGCGGGACACGGAGAAGCCGGGGAAGGAAGGGTCGGGAGGTCGGGAGCGCGCCCGTGAGCCCCGAGCAGCGACGCCGTCGCTCGTGTCGGGAGCGAGCAGGTCCGTGAGCAGCTCAGGTGGTGGTGGAGGAGGAGGAGCCGGGGGCTCGGTAAGGGGCGCCGGGCTGGCCGGGTCCTCGAACCTGGCCAACCCCCGCGGGCTTCCCGGGTAGGCCTTGGCTCCGAGGCGCCCAGGGGGCGGGGCGTACGCCTGCCGCGGGGACCCCTGGGCTGACGGGGGAAGAGGGAGGGAAGCGGCCGCCGGGGAGGGCTGGGCCCGGGGCGGCAGAGTCGAGCGGGACCTCGAGGCCGGCCTAGTCCTTTCTCTCCGCGCTCTCCAGGGCACCTCCCGGCGGCCGGACGCTGAGCTTTGACCCCGGCGTGGGGCTGTCTCCGACCCCTTCGGGACGCCCCCGCCCAGCGCACCAGGGCCGGGCCCAGACTTCTGAGATGGGTTGAAGGCCAGCGGGTCTGTCCGGATTCTTCCCGGTGCTCCGAAGGGCCCCATCCTGTGCGCTTGAGCATACCCTCGCACACAGCATCGGGGAACTCCTACCGGGCTGCCTTGCGGCTGGGTGCCCGCGGAGAAACTCACCTGTTCCCAGGCGGGCTTGGGGAAGGAAGGAAGGAAGGAGGGAAGGAGGAAGGAAGGAGGGAAGGAGGAAGGAAGGAAGGAAGGAAGGAAGGAAGGAAGGAAGGAAGGAGGGAGAGAGAAAAGGAACAATCTGAAGTTGAGTTCTATCACTAGCGAAGGACCCAGTGGAAACTGGGCTATGACCTATTAAATACTTCTGGCTCTTGAGAATCTTACCAGGGCTTTCTCTCCAGGAAAAGTTTTGAATTTAGAGCAGTTTTTTTAAGGGGGGGAGGCTTGTTTTTGTAAACTAAGTCTTGGCACGGTTTGTAGGATGTCCTTTCCCCTTCCCAACTTTTTTTTTGTTTTGAGATAAGAGTCATGCTATGTAGTCCTAGCTATCCTGGAACTAGCTATGTAGTTCAGGCTGGCCTGGAAATTATGATGATCCTCTAGCCTCTGCCTCCCAAATGCTGTGATTTCCAGCCATTCCTGGTTTGTATTCTACACTTAATTCAACACAAAGTTAGTTGGAATTACTTTTGCACTTATATGCATAATAATTTTCATTGGGAAGGCTTTCCTGGTATCAGATCTGTCAGAGGAAAAGATTTTATTCCTTTTGTTAGGATTGTAAAAGGAATTCCTATTCTTTTCTTGGTGAATAAGGAAGTCTTAAACGTATTTTCAATAGGTTTTTCAGTCATTGTAATTTATTAGGCCAGGCATGGTCCTTTAATCCCAGCATTTGGGAGGCTGAGGTAGGTGGATCGCTGAGTTTGAGCCAAACCTGTGACTGCAGAGTGAGTTCCAAGTCAGTCTAGGCTAGAATGAAACCCTACCTCAAAATAACAACAGCAGCCAGGATGGTTGAGCACACCTTTAATCCCAGCAGTAGGAAGGATGATCGCCTTGAGTTCAAGGCCACCCTGGGACTACATAGTGAATTCCAGGTCAGCCTTGGCTAGAGTGAGACCTTACCTCAAAAAATGAAAAAAGAGGGCTGGAGAGATGGCTTAGCGGTTAAGGCGCCTGCCTCCTAAGCCTCAGAACGCTGGTTCCAGTCTCCAGGTCCCACATTTAGCCAGATGCAAAGTGACGCAAGGGCGCAATGCCGCACTTGACCACAAGGGGCTGCGCGCATCTGATTTCGTTCACAGCAGCTAAGAGACTGCTGGCGCACCCATCTCTATCTATCTTCCTCTCCCTCTCTCTCTGTCTCTCTCCAAAAAAAAAAAAAAAAAAAAGAAAAAGAAAAAGAAAAAAGAAACAACAAAACAGCAACGACAACAATGACAAAAACCCAGACAAAACAAAAACAAGCAAGCCAGCATTGATCTCAGTACTTCAGGCTGAAGCAGGAGGACCACTGCGAGTTTGAGGCCAGTGTTGGTCACATGGCAAGTCTGAATAATTTAGCCAGACCCTGTCTCAAAAAAACAACCAAACCAAACCAAATCAACAACAGCAACAAAAAAACTTGAAAATCCAGGATTTGGAATATCTTTAAAAATTTTGAATGCAGGGCATGGTGGTGCACACCTTTAATACCAGCACTTGGGAGGTAGAGGTAAGAGGATCACCATGAGTTTGAGGCCATCCTGAGACTGCATAGTGAATTCCAGGTCAGCCTGGGCTAGATTGAGATCCTGCCTCAAAAAGCCAAAAAGTAATAATAATAATAATAATAATAATAATAATAATAATAATTGAATACAGGGAGATGGTTTAGCCGTTAAGGTGCCTGCCTGCTAAGCCTAAGAATGTCAGTTCCAATCTCCAGGTCCAATGTTTAGCCAGATGCAAAGTGATGCAAGGGCACAATGTCCCACTTGCCCACAAGGGGGTGCACACATCTGGAGCTTGTTTGCAGCAGCTGAGAGGCTGCTGGCTCCCATTCTCTGTCTGTCTTCCTCTTCCTCTCTCTCTGTCTCCCCCAAAAAAAAATTGAATGTGTGTGTGTGTGTGTGTGTGTGTGTGTGTGTATACACAAAACCTCTTGCCACTTCAAGTGAATACCAGATGCAGGCCCCCTTTTTGCATTTGGCTTTATTTATTTATTTTGGTTTTTCAAGGTAGGGTCTCACTGTAGCTCAGGCTGACCTAGGTAGAATTCACTATGTAGTCTCAGGGTGGCCTTGAACTCTCGGTGATCCTCCTACCTCTGCCTCCCAAGTGCTGGGATTAAAGGCATGTGCCACCATGCCTGGCTGCATCTGGCTTTACATGGATGCTGAGGACTTGAACCTGGGCCCGCAGGCTTTGCAAGCAAGTGTCTTTTTCCACTGGGCCATCTCCCTAGCTCCTCCACTTTTTTTTTTGTGAGACAGGGTCTCATGTAGTCCAGAATGGGCTTGAAATCTGTATGTAGCAGAGGCTGGTCTTGAATTCCTGGTTTTCCTGCCACGATCTCCTGTGCACTGGTGTGTGCCACCACACTCAGCTTCAGAATTTGGAATTGCACACAGCATAGTTTGGAAATAGGTTGATCCAGGATATATGAGGATATACTTTTAATTCATCACTTATTTATTTTTATTTATTTTTTATTTTTTATTTTTTGGTTTTTCGAGGTAGGGTCTCACTCTAGTTCAGGCTGACCTGGAATTCACTATGTAGTCTCAGGGTGGCCTCGAACTCACGGCAATCCTCCTACCTCTGCCTCCCGAGTGCTGGGATTAAAGGCGTGAGCCACCACGCCCGGCTGATTCATCACTTATTTATTGATCATTGATTGTGTAACTGACTGAGGTTAGCAGTAGTACCTGTGGGGGCTCAGTTGGTAGAATGCTTGCCCAGCATGCACCAAGCCCCTGGATTTGTTCCTCAGCACTGGGTGTGCTGGTGCATACATGTAATCCCAGTACTTGGGAGGTGGAGGCAAGAGAGTCAGAATTTCAAGGTCATCAGCTGTATAGTGAGTTTGAGGCCAACCTGAGTTGCATGAGACTGTCTCAAAACAGAAAATGAAAGAAAAATCTTCTTCAAGAACATTAGAGAGAAATATTTGGATGAAATTTTCAATGGTTGTATGCTACATAGCCACATAAAGACATTTTTATTGGGACTGGGAAGATGGTTCACTAGGTAAAAGCCTGCTGCTTCAGGTTTAATTCCCAAGCCACCCACCTAAAGCCAGACACAAAAAGTGGCACAAGTGTCCAGCGTTCAATTGTAGTGGAAAGAGGCCCTGGTGCACCCATGTACACACATAGACACATACACATGCAGATGAATAAATTTTTTTAAAGGTGACATTTGGGCTGGAGGGATGGCTTAGTGGGTAAGGCATTTGCCTACAAAGCCATAGAACCCAGGTTTGATTCCCCAGGACCCATGTTAGCCAGATGCACAAGGGAGGCATCTGGAGTTCGTTTGCAGTGGCTGGAGGCCCTGGCGCACCCATTCTCTCTCCCTTTTTCTCTGTCAGATCAATCAATCAATCAATCAAATAAATAAACAAATAAATAAATAGGACATTTGTAGGGCATGAGAGATACCTTAGCAGTTAAGGTACTTGCCTATGAAGTCTAAGGACCCAGGTTCTGTTCCCCAGAACCCATGTAAGCCAGATGCACAAGGTGGCACGTGTGTCTGGAGTTAGTTTGCAGTGGCTGGAGGCCCTGGTGTGCCCATTCTCTATCTGGATACTTCTTTCTCTCTTTCAAATAAATAAATAAAAATAAAATATTAAAACAAAGACATTTGGGGCTGGAGAGATGGCTTAGTGGTTAAGGTGCTTGCCTGCAATGCCAAAGGACCTAGGTTTGATTCCCCAGAACTCAGGTAAGCCAGGTGCACAAGGAATTAGTTTGCTGCGGCTAGAGGCCCGGATGTGCCATTTTCTCTATCTTTTTCTCAAATAGGTAGAAATATTTAAAAAGACATTTGTACAGCACAAAGGGAAGACTGCTATTGCTCTTGGAGAATCTAGAGATATTTGTAGGAAAGATATATTTAAAGTGGGCGTTGAAGAGTGAGTAAGAGCTTACCCAAGAAAATCATTTGAGGGGCTGGGAAGATGGCTTAGTGGTGAAAGGTGTTTGCTGGCAAAGCCTTGCTGGCTTGAGTTCAATTCCCAAACCACTCATGTCATACAATCCAGACAGAAAGTGGTAGAAATGTCTGGTGTTTGTAGTGGCAAGAGACCATCACACACACACACACACACGCAAATTAATAATTCTCTTTTTTTCTCAAGGTAGAGTTTTGCTCTAGCCCAGGCTGACCCGGAATTCACTATGTAGTCTCAGGTTGGCCTAAATAATTTTTTTTTCCAGGTATTGTTTCACTCTAATCCAGGCTGACTTGGAATTCACTATGTAGGCTCAGGGTGGCCCTGAATTCCTAGTGATCTTCCTACCTCTGCCTTCCAAGTGCTGGAATTAAAGGTATGCACTACCATGCCCTGCTTAAATAATTATTTTCTTACAAAAATATTTTATTTATTTGAGAGAAAGAGGCAGAGAGAGAGAGAAAGAGAGCGAGCATGGGCCATAACAGGACCTCTAGCCACTTCAAACAAACTCCAGATGCATGCGCCACTTGGTGCATCTGGCTCTGTGTGGGTACTGGTGAATCAAACCCAGATCCTTAAGGCTTTATAGGCAAGCACTTTAACTGCTAAGCCATCTCTCCAGCCCCAAATAATTCTTTTTTTAGGAGGGTAGGTTTAGATAGGGTCTCACTCTAGCCCAGGCTGACCTGGAATTCACTCTGTATTCTCAGGGTGGCCTTGAACTCACTGTGATCCTTCTACCTCTGCATCCCAAGGGCTGGGATTAAAGGCGTGTGCCACCATGCCCAGCAAATAATTCTTTTTTTTTTTTTTTTTTTTGAGGTAAGGGTCTCACTCTGGCCCAGGCTGACCTGGAATTCACTATGTAGTCTCAGGGTGGCCTTGAACTCATGGCGATCCTCCTACCTCTGCCTCCCGAGTGCTGGGATTAAAGGCGTGCGCCACCACGCCCAGCAAATAATTCTTTTTTAAAGGAGATATTCGAAGCCAGGTGTGGTGGCGCACGCCTTTAATCCCAGCCCTTGGGAGGCAGAACGATCGATCGCCATGAGTTTGAGATCTGCCTGAGCTGGAATGAGACCCTGCCTTGAAAACACCAAAAAAGAAGAGAAATGTGCTGGGCGTGGTAGCGCACGCCTTTAATCCCAGCATTCGGGAGGCAAAGGTAGGAGGATAGCCATGAGTTCGAGGCCACCCTGAAATTACATAGCGAATTCCAGGTCAGGCTGGGCTAGAGTGAGACCCTACCTTGAAAAACCGAAAAATGAAAAAACCAAAAAAAAAAAAAAATAATAATAATAATAAAAAAAAAAAGAAGAGAAATGTCATTTGAGTTGAAGAGAACAGCCTTTGTACTGGCATGGGTAAAAGTTTGAAGGGAGGCTGGAGAGATGGCTTAGTGGTTAAGGTGTTTGCCTGCAAAGCCAAAGGACCCAGGTTTAACTCCCCAGGATCCACGTAAGCCAGATGCACAAGGTGGCACATATATCTGGAGTTTGTTTGCAGTGGCTGGAGGCCCTGGTGTGTGCTCTTTCTCTTCCTTCCTCCCTCCCTGCCTCTCTCTCTCAAATAAAAACAAACAAGCAAAAACCCAGTCTGTTGGGATTGCCTCAAAAAGAAAAAAAAAAAAAAAAAAGAAGGTAATGAGCCAGGTGTGGTGACACACACAGCCTAGCACTCAGGAGGCAGAGTAGGAGGATCACCATGAGTTTAATGCCAGCCTGAGCTAGTGTGAGACCCTATTTCAAACAAAAACAAAACAAACGGTAATGAAAACTAGGAGTGATACAGAGTTGTTGCTGTTGAATGAGAGTCTGAATAAATTGTGACTGGTAAGGAAGAGATAAGATTGGACATAGTTCCTAGACAGATCTAGTACTAAGAAGGAAATAAGATCCTTTATGGTGTGTGTGTGTGTGTGTGTGTGTGTGTGTGTGTGCATGCGTGTGTATGTGGGTGTGTCATAGCACATGTGGAAATCAGGGGACAGCTTGAGTGTCAGTCCTCTCTTGACTCCTCATATGAACACAGCCTCTTGAGCATGGCTTCGATCTCTCAGCTAATTGGCCCTCAGGCTCTGAGCATTTCTGTCTCCACTTAGGTGCCCTGTCATAGTGTCTGGCTTTTTGTGGGTTCTGGGGATTTGAACTCAGGTGCTTTTGTGACAAGTACTTTTTTTCCCCACTTTTTTGGGGGGGCTTTTATTGAGGTAGTGTCTCATTCTAGACCAAGCTGACCTGGAATGCACTATGTAGTTCCAGGCTGGCCTCAAATTCACAGCCATCCTTCTATCTCTTGCCTCCCAAGTGCTGGGATTAAAGGCGTGCACCACCATGCCCAGTCAAAAAATTATATATCTATACAGCTTATGTACTTTTCTGTCCCCTCACCCCTGCTTCTGTTACCTTGGGGGCCTTCCTCAGTGGGGTTATGGTGTTTGCTGTGGGCTCATGAATGCCTCAGTCCCCGTGGGGTCGTGGGAAGGGGATACAGTGCCTCAGGATATTCCCACCCACTTTTACAATCTTTTTGCCCCCTCTTCCACAGTGTTTCCTGAGCCATGGAAGGCCTATTGGCAATCTAATTAGTGTTGAGTTCTCTGTAGCCTCTGGATTTCTGCTCTAATAGGTTTTAAAAAATTTTGTTTAGTTTTATTTATTTGAGAGCAACAGACAGAGAAAGAGGCAGAGAGAGAGAGAGAATGGGCACTCCAAAGCCTCCAGCCAGTGCAAACGAAACTCCAGATGCATGCGCCACCTTGTGCATCTGGCTTATGCGGATACTGGGGAAGCGAGCCTCGAACTGGGATCCTTAGGCTTCATAGGCAAGCTCTTAACTGCTAAGCCATCCCTTGATAGGTTTTGATTGATCACTGTGTCTGTTACCATCACCCTGGAGCTGGTTGTCAGGCTAGCTGTAAGAACAGTATTCATGTTACAGTTTCCTCTGCAATTTCTCCTGAGCCCCCACAGATGTAGAGGTGGCAGGGACAAGGTTTTCTAACTTTAGAGACATAGTGGGAGAGGTTAACATCCTAATACTTTCTAATTAAGTATTTTATTTTTTCCTGGGACTTTTAAAAAACATTTATTTATTTATTTATTTTTTTAATTTTAGAGAGAGAGAGAAAGAGAGAGAGAGGGAGGATGGATGCACTAGGGCTTCTCAGCCACTATGAACGAACTCTAGACATGTGCGCCCCCTTGTGCGCATGTGCAACATTGCTTGCTTGAGTCACTTGTGTCTGGCTAAATGTGGGACCTAGAGATTTGAACGGGCATTCTTAGGCTTCACAGGCATGTGCCTTAACTGCTAAGCCATCTCTACATCCCTTAAACATTTATTTTATTTTATTTATTTGAGAGAGAGAGAAAGAGAAAGAGAGAAAGAGGTAGAAAAAGAGAATGGTCATGCCAGGGCCTTCAGCTGCTGCAAACGAACTCCTGACATATGTGCTACCTTATGTATCTGGCTTATGTGAGTCCTGGGAAATCGAATCTGGGTCCTTTGGCTTTGCGGGCAAGTGCCTTAACAGCTAAGCCAACTCTCCAGCCCCCTAGGAATTTTTTTTCATATAAGCCCTCACTCAGAGTTTTTCAGGACAGAGACCATAGCTTAGTAATGTTTTGGTTCCTTTTTTTTTTTTTTTAATTGGTTTTTCGAGGTAGGGTCTCACTCAAGCTCAGGTTGACCTGGAATTCACTCTGTAGTCTGAGGGTGGCCTTGAACTCACTGTGATCCTCCTACCTCTGCCTCCCAAATGCTGGAATTAAAGGCATGCACCACAATGCCCGGCTCCTTTTTTTTTTTTTTTTTGGTTTTTTTGGTTTTTCAAGGTAGGGTCTCACTCTAGCACAGGCTGACCTGGAATTCACTATGTAGTCTTAGGGTGGCCTTGAACTCACAGTGATCCTCCTACTTCTGCCTTCCATGTGCTGGGATTAAAGGCATGTGCCATCACGCCTGGCCCTTTTTGTTTTATACTAACGCCTGGCCCTTTTTGTTTTATACTATGCTTGCCTTATTATAAGTTTTCTTTTGTTTTCTTTTTCTTTTTCTATTTCTTTTTCTCTTTCTCTTTCTCTTTTTCTTTTTCTTTTTCTTTTTCCAGATAGGGTCTCCCTCTACCTCAGGCTGACCTGGAATTCATTATGTTGTCTCAGGTAGCGTTGAACTCATGGCAATCTTCCTACCTCTGCCTCCCCAGTGCTGGGATTAAAGGTTGGTTTAAAAAAAAAAAAAAAAAAAAATGTATATATATATATGTTTTCTTTCTCTTTTTCTTTTTAATTTTAATTTTTATTGACAACTTCTTTAATTGTAGACAATATCCCATGTTATTTCCCTCCCTCCCCCCCCCCACTTTCCCCTTTGAAACTTCACTCTCTATCATATCCCCTCCCCCTCTCAAACAGTCTCTCTCTTCAGTTTGATGTCATGATCTTTTCCTCCTACTATGATGGTCTTATGTAGATAGTGTCAGGCACTGTGAGGTCATGGATTTTTAAAAAAAATATTTTATTTTATTTAATTTTTCAGAGACTGCCATCTGTGGGAGCAAAGTTATCTCCATTTGTTTTGATTTGTATACACCATAGTTGAATTTTTATTACAAAAAGAAAAAAATTAGAATCTGACAAATGTTTACAAACAAGATACCTTCAAATAGATTTTGCTCATTTTAACCTGGTGCAGAGTAAATGACAAAATGTACTGGTATATTCAAGACAACAAAGTCTGTAGTCCAGGACTGCTTCACCCAACCTTTCTACAAGCTTAATTTTTGTCACCGCAAAGAATAAACTCATTATTGATTCCCAGTCGTGTGTGTGTGCACATGTGTACATAACAGTTCCTTTCATAGAAAGAAAGTCATTTAGAGGTCATCTTGTATTTCACCTACAGGAATCATGATAACATGCAGGGTGGATACATGGAAATATTTTATTTTTATTTATTTATTTGAAAGAAGCAGAGGGAGAGAGAGAGAGAGAGAGAGAGAGAGAGAGAGAATGGGCATGCTAGGGACTCCACCTGCTGGAAATGAACTCCAGACACATTTGCCACCTTGTTCATCTGGGCCTACATGGGTCCTGGGAATTAAACCTGGGTCCTTTGGCTTTGTAGGCAAGTACCTCAATTGCTAACCATCTCTCCAGCACCCCCCCTTTTTTTTTTTGAGGTAGGATCTCACTGTAGCTCAGGCTGACTTGGAATACACTCTGAAGTCACAGGCTGGTGTCAAACTCACAGCAATCCTCCTACCTCTGCCTCCTGAGTGCTGGGATTAAAGGTGTGTGCCACCATGCCTGGCTCAAGTGTTTTATTATTTATTTGCAAACAGAGAGAATGAGAATGGATATGCTAGGGCCTCTTGCCACTACAGACAAAATCCAGATGCATGTGCCACTTTGTGCATCTGGCTTTACATGGGTACTGGGAAATCAAACCTGGACTGTCAGGTTTTGTAAGCAAGTGCCTTTAACCACTGAGCCATCTCTCCAGCCCTTGCTTTTTTTTTTTTTTTTTAATTTTTATTGATTTTTAATCTTACATACCAAAAAAACCCCACCTGATATTTCCCTCCCCTCCCCCATTCCACTTTAGAACTCCAGTCTCCATCATATCCCCTCCCTTTCTCCATTAGTCTCTCTCTTAATTTGATGACATCATCTTTCTCTTCTATTTTGAGGGTCTTGCAAAGGTATTGCTAGGCACTGCAAGATCATGGATATCGAGGCCAATTTCTGTCTGGGCAGCTGCATAGTAAGAGGTCATATCCTTCCTTTGGCTCTTCCATTCTATCCGCCCCCTCTTCCGCAATGGTCCCTGAGCCACTGGAGGTTGTGACAGAGGTGTTTCAGTGCTAGGCACTCCTCCATCCCTTCTTCTCAGCACTATGTTGCCTTTTGTGTCGTCCCAGTGGTCATCGCCATCTGAAAAGAGAAGCTTCTCTAGCCAGAAGTGAGAATAGCGTTAATATGTGGACATGAACATTTAGTGTAGTGTCCCCAGGGCAGCTTGGTGGGAATAATATATACATTTAGTCAGACATGAGCAGGCTTATACCCCCAAGGCTCATGACCTCACCTACCATAGACTTTTACTTAGGTTTTTCAGTACCGGGTATGTATTCCCTCCCGTAGAGCGGGCCTTCAGTCCAATTATGGAGCAGTTGGTTACCCCAAGCGTAGACACGCCACTATTGCACCCGTTCAGTCATTGGGCCTGTCTGGCCAAGCTTGAATATTCAGCATCCACTATTTTCACTGTTGATGGCTTCTGTCTCCCATACGCTGTGTGCAGTGCAGCTTTTTCCAGCTTTCAGTTGGCTGGTCTACAGGGAGAAGGTTTTCTGCTCAGCACCATCTTGCTTTCTCAGTGTCCTTGCCTCTCAGGCATGAGATGTCTTCAGCAATAGGGTCTTACTATCTATTTCTCTAGGGAAACCAAGGGCTTTGGCAAAAGCCTTAATGTTTTGGAGGCTACCGGGACCTCCTTGGCCAACATCTCACTGGAAGGAGTTCCATCCCAGGGACTGAAAATTTTCTAGTAACAGTCTACATCTTCTAGACGTGACCTTAATCAAAAAAGTAGTTTTACATATGTCTTATTGATAATATCTTGAGTTTAGATTGTCCCTCCCCCTGCCCTTTTTGTATGCATTCTCTTCCCATGGCCTCGCTTAGGCCATTCCCTCCCTGTACTCAGTTCTTCTACTTACATATGTGTATTACCATACACTTAAGTCCTTCCCTTTCTTCCCTCCCTTATAGCCTTTTACCCGCTTACTGGTTTCTGGTACCTATTTTTGGTTCCAGTTCATACACAAGTCTATACATTGGTAGCTAGGATCCACATATGAGAGAGAACATGTGACGTTTGGCTTTCTGAGCCTGGGTTACCTCACTAAGTATAATCCTTTCCAGATCCATCCATTTCCCTGCAAATTTCATAATTTCATTTTTCTTTACTGCTGAATAGAACTCCATTGTGTAAATGTACCACAACTTTATTATCCACTCATCTGTGGACGGACATCTAGGCTGCTTCCATTTCTTAGCTATTGTGAATAGAGCAGCAATAAACATGGTTTTGCAAGTACCTCTAAGGAAGTGAGAAGAGTCCTCTGGATATGCCTAGGAGTGCTATAGCTGGATCATATGGTAAATCTATTTCTAGCTGTCTCAAGAACCTCCAGACTGATTTCCACAGTGGCTGGACCAGCTTACATTCCCACCAACAGTGTAGAAGTGTTCCTGTTTTTCCGCATCCACGCCAACACTTATTGTCATTTGTTTTCTTGATGGCAGCCATTCTGACAGGAGTGATATGGAATCTCAAAGTGGTTTTAATTTGCATTTCCCTGATGGCTAAGGATGTAGAACATTTTTTTTAGATGTTTATATGCCATCTGTATTTCATCTTCTGTGAATTCTCTATTTAGTTCCGTAGCCCATTTTTTAACTGGGTTGTTTGAATTCTTGTTATTCTGTTTTTTGAGTTCTTTGTATATTCTGGATATTAATCCTCTGTCAGATGAATAACTGGCAAAGATTTTCTCCCATTCTGTAGGTTGTCTTTTTGCTCTATTCACAGTGTCCTTTGCTGTACAAAAGCTTTGTAATTTTATAAGGTCCCAGTGGTTGATTAGTGCTTTTATTCTCTGAGCAATTGGAGTTATATTCAGAAAGTCCTTGCCTATTCCAATATGTTGAAGAGTTTCCCCTACTTTTTCCTCTAGCATTTTCAGAGTTTCAGGTCTGATATTAAGGTCCCTGATCCATTTGGACTTGATTCTTGTGCAAGGAGAGAGACAAGGATCTATGTTTATCCTTTTACAAACAGATGTCCAATTTTCCCAACACCACTTGTTAAAGAGGCTATCTTTTCTCCAATGAGTATTTTTGGCGTTTTTGTCAAAAATCAGGTAGCTGTAGCTGTCTGGATTAATATTTGGGTCTTCTATTCTGTTCCATTGATCTACCTGTCTGTCCTTGTGCCAGTACCATGCTGTTTTTGTTACTATGGCTTTGTAGTATAACTTAAAATCGGGTATGGTTATACCACCTGCCTGATTTTTGTTATGCAAAATTGTTTTGGCTATTCGAGGTTTTTTGTGTTTCCAGATGAATTTTAGTATTGTTTTTCTATTTCTGTGAAGAATGCTATTGGGATTTTAATGGGGATCGCATTAAATGTGTAGATTGCTTTTGGTAAGATTGACATTTTCACTATATTGATTCTTCCAATCCAGGAGCATGGAATGTCTTTCCATTTCCTTGTGTCTTCTGCAATTTGTCGCCGAGTTTTTATAGTTCTCATTGTAGAGATCCTTCACTTCCTTGGTTAAGTTTATTCCAAGGTATTTTATTTTTTTGAGGCAATTGTGAATGGGAGAGATTCCCTGATTTCATCCTCTGCATGTTTGTTGTTAGTGTATAGAAAAGCTACTGATTTCTGTGTGTTTATTTTGTATCCTGCTACATTGCTAAAAGTGTTTATCAGCTCTAATAATTTGCTGGTAGAGTCCTTAGGATCTGTTATGTATAGAATCATATCATCTGCAAATAATGATAATTTGACCTCTTCCTTTCCGATTTGTATCCCCTTTATGAGTGTCTCTTGCCTTATTGCTATGGCTAAGACTTCCAATACTATATTAAATAATAGTGGAGAAAGTGGACACCCTTGTCTTGTTCCTGAATTTAGAGGAAAAGCTTCAAGTTTTTCCCCATTAAGTATTATGTTGGCTGTAGGTTTGTCATAAATAGCTTTTATTATGTTGAGATATGTACCTTCTATTCCAAGTTTCTGTAGTACTTTCACCATGAAGGGGTGTTGGATTTTGTCAAATGCCTTTTCTGCATCTATTGAGATGACCATGTGATTTTTGTCCTTCAGACCATTTATATGGTGTATTACATTTATGGATTTGCGTATGTTGAACCATCCCTGCATCTCTGGGATAAAGCCTACTTGGTCAGGGTGAATAATCTTTCTGATATATTCTTGTATTCTGTTTGCCAGTATTTTGTTGAGAATTTTTGCATCTATGTTCATGAGGGAGATTGGTCTATAGTTTTCTTTTTTTGTTCTGTCTTTGTCCGGTTTGGGTATCAGGGTGATGCTGGCTTCATAGAAGGATTTTGGTAGAATTCCTTCCTCTTCTATTTTATGGAAAAGTTTGAGAAGCATTGGTGTTAGATCTTCCAGGAATGTCTGGTAAAATTCAGTAGTGAATCCATCTGGGCCTGGGCTTTTTTAATTGGGAGACTTTTTATGACTGCTTGGATCTCTGTGGTTGTTATAGGTCTATTTAAATGGTTTATCTCATCTTGATTTAATTTTGGTAGGTCATATAAATCAAGGAAATCATCCATTTCTTTCAGGTTTTCAAACTTAGAGGCATATATATTCTTAAAGTATGTCCGTATGATTTTCTGAATTTCTTTGGTATCTGTTGTGATGTTGCCTTTTTCATCTCTAATTTTATCAATTTTTGTCCCTTCTCTCTTTCTTTTGGTCAGATTTGCTAAGGGTTTGTCAATCTTGTTAATCCTTTCAAAGAACCAACTCTTTGTTTCATTGATTTTTTTGATTGTTTTTTTGGTTTCCATTTCATTAATTTCTGCCCTAACCTTTATTATTTCTTCCTGTCTACTAATTTTTGGTTTGCCTTGTTCTTCTCTTTCCAAGGCCTTAAGGTGAAGCATTAAATTGTTTAGTTGTGAACTCTCTAGTTTCTTAATATAGGCACTTAGAGCTATAAATTTCCCTCGTAGGACTGCCTTCATTGTGTCCCACAGGTTTTGGTATGTTGTATTCTCATCATCATTTGATTCTATGAATTTCTTGATTTCCTTCTTAATTTCTTCAATGACCCATGCATCATTCAATAATGTACTGTTTAGTCTCCATGAATTTCTGTATGCTCTGTAGTTTTTTTTGTTGTTGATTTGCAGTTTAATCCCATTGTGGTCAGATAGCATACAAGGGATTATTTCAATTTTCCTGTATTTGTTGAGATTTGATTTGTGTCCTATCATATGGTCTATTTTAGAGAATGACCCATGTGCCGCTGAGAAGAATGTATATTCTGCAGTATTTGGATGGAATATTCTGTATATATCTGTTAGGTCCATTTGTTCCATGATATCATTTAATGCAGTTGTTTCTCTGTTTATTTTTTGTTGGGTAGACCTGTCAAGTGATGAGAGCGGGTATTGAAGTCACCCACTACTATTGTGTTAGGTGTTATTTCTGACCTTAAGTCCGATAGTGTTTGTTTGATGTAATTGGGGGCCCCGTGTTGGGAGCATAAATGTTTAGGATTGTGATATCCTCCTGTTGGAGTGTTCCTTTAATCAGTATAAAATGACCTGCTTTATCTCTCCTCACTAATGTTGGTTTGAAGTCTATCCTGTCAGAAATTAGAATGGCAACCCCTGCTTGTTTTCTGGGTCCATTTGCTTGATATATCTTTTTCAGCCTTTGACCCTAAGAATGTTTCTATCTTTTATTCGGATGTGAGTTTCCTGAAGGCAACAGATGGTAGGATCCTGCTTTTTAATCCAGTCTGCAAGTCTATGTCTTTTGATTGGGGCATTGAGGCCATTGATATTAAGAGTTATTATTGAAAGATATGTATTTGATCTGTCCATTTTTCTTGTTTTGTAGTTCTTCCTGGTTTTCTTTTTACTCACTTGTTCTAACTGTTGAATATGATTTCTTTTTCCTATTTCCTGCTGTGTGTGTTTTGCTTTTTCTTCAGCATGAATGATTCCTGCAAGTATTTTCTGTAGAGCTGGCTTAGTTGTCATAAATTCCTTTAGCCTGTCTTTGTTGTGGAATGTCCTTATTTCTCCATCAATTTGGATAGAAAGCTTTGCAGGATAAAGTAATCTTGGTTGACAGTTTTTATCTTTCAGAACTTGGAATACATCACTCCAGGCCCTCCTGGCTTTTAGGGTTTGTGTTGAGTAATCTGCTGTGACCCTGATGGGTTTCCCCTTAAATGTCATTTGCTTTTTCTCTCTAACTGCTTTCAGTATACTTTCTTTGGTTTGTGTATTTAGTAGTTTAATTATAACATGGCGAAAGAGGTTCTTTCTAGGTTTTGTCTGTTTGGTGTTCTAAATGCTTCTTGTATCTGCATTGGCATTTATTTCCCAATTTGGGGAAAATTTTCTTCTATGATTTTATGGAAAACACCTACTAAGCCTCTGGATTGAAATTCTTCCCCTTCTGCTATACCTTGAATTCTTATGTTTGATCTTTTCATAGTGTCCCTCATGTCTTGGAGTTCCCATTCATACCTTTCTATTAGCTTGTCTTTCTCTTTGTTGGACTGTGATAGATCTGCCACCTCGTCTTCTAGCTTGGATATTCTGTCCTCTCCTTCATCCATTCTACTAGTGAGACTTTCCACAGAGTTTTTATTTCACTGACTGTGTTCTTCAATGTTAAGATTTCAGCCTGGTTTTTCTTCAGTAGTTCTATTTCCTTGTTCATGTCCTCTAATGACCTTTTTATTTCATTAAACTGTTTCTCTGTAATCTCCTTCAACAGTTTGTTTTCTTCTCTAATTCCTTTGTTTTCTTCTCGGATTGCTTTCATTTCTTCTTTCATTTCTTTGAGCATAGATATCATCATTCCCTTGAAATCTTTGTCAGAATTTCATCTAAAACAGTCTCATTGTTGGACCTATCTGATGGATTTGCAATTTTTGGTGGAATTGCATTGTCTTGATTCTTTGTGTTTCTTGTATTATAGTGTAGTGACTTTTGCATCCTGGATTGCTTTGATGCTTAGGTTTCCTATTTATCTTCAGTGTTCTTAGGTGTTGTGATCCACCTTTATATTATTTTAGGATATGGGTTTAAGGTGTCAAGTGTAGCACTTGTACTTAAGTAGAAGTACTCCTAGCTGTTGAGTTTGCTTGTTAAGCAATTATTGTAGTGGACTGGTGGAACAATTTCGATGCAAGTTCTAAACTTCAACAGAGCAAAATACACATTCAATTGACATGAACACAGAGTATACAAGTGTGAGAATTGAGACAACCAGTCCTATAGGGTTAAAATCCCTAAGGGCATGTGATGGTCCACTCCCTTAGTCCTGTCAGCTTGGGAATCAGACCCTGTCCTCAATAATAACTGAAGCAAAAGATAAAGGCCCTTTAAATCTATAAGTAGTACAGATAGCAATATTCAACCCCTCACATTCAGCTTATTTGAAAATGGTAAAGCCACCCACAAATATGTAATACATACCCTGCCTTGACCTGGAAAGAGTGGTTAGCACTTCCAATGCAGGCCTTTGTTATCTTTTGGTGTGGCTTTTAAACTCACCAATGCTGGGTGCCCACCTCGTTACCTGGGCTGTGGAGCTTGGGTCAGGTCAGCTGGGGCCGGTGTTGACGATGTGGTTCAAATTTGCCACTGGTTGTTGTTCGATTCTACCAATTCCCTGGGGAGCTGATGAATGGGGATGGGCGAATTCAGGAAGCCTGCAGCAACTCACGGTGTGTGTCTCTTTCAGTAGCTCCGCAGATTTTTCTTTGATTTCTGGGCTCTGGTTGGAAGCTTTGGATCGAGAGTTGGAGTCTTGGTGCCGATCCGTTGGGGAACCGGCTGAGTGAAGTGAAGTTGCTGGGGTGCTCTTGGGGTGGAGCGAAGCCGCTGGGAGCCCACGGATGGGGAGCCCGCGGCTGGGGAGCCCGCGGCTGGGGAGTCCGCGGCTGGGGAGTCCGCGGCTGGGGAGTCCGCAGCCGCGGCGGCGTTGGGGAGCGAGCTGCCGGGGGCCGCACTCTCCACAGTGGGTTTCTGGCTGTCTTTTGCTTTTCCGCTATTTCCCGGAGAAAATATTCTGCTCTCTTCCTCAGATGAGTGTAGTTTTTCTTGATTCTCTGCCTGATCCGATTTGGCGTGGCTCCTATGCCGCCATCTTACCCGGAACTCCTTGCTTTTGTTTTTGAGACAGGGTGTCATGTAGCCTTAATCTCACTACATGAGGATGATAACCTTGAAGACCTTGAACTACTGATCCTCTTGCCTCCACCTCTCAAGTGCTAGGATTATAGGTGTGTACTACCATTCTTGCCTTTATAAGGTCTTGATAAATATTAGTAAACTAACTGGAATTCAGTTGTCGTTGTAAGATTGCAGTTAACTTTTGGACTTTCTTCACAATTAAAGTCATCTCGGTTTGTAATTTTCACTCTTTTTTTTCTTTTTCAAGGTGGTGTCTCACTCTAGTCCAGGCTGACCTGGAACTCATTCTGTAGTCCTAGGCTGGCCTCAAACTCCACGTTGATCCTCCTACCTCTGCTTCATGAGTATCCAGATTAAAAGCATGTGCCACCACCATGCCCTGTTTATAAATTTCATCTTCTTTCTTCCTTCTTTCCTTTTCTTTTTGGGTAGTGCTGGGAATCAGACAGAGGATTCCTGCTCGACACTACTATTGGACTGTACCCTCAGCCCTGTAATTTATTTCCTCCCTCCCTCCCTCCCTCCCTCCCTTCCTCCTCCCTTTTTCCTGAGGTAGAATCTCTCACTCTAATCCAGGCTGACCTGGAACTCACTGTGTAGCCTCAGGGGTGGCCTTGAACTCACAGCAATCTTCCTACCTCTGCCTCCCGAGTGCTGGGATTAGAGGTTTGTGCCACACACCTGGCAGCCCTGTAATTTTCATTTGGTCCCTAGGTGATTGGTATTCATGAGACTTACATGGTTCAGCAACAAAGGAAATGAGAAGATAGGAGTGACATTGTAGTGTTTGAGGAAGTTCAATGTTTAGTCCAAAGATAGTATTAATTTATAAAAGGTGCCTGCCTGCCTGCTCATTGAGAGGAGGATCTCATGATGAAGTTTCATTCTGGGAGGTACTGATAAGTGCTGTTTTCCATCAGGATTTCCTGAAATCTTGTCAGTTTGGAGTTTGTTCACTTTCTGAAGGCCCGGTGCTTTCCTTTGGGTAGCTCTGCATTCCTTCTGATGTCAGATAATTTGGAAGGGAACCTGAGGTGGGTATGTTTATGTAAATCTCTTCATTGGTGTTATTAGTTTGTGAGATAGATTTAGTAGATGCTGATGTTGACCAGGTGGAAGTTGTGTGTGTATGCGCACGTGCGCACAGTTGTGCTGAGGCTGTGATGCAGGCACCCTACCATTGAGCCATATCTGCATCTGGAATTTACTTCTTTGAAGATAGTTCCCTGTGGTAGATATAGACTATGGCTAACACACCTGGTTTTACAATTTAGTCTTGGGAATGTCTGTAAGTTAATTTTTTTTTCCGAAATAGGGTTTCACTCTAACCCAGGTTGACCTGGAATTCACTATGTAGTCTCAGGGTGGCTTTGAACACATGGTGATCCTCCTACCCCTGCCTCCCAAGTACTGGGATTAAAGGCATGTGCCACCACGCCCGACTTAAGTTACTTATTTCAAATACAGGCTAAACATCCAGTCTAATGTGAGCACTGTCCAGAGGACATACAAGATTTGCACCTTAGCCAGGCATGGTGGCAAACACCTTTGATCTCAGTACTTGGCAGGCAGAGGAGGTAGGAGGATCGCTATGAGTTTGAGACTATTCTGAGACTACAGGTCAGCCTGGGCTAGAGCGAGACCACTACCTCAAAAAACCAAACTAGGGCTGGAGGGATGGCTTAGCAGTTAAGGGGCTTGCCTGCAAAGCCTAAGGACCCAGGTTTGATTTCCCAGGATCCATGTAAGCCAGGTGCACAAGATGGTGTATGTGTCTAGAGTTCGTTTGCAGTGGCTGGAGGCCCTGGTACACCCATTCTCTCTCTGTGTCACTTTCTGTCTCTCAAATAAATTAATTAAAAAAATCCAAAAACCAAAATCAAGGGCCAGAGAGATGGTTCAGTAGGTAAAGCCTGTGTCTGCAAAGCCTAACCACACAGGTTTGATTCCCAAGTACCCACATAAAGTCAGATGTACAAAATGTTTGCATCTGGAGTTCATTTGCAGTAGCTGGAGGCCCTGGCATGCCCATTCTGTCTGTCTGCCTCTCTTCTCTCTCTCTGTCTGCCTCTAAATAAATAAAGAAATTTAAAAAAATTAAAGCAACAACAAAAAAAGATTTGGACCTTGTCTTGTAGTGGCTCATGTGTTTACTTGATTAGTCTGCTTCTGTCCTAGCATCTTGAAAAAAGGATGGTGACTTGAGGTAACTGACTTTCTTGGGTAAGTTGAGAATGTTGATATTATGATGCAGTTTGGAGTTGGCCTAAAGTGTAACTTTATGGGCTGGGAATGTACCTTAGTGGTAGAGCACTTGCTTTGCATGTTCATGGCCCTGGGGTCAACCCCCAGCACTGCTCCCCCATCTATTATAACTAAAGCTTTTTTTTTTTTCTGAATCTGTTTTTTAAAAAATATTTTTAAAATATTTTATTTTTTATTTATTTATTTGAGAGTGAGATACAGAAATAGGCAGGGGGGTGGCACGCAGGGCCTCTAGCCACTGCAAACGAACTCCAGATGCATGTAACCCCTTGTGCATCTGGCTTACATGGGTCCTGGGGAATTGAATCTGGGTCCTTTGGCTTTGCAGGCAAGCGCCTTAAGCACTAAGCCATCTCTCCAGCCCTTTTTTTTTTTTTTTTTTTTTTTTTTTTTTTTTGGTTTTTCGAGGTAGGGTCCCACTCTAGCTCAGGCTGACCTGGAATTCACTCTATTCTCAGGGTGGCCTCGAACTCTCGGCAATCCTTCTACTTCTGCCTCCCAAGTGCTAGGATTAAAGGCATGCGCCACCACGCCCAGCTCTCCAGCCTTTTAAAAAATATTTATTTATTTTATTTATTTGAGAGCGAGAGAAAGAAAGAGAGGCAGATAGAATGGGTGCGCCAGGGTCTTCGGCCACTGCAAATGAACTCCAGAAGCATGCGCCACAGTGTGCATCTGGTTTACATGGGTCCTGGGGAATCAAACCTGGGTTCTTTGGCTTTGCAGGCAAGCATCTTAACCACTAAGCCATCCCTCCAGCCCTGAATCTTTTTTTTTTTCTTTCTTGAACTCATGGCGATCCTCCTACCTCTGCCTTCTGAGTGTTGGGATTAAAGGACTGCACCACCATGCCCAGCTTCTGAATCTGGTTTGTTTGTTTGTTTATTTATTTATTTGACAGAGAAAGAGGGAGAGAGAAAGAGAAAGAGAATAAGCACGCCAGGGCCTCCAGCCACTGCAAACAAACTCCAGATACGTGTGTCCCCATGTGCATCTGGCTAACGTGGGTCCTGGGGAATCGAACCTGGATCCTTTTTCTTTGCAGGCAAACGCCTTAACTGCTAAGCCATCCCTCCAGCCCTGAATCTGGTTTTTAATAATTGACTAGGTAAGCTGGGCATGGTGGCGCATGCCTTTAATCCCAGCACTCGGGAGGCAGAGGTAGGAGGATCGCCAAGAGTTCAAGGCCACCCTGAGACTACATAGTTAATTCCAGGTCAGCCTGGACCAGAGTGAGACCCTACCTCGAAAAAACCAAAAAAAAAAAAAAAAAAAAAAATGACTGGCATCTGATTTTCTGCTCTTCGAAGGCATTCTGAAGGGTTGAATAGCTAACAGAAGATTTAGTGGCTTTGCCATTTGCCAGCTGTGTTACTTTGGGCAAAGTAAAATCCTCATAAAATTCTGGCAGTAGTACCTATTTCATCTGATTATTGTAGGGATTAAACACAGAGTATTTACAGAACTGAGAACAGTGCCAAGTGAGTTCTCAGGAGTGACATTTATTATTATATATCACCTCCCACTAAGTGGGAGATTGTGCTCTGAAGGACGAATAATGGAAGGATTCCATCTCCAAGAATTAAAAGGAAAAACATGAAAGCTGGACCTAGTGGCACAGATTTGGTTAATTAAATTAATTAATTAATTAATTAATTAATTTATTTTTGAGGTAGGGTTTCGCTGTAGTTTAGGCTTACCTGGAATTCACTAAGTAGTCTCAGGGTGGCCTTGAACTCACAGCAATCCTCCTACATCTGCCTTCCAAGTGCTGGGATTAAAGGCATGTGCCACCATGCCCAGCTAGTGGGACAGATTTGTAATTCCAGCTACTCAGGAGCCTGAGCAGGTTCAAGGCTCACCTGGACTACAGAATGAGTTCACAGCTAGCCACCTTGTCTGAAAATAAAGAGGGATGAGGATATAGCTCAGTGTGGAGTACTCCCTAGCATGGGTGAGTGCATGAGGCCTTGGATTCAATCCTTAGTATTGCAAAATGAAAAAAACAGTGGAAGAAAAAATGGTAGAATGAAGGGATACTGTCTTGTGTTGGAGTTTTCAGTGAAGGGAATTCAGGAAGGTAGCTTCAAGAACATAGGCCTACTCTTCATTTTGGAGATATGAAAGATTTGGAGTGACTAGCCATAAAAATCCACTAAAACAGAAGAGGTTGTATGCTTGTTTTTCAATCTCTCTTTGGGGTAGACTTGTAGGGGACCTGTAGCTGATGCTAATAAGAGAAGGTGTGTTCTGGAGGTAGTGGCACATACCTTTAATCCCAGCATTTGGGAGGCAGAGGTAGAAGGATCGGTGTGAGTTTGAGGGCAGCCTGAGACTACATAGTGAGTTCCAGGTCAGCCTGAGCTAGAGTCAGATCCTACCTTGAAAAAAAAAAAAAAAAAAAAAAAAAGCTCTGCCAAGAAATCATGTGCAGTAGTCTTATGTGAGCCTATAAATAAGCTAAATCCCTGGGGCTTTCAGATAGGAAGGTTTGAGGAATGAAGGATTGGGAGATAGAGGTAAAAAAAAACCCTGGCATTTTGTGTGTATGTGTGTGTGTTCCTATGTGTGTATATCTTCATGTTGGTGTGAGAGTGCAGGTGGTATAATTGTATGGGGCATGTGTGTGGAGGTTAGTGGACAATACTTGGGTCAATCCTTGCCTTTCTGTGTTCTAGCCACAAGCTTTTTACGGTAGCAGGCATGAATTTTCTCCTGTGGAGAGGGCCTCAAATATAAAAATTAGATGGTTGGTTACTTCCATAATAGTCAAGTCATTAGTGCACCAGTATCTTGTCTGTCACTGACCTCGAATTTCAGAATTCTGCTTCTACCTACTGAGAAACTGGGATTAAAGGTGTGCATCATCAAGTTTGGTACCGTATTTTCTTTTCTTTTCTTTCTTTCTTTCTTTCTTTTTTTTTTTTTTTTTTTTTTTTTGGTTTTGCGAGGTAGGGTCTCACTCTGGTCCAGGCTGACCTGGAATTAACTATGTAGTCTCAGGGTGGCCTCGAACTCTCGGCGATCCTCCTACCTCTGCCTCCCGAATGCTGGGATTAAAGGCGTGCGCCACCACGCCCGGCTATAAATGGCTATAGTGCTAGTGAGTGTGGTAGGTCTTGCCAAGGATAACTTGCAGGCATGTACACTGCCAAACCATCTCTCTACCCCTCCTCCCCAAAAACTTTTTTTTTTTTTTTTTTTTTGAGGTAGGGTGTCACTTTAGCCCAGGATGACCTGGAATTCACTATGTAATCTCAGGGTGGCCTGGAACTCACAGAGATCCTCCTACCTCTCCCTCTCAATTGCTGGGATTAAAGGCATTAAAGGTGTGCTCCACGATGCCCAACTCAAAAAACCTTTTTGAGGGCTAAAGAGATGACTTAGTGGAATTGGGTGTGGTGGCGCATGGCTTTAATCCCAGCATTCGGGAGGCAGAGGTAGGAGGATTGCCTACCTCATGAGTTTGAGGCCACCCTGAGAATACAGAGTGAATTCCAGGGCAGCTTGGGCTAGAGTGAGATCCTACCTCAACAACCCCCCCTCCAAAAAAAAAGAGATGAGCCGGGTGTGGTGGTGCACACCTTTAATCCCAGCACTTGGGAGGCAGAGGTAGGAAGATCACAGTGAGTTCGAGGCCACCCTGAGACTACAATATGAATTCCAGGTCAGCCTGAGCTAGAGTGAGACCCTACCTCGAAAACCAACCAACCAACCAAACAAACAAACAAAAAGAGATGGCTTAGTGGTTAAGGCACTTGACTGTGATGCCTAAGGACCCAAGTTTGATTCCCCAATACCCATGTAAAGCCAGATGCAGATGCAGATGCACATGGTAGGGCATGAGTCTGGAGTTTGTTTGCAGTGGCTGTAGGTCCTGTGCTCCCATTCTCTCTTTCCTCTCTCTCTCTCTAATAAATAAATTTAAAAAATTGACATAAGGTCTCATGTAGCCCAGGCTAGCCTCAAACTCTGTGTAGCTGAGGATGTCCTGATCTTTTTGCCTCTATCTCTCCATCTCCTGAGTGCTAGGATGTAAAATGCCCATTTATTTATTTATTTATTTATTTTGGTTTTCTGAGGTAGGGTCTCACTCTAAACCAGGCTGACCTGGTGGCAATTCTCCTACCTCTGCATCCAGTGCTGGGATTAAAGGTGTGTGTCACCATGCCTGGCTGTTTTTTGAGGCAGGTTCTCACTCTAGCCCAGGCTGATCTGGAAATCATAGACATCCTCCTACTTCAGTTTCCTGAGTGCTGGGATTAAAGGCGTGTACCACTGTGTCATGCCTGCATGGCTTCCTTTTACAGATTGGCAAATTGAGACCTAGAGAGAGAAATGAAACAATTTTAGAATAAGTGTATAAAAATGGATGTTGGGCCTTGGAAGTATAGCTCAGTGCTACCTCAACTTACAGGAATTGCTATGTTTGATTCTTAGTACTGCAAAAGAAACAAACCAAGCAGGGCGTGTTGGTGCACACCTTTATTCCCAGCACTTGGGAGGCAGAGGTAGGACAAAAACAAAAAACAAACCAAACCACTTGGGTTTTGGCTAGAACCCATGATTTATTTATTTTTGAGGCAGAGGGTCACCTTAGCCTAGGTTCACCTTGAACTCACTCTGGTTCCAGTCTGGCTTCAAACTATGGGAATCCTTCTACCTCAGCCTCTAGAGTGCTGGGATTAAAGGTATGTGCCACCTCGCCCACCAGGCCTTAAAATCTTTTACATTTGCATTTAAGGAGTGTATTGGCTGAGAGTGGGTGTGATGGGCCAGACATGTAATCCCAACCCTTAGGAGCCAGAGGGAAGACTGAAATAAGTTCCAAGACCAGCCTGGTTTATGAAGTGAGTTTTAGGCTAGCCAGGGCAATAAAAACAAAACAAAGGGCTGGAGAGATGGTTTAGCAGGTGGCGCTTGCCTGTGAAGCCTAAGGATTCATGTTCAATTCTCCAGGTCCCATGTAAACCAGATGCAGTGACGCAAGCATGCAATGTTGCACATGTGCACAGGGGGGCGCACTCATCTGGAGTTTAATTGCAGTGGCTGGAGGCCCTGGCATGTTAATTCTCTCTTTATCTCTTTCACTCTCGATTTCTTGCATAAAAATGAACAAACAAAAAAAAGAAAGAAAGAAAGAAAGAAAGAAAGAAAGAAAGAAAGAAAGAAAAGGCCAGTTTGTTGGGCAGCTTGCCTCAAAAAAATCCCCAAAACAACAAAACAACAACAACAACAACAACAACAACAACAAAAAACCCAAAAAACAATCTTGGCAGATCTTGGCAAAAGCCTGCCTGCTTTTCAGAGTTCTAACTCAAACACATGTAACCTTTCATCTTACCCCTCCTTTTAGCCGGCCATGGTGGCGCACGTCTTTAATCCCAGCACTCGGGAGGCAGAGGTAGGAGGATTGCCATGAGTTCGAGGCCACCCTGAGACTACATAGCTAATTCCAGGTTAGCCTGGACCAGAGAGAGACCCTACCTTGAAAAACCAAAAAAAAAAAAAAAAAAAAAGTTATTTATTTGCATGTGTGTATGGGTGAGCCAGGGTCTCTTGCCACTGCAAATAAATGCTTGACTGGCTAAATCCAGGCCAGCAGGCTTTCTTTTTTTGTTTTTTTGTTTTTGCAAGCAAGTATCGCTAAGGCATCGCTCCACCTCACTTTTTTTTTTTTTTTTTTTTTTTCCGAGGTAGAGTCTCATTCTAGCCCAGGCTGACCTGGAATTCACTCTGTATTCTCAGGTCCACCTCACTTTTACCCCTTTCTATTTTTTTTTTTTTTTTTTTGGTTTTTCAAGGTAGGGTTTCACTCTGGTCCAGGCTGACCTGGAATTAACTATGTAGTCTCAGGGTGGCCTTGAACTCTCAGCGATCCTCCTACCTCTGCTTCCCGAGTGCTGGGATTAAAGGCGTGCGCCACCACGCCCGGCTCCCTTTCTATTTTTTTTTTTTTTTTTTTTTTTTTTAAAAGCCGGATGTGGTGGCCCATGCCTTTTTTTTTTTTTTTAATATATTTTATTTGCAAGCAGAGAGAGAGAGAGAGAGAGAGAGAGAGAGAGAGGAGGGAGAGAAGAGAGGCAGACACAGAGAATGGGCACACCAGGGCCTCTAGCCACGGCAAACGAACTCCAGATGCATGTGCCCCTTGTGCATCTGGCTTACGTGGGTCCTGGAGAATCGAACCGGGATCCTGTGGCTTGGCAGGCAAACGCCTTAACCGCTAAGCCATTTCTCCAGCCCTATTTTTTCTTTTATTTCTTTTTTTGTTGGTTTTTTGAGTTAGGGTCTCACTCTAGCCCAGGCTGACCTGAATTCACTCTGTATTCTCAGGGTGGCCTCGAGGGTCTTCCTGCCTCTGCCTCCTGAGCGCTGGGATTAAAGGTGTGCACCACCATGCCCGGCTCCTTTCTATCTTTTCTTGAACACTAGTCAAACCCTCAGCATGCCTGCCCTGACACTCTGGGCTTTCTCAATAAATCTCTTTTGCTTTACTCAAAATCAAATCAACAACAATACAAACCCTAAAAAAGCCTAATGAAAAAGGCTGGGATATAGTTTCAGTGTTTGCCTAATATGCATGCAGGAAGCCTTGGGTTTAGTCCCCAGCATCACAGAAACCTGGTTTGTTGGTGCACATCATAATCCAAGCATTCAGGAAGTGGAGGCAGGAGGTTCAGAAATTCAAGGATATCCTCAGCTACATAGTGAATTCAAGGCTAGCTTAGGATACATGAGAATCTGTCTCAGAAACTAACAAAAGGTCAGGCATCGTGGCACATGTCTTTAATCCCAGCACTCAGGAGGTAGAGGTAGGAGGATCTCCATGAGTTCGAGGCCACCCTGAGACTACATACAGGTCAGCCTAAGATAGAGTGAGATCCTACCTCGAAATACCCAAGAAAAAAAAGTAAAATAAACCAAACCAAAGCAAACAAAAAACAACAAAACATTAAAATGTAAGTGTGTGTCTGGATATATATATATATTTTTTTTTTCCTGAGGAAGGGTCTCGTTCCAGCCCAGGTTGACCTGTAACTCACTGTTGCCCCAGGCTGGTCTTGAACTCATAGTGATCCTACTACCTCTGTCTCCCAAGTTAATGTATAGTTCTTAAAGCTAGGAATAGTGGGTTTGTAATATCAGCTCTTACATATCTGAGGCAGGAGGATCTCCACAAGAATTAAAACCTGAGATCGGGGTGTGGTGGCACACACCTTTAATCCCAGTACTTGGGAGGCAGAGGTAGGAGGATCACTGTGAGTTCAAGGCTACCCTGAGACCACACAGTGAATTTCAGGTCAGCCTAGACTAGAGTGAGACCCTACCTCAAAAAAACCAAAAAAAAAAAAAAAAAGGGCTGGAGAGATGGCTTAGCGGTTAAGGCGCCTGCCTCCTAAGCCTAAGAACGCTGGTTCCAATTTCCAGTGGTTCCAATCTCCAGGTCCCACGTTTAGTCAGATTCAAAGTGACACAAGGGCACAATGCCACACTTGACCACAAGGGGGTGCACGCATCTGGATTTCGTTCACAGCAGCTGAGAGGCTGCTGGCGTGCCCATCTCTGTCTGTCTTCCTCTCCCTCTCTCTCTGTCTCTCTCTCTCTGTGTCTCTCCCCTCCCCCCCAAAAAAAACCCTGAAATCTGTGGCTGGAGAGATGGCTTAGCAGTTAAGGCACTTGCCTTCAAAGCCTAAGGACCCAGGTTCAATTCCCCAGTACCCATGTAAGCTGGTTGCAGAAGATGGCACATGTGTCTGGAGTTTGTATGTTTGTAGTGGTTGGGGGCCCTGGTGTACCCCATTCTCTATCTCTTTCCCTCTCTCTCTAGTAAATAAATAAATAAATAAATAAATAAATAAATAAATAAAGAAACAAAACAACCCCCCCCACCCAAATCTGGCTGGGCATGGTGGCTCATACCTTTAGTCCTAGCACTAGGGAGGCAGAGGTAGGAGGATTGCTCTGAGTTCTAGGCCAGCCTGAGACTACAGAGTGAATTCCAGGTCAGCCTGGACTAGAGTGAGACCCTACCTCCAAAAACAAAAAACAAAATGCCAACTTAAATATGCCAGATGTGCTAGCACATGCCTTTAATCCCAGCACTTGGGAGACAGAGGTAGGAGGATCACCATGAGTACCCTGAGACTACATAGTAAATTCCAGGTTAGCCCGGGCTAAAGCAAGACCCTATCTTGAAAAACCAAAAAACAAACACAAACCTGGAATCCTAGGGTCTGGAGAGATGGCTCAGTGATTAAGGTGCCTGCCTACAAAGCCTAATGACCTGGGTTTGATTCCCCAGTACCATGTAAAGCCAGATGCATAGTGGTGTATGCATCTGGAGTTTGTAGCAGTTGGAGGCTGGCATACTCATTCTGTCTGTCCTCTCTGTTTGCAAATAAATAAAAATATTTAAAAAACAAAACAAAAGTGGAATCCTAGCAGTGATAACATAACCATAGAACACTTTCCTTCTCATCCCATAGATTTGCCTTGTGCTGTGGCTTGTTATTTGTATGTGTGTGTGTGACAATAGGTTGTGAACTCCCAGAGGATCAAGTCTGAAAGCCACAGTGCCTAAACTAGTATTCTGTAGTGCTTCTGATACGTGTATGATAATTATTTATTTTATTTTTTTGAAGCAGGGTCTCACTCTATCACAGACTGACCTGGAACTCACAGTCATCCTCCTACCTCTGCCTCCCGAGTGCTAAGATCAAAGATGTGAGCCACCATGCCTGACTGTATGTGCCACTTTGTGCATCTGGTTTTACATGGGTCTTGTGAAATCAAACCTGGGCTGGCAGGCTTTGTAAGCAACTGCTTTCAACTGCTGAACCATCTCCCTAGCCCCCGTTTATGGTAGTTCATTGATGGTGCCAGACCTGTGAGATACTGGTCTATTTCAGTCTTCTTTTACTTGTGAGGAAACTGAGAAGCAGAGTCAGTTTGCTTAGTTGGCTAGGAGCCTGTGTTCTAGTTTCATTTGTACTGGTTGGTGGTCCTTTGTGCCGTATGCTGTTCAGCAGATGTCAGTTTTCTCTGCCTTATGGAAGGGTTCTAAAAAGGGAAAAGAGCCTGGCATGGTGGCGCATGCCTTTAATCCCAGCATTCAGGAGGCAGTGGTAGGAGGATCACCGTGAATTTGAGGCCATCCTGAGACAGTGAATTCCAGGTCAGCCTGAGCTAGAGTGAGACCCTACCTCGAACCCCACCCCCCCAAAAAAAAAATAAAGGGAAAAGAGCACTGAGAGACTGGAAGCATTGCATTCACGTACTGATGTGTTTTAGCTTGTAACGCTCTACCAACAGATAGTTTGCTTTCCATTCATTTCACTTGTTTGTTTATTTACTTACTTACTTTGAGATAGGGTCTCATTTAACCCAGGTGCGATTCCAACTCATTATGTAGCTGAAGATGAACTTAAACTCCTGATCCTCCAGCCTCTACCTCCTGAGTGCTGGGATTAAAAGTGTGTGCCACCACCAGGTTAGGATTTTGTATATGCTAAGCAAGCATTGTACCAAGTAAGCCACATCCTCAGCCCCAAGATACTTCAATTTCAATTTTAAAAGTACAGGTTTAATTTCAGAGCACCAAAGAAAAACGTAGTAAGAATTATACATTTCTTCTAGTCTACCACCCCAGAAACCTTTATTTGCTGAGTTCTTTATTTGAGGAGTGCTGGCAGGAGCAGGCTTTGTGTTGTTACTTTCCAGTCACTTTTCAGGTAGCTTAGGTGGTAAATTACTGTTGCTTATGTTGATGACAGAGAGTAATGAGTTGAGGTCCTTAGCTCAATTTCACCCTGCTCCAAATAGAAGAATGATGAAAAGAATTTAATTTTGTAGGAAATTTGGTAGTTTAGATTGGAATTGTTTTTTCCTTCTCTACTATTCCTTTTTGCTTATTAGAAAGTATTGATTCTGAAATAGAGTTATTAGATTTGGGGTGGACACTGATTAGCTCTAACACAATAATAAATCCTCATAGGAGGATGTTTGTAAACATGTGCTTTTCACATCTAGGAGCTCATGGCTCCCAGTGTTCATGCTAATGAGCTAACTGAAGCTGAGCACATGTGTAAGATCTATAGCATACCACTAAGCTTAGAATTGTATCGCTTTTCATTAATTTTAACAGGGTCCTCTTGATTTCCAATCCATTGTTCATGGATAAGGACATCTTCTCCTTGACAACCTTAAATGACACAGAATGCTTTAAACAGGAGCTGCATTTCATCAATACAGGATTTCAGGGTTTTGAACCTTTTTTTTTCCTTGGTTTTTTTTTTTTTTTTTGAGATAGTGTCTCATTCTTGCCCAGGCTGACCTGGAATTCACTATGTAGTCCCAGATTGGCTTTGAACTCACTGCAGTCCTCTTACCTCTGCCTGCCAAGTGCTGGGATTGGTTTCTAACCTTTTTTTTTTTTTTTTTTTTTTTGGAGAGAGAGACAGAGAGAAAGGGAGAGGAAGACAGATAGAGATGGGCACGCCAGCAGCCTCTCCGCTGCTGCGAACGAAATCCAGATGCGTGCTCCCCCTTGTGGTCAAGTGTGGCATTGTGCCCTTGCATCTCTTTGCATCTGGCTAAATGTTGGACCTGGAGATTGGAACCAGCGTTCTTAGGCTTAGAAGGCGGGTGCCTCAACCACTAAGCCATCTCTCCAGCCTTTTTTTTTTTTTTGAGAGACAGAGAGAGAGAGAGAGACAGAGAGGGAGAGAAAGACAGATAGAGATGGGCACGCCAGCAGCCTGTCAGCTGCTGTGAACGAAATCCAGATGTGTGCACCCCTTTGTGGTCAAGTGCGGCATTTCGCCCTTACATCACTTTGCATCTGGCTAAATGTTGGACCTGGAGATTGGAACCAGCATTCTTAGGCTTAGAAGGCAGGTGCCTCAACCACTAAGCCATCTCTTCAGCCTTTTTTTTTTTTTTTGAGAGACACAGAGAGAGACAGAGAGGGAGAGGAAGACAGATAAGAATGGGCGCGCCAGCAGCCTCTCAGCTGCTGTGAATGAAATCCAGATGTGTGTGCCCCCTTGTGGGCAAGTGCGGCATTGTGCTCTTGCGTCACTTTGCATCTGGCTAAACGTGGGACCTGGAGATTGGAACCGCTGGAGATTGGAACCAGCGTTCTTAGGCTTAGGAGGCAGGCGCCTTAACCGCTAAGCCATCTCTCCATCCCCAGGATTATTTTTGTTGTGATGCTTGAGACTGAACTAAGAGCCTGTGTAAGCATGCTGCATTCTCTGTCACTGAGCTCCCAGGCCTTGCTTCATTATTCTGTGTGGAATATGTGTACTGTGGTGTGTGATGGGATGTGTGTGTGTGTGTGTATGCATGTGTGTGTGCACATGTGCATGTTTGGAGGTCAGAGGAGAATGTCAGGTGTGCTCTTTTTCTTCATGCTGGTGATTCTCCAATCCCCTCGTCCCAAGTGGGGTTGCAGATGTGCCATAACCACCTGTTTATGTAGGAGTTAGGGAATCGGACCCTAGTAGTCTCAGGTCCTCATGCTTGCTTAGCAAGCACTCTTAACTGCTGAGCCATCTTGCTAGCTCCCTCTTTTTATTTTTTTTTTTGGTAGGGGCTTGCTCTTGCCCAGGCTGTTCTGGAATTCACTATGTAGTTTCAGGGTGGCCTTGAACTTTGGTAATACTCCCTATCTCTGCCTGAGTGCTGGGATTAAAGGTGTGCACCACCATGCCCAGTGCCTGGCTTTTCAATAAGTGTAGTTTCTTATTATTTTATTTATTTATTTTTGTTTTGTTTTGTTTTTGCAGGTAGGGTCTCACTCTGGTCCAGGCTGACCTGGAATTAACTATGTAGTCTCAGGGTGGCCTCGAACTCTTGGCGTTCCTCCTACCTCTGCCTCCTGAGTGCTGGGATTAAAGGCGTGCGCCACCATGCCCGGTTATTTATTTATTTTTAAATTTATTTATTTGAGAGAGAGAGAGGCAGATAGAGAGAGTATGTGCACTAGGGCCTCCAGCCACTGCAAACGAACTCCAGATGCATGCGCCATCTTGTGCATTTGGCTTATGTAGGTACTAGGAAGTTGAAACTGGGTCCTTTGGCTTTGTAGGCAAGTGCCTTAACTACTAAGCCACCTCTCTAGCCCTCTTATTATTTTTGTGGTACTAAGGATTGAACGTAGTGCTTCACTTCTGTTGGACAAATGCTGTACCACTGAGCCAAATCTCCAGCTGCAGACCTAGGACTTAAATGTGGCTGGAGAGATGGCTTAGCAGTTAAGGCACTTGCCTTCAAAGCCTAAGGACCCAGGTTCAATTCCCCAGTACCCATGTAAGCTGGTTGCAGAAGATGGCACATGTGTCTGGAGTTTGTATGTTTGTAGTGGTTGGGGGCCCTGGTGTACCCCATTCTCTATCTCTTTCCCTCTCTCTCTAGTAAATAAATAAATAAATAAATAAATAAATAAATAAATAAACAAACAAAACAACCCCCCCCACCCAAATCTGGCTGGGCATGGTGGCTCATACCTTTAGTCCTAGCACTAGGGAGGCAGAGGTAGGAGGATTGCTCTGAGTTCTAGGCCAGCCTGAGACTACAGAGTGAATTCCAGGTCAGCCTGGACTAGAGTGAGACCCTACCTCCAAAAACAAAAAACAAAATGCCAACTTAAATATGCCAGATGTGCTAGCACATGCCTTTAATCCCAGCACTTGGGAGACAGAGGTAGGAGGATCACCATGAGTACCCTGAGACTACATAGTAAATTCCAGGTTAGCCCGGGCTAAAGCAAGACCCTATCTTGAAAAACCAAAAAACAAACACAAACCTGGAATCCTAGGGTCTGGAGAGATGGCTCAGTGATTAAGGTGCCTGCCTACAAAGCCTAATGACCTGGGTTTGATTCCCAGTACCATGTAAAGCCAGATGCATAGTGGTGTATGCATCTGGAGTTTGTAGCAGTTGGAGGCTGGCATACTCATTCTGTCTGTCCTCTCTGTTTGCAAATAAATAAAAATATTTAAAAACAAAACAAAAGTGGAATCCTAGCAGTGATAACATAACCATAGAACACTTTCCTTCTCATCCCATAGATTTGCCTTGTGCTGTGGCTTGTTATTTGTATGTGTGTGTGTGACAATAGGTTGTGAACTCCCAGAGGATCAAGTCTGAAAGCCACAGTGCCTAAACTAGTATTCTGTAGTGCTTCTGATACGTGTATGATAATTATTTATTTTATTTTTTTGAAGCAGGGTCTCACTCTATCACAGACTGACCTGGAACTCACAGTCATCCTCCTACCTCTGCCTCCCGAGTGCTAAGATCAAAGATGTGAGCCACCATGCCTGACTGTATGTGCCACTTTGTGCATCTGGTTTTACATGGGTCTTGTGAAATCAAACCTGGGCTGGCAGGCTTTGTAAGCAACTGCTTTCAACTGCTGAACCATCTCCTAGCCCCGTTTATGGTAGTTCATTGATGGTGCCAGACCTGTGAGATACTGGTCTATTTCAGTCTTCTTTTACTTGTGAGGAAACTGAGAAGCAGAGTCAGTTTGCTTAGTTGGCTAGGAGCCTGTGTTCTAGTTTCATTTGTACTGGTTGGTGGTCCTTTGTGCCGTATGCTGTTCAGCAGATGTCAGTTTTCTCTGCCTTATGGAAGGGTTCTAAAAAGGGAAAAGAGCCTGGCATGGTGGCGCATGCCTTTAATCCCAGCATTCAGGAGGCAGTGGTAGGAGGATCACCGTGGAATTTGAGGCCATCCTGAGACAGTGAATTCCAGGTCAGCCTGAGCTAGAGTGAGACCCTACCTCGAACCCCACCCCAAAAAAAAAAAAAAAAAAGAGCACTGAGAGACTGGAAGCATTGCATTCACGTACTGATGTGTTTTAGCTTGTAACGCTCTACCAACAGATAGTTTGCTTTCCATTCATTTCACTTGTTTGTTTATTTACTTACTTACTTTGAGATAGGGTCTCATTTAACCCAGGTGCGATTCCAACTCATTATGTAGCTGAAGATGAACTTAAACTCCTGATCCTCCTGCCTCTACCTCCTGAGTGCTGGGATTAAAAGTGTGTGCCACCACCAGGTTAGGATTTTGTATATGCTAAGCAAGCATTGTACCAAGTAAGCCACATCCTCAGCCCCAAGATACTTCAATTTCAATTTTAAAAGTACAGGTTTAATTTCAGAGCACCAAAGAAAAACGTAGTAAGAATTATACATTTCTTCTAGTCTACCACCCCAGAAACCTTTATTTGCTGAGTTCTTTATTTGAGGAGTGCTGGCAGGAGCAGGCTTTGTGTTGTTACTTTCCAGTCACTTTTCAGGTAGCTTAGGTGGTAAATTACTGTTGCTTATGTTGATGACAGAGAGTAATGAGTTGAGGTCCTTAGCTCAATTTCACCCTGCTCCAAATAGAAGAATGATGAAAAGAATTTAATTTTGTAGGAAATTTGGTAGTTTAGATTGGAATTGTTTTTTCCTTCTCTACTATTCCTTTTTGCTTATTAGAAAGTATTGATTCTGAAATAGAGTTATTAGATTTGGGGTGGACACTGATTAGCTCTAACACAATAATAAATCCTCATAGGAGGATGTTTGTAAACATGTGCTTTTCACATCTAGGAGCTCATGGCTCCCAGTGTTCATGCTAATGAGCTAACTGAAGCTGAGCACATGTGTAAGATCTATAGCATACCACTAAGCTTAGAATTGTATCGCTTTTCATTAATTTTAACAGGGTCCTCTTGATTTCCAATCCATTGTTCATGGATAAGGACATCTTCTCCTTGACAACCTTAAATGACACAGAATGCTTTAAACAGGAGCTGCATTTCATCAATACAGGATTTCAGGGTTTTGAACCTTTTTTTTTCCTTGGTTTTTTTTTTTTTTTTTTTTTTTGAGATAGTGTCTCATTCTTGCCCAGGCTGACCTGGAATTCACTATGTAGTCCCAGATTGGCTTTGAACTCACTGCAGTCCTCTTACCTCTGCCTGCCAAGTGCTGGGATTGGTTTCTAACCTTTTTTTTTTTTTTTTTTTTTTTTTTTTTGAGAGAGACAGAGAGAAAGGGAGAGGAAGACAGATAGAGATGGGCACGCCAGCAGCCTCTCCGCTGCTGCGAACGAAATCCAGATGCGTGCTCCCCCTTGTGGTCAAGTGTGGCATTGTGCCCTTGCATCTCTTTGCATCTGGCTAAATGTTGGACCTGGAGATTGGAACCAGCGTTCTTAGGCTTAGAAGGCGGGTGCCTCAACCACTAAGCCATCTCTCCAGCCTTTTTTTTTTTTTTTTTTTTTGACAGAGAGAGAGAGAGAGAGAGAGAGAGGGAGAGACAGATAGAGATGGGCACGCCAGCAGCCTGTCAGCTGCTGTGAACGAAATCCAGATGTGTGCACCCCTTGTGGTCAAGTGCGGCATTTCGCCCTTACATCACTTTGCATCTGGCTAAATGTTGGACCTGGAGATTGGAACCAGCATTCTTAGGCTTAGAAGGCAGGTGCCTCAACCACTAAGCCATCTCTTCAGCCTTTTTTTTTTTTTTTGAGAGACACAGAGAGAGACAGAGAGGGAGAGGAAGACAGATAAGAATGGGCGCGCCAGCAGCCTCTCAGCTGCTGTGAATGAAATCCAGATGTGTGTGCCCCCTTGTGGGCAAGTGCGGCATTGTGCTCTTGCGTCACTTTGCATCTGGCTAAACGTGGGACCTGGAGATTGGAACCGCTGGAGATTGGAACCAGCGTTCTTAGGCTTAGGAGGCAGGCGCCTTAACCGCTAAGCCATCTCTCCATCCCCAGGATTATTTTTGTTGTGATGCTTGAGACTGAACTAAGAGCCTGTGTAAGCATGCTGCATTCTCTGTCACTGAGCTCCCAGGCCTTGCTTCATTATTCTGTGTGGAATATGTGTACTGTGGTGTGTGATGGGATGTGTGTGTAGTGTATGCATGTGTGTGTGCACATGTGCATGTTTGGAGGTCAGAGGAGAATGTCAGGTGTGCTCTTTTTCTTCATGCTGGTGATTCTCCAATCCCCCTCGTCCCAAGTGGGGTTGCAGATGTGCCATAACCACCTGTTTATGTAGGAGTTAGGGAATCGGACCCTAGTAGTCTCAGGTCCTCATGCTTGCTTAGCAAGCACTCTTAACTGCTGAGCCATCTTGCTAGCTCCCTCTTTTTATTTTTTTCGAGGTAGGGGCTTGCTCTTGCCCAGGCTGTTCTGGAATTCACTATGTAGTTTCAGGGTGGCCTTGAACTTTGGTAATACTCCCTATCTCTGCCTGAGTGCTGGGATTAAAGGTGTGCACCACCATGCCCAGTGCCTGGCTTTTCAATAAGTGTAGTTTCTTATTATTTTATTTATTTATTTTTGTTTTGTTTTGTTTTGCGAGGTAGGGTCTCACTCTGGTCCAGGCTGACCTGGAATTAACTATGTAGTCTCAGGGTGGCCTCGAACTCTTGGCGTTCCTCCTACCTCTGCCTCCTGAGTGCTGGGATTAAAGGCGTGCGCCACCATGCCCGGTTATTTATTTATTTTTAAATTTATTTATTTGAGAGAGAGAGAGGCAGATAGAGAGTATGCGTGCACTAGGGCCTCCAGCCACTGCAAACGAACTCCAGATGCATGCGCCATCTTGTGCATTTGGCTTATGTAGGTACTAGGAAGTTGAAACTGGGTCCTTTGGCTTTGTAGGCAAGTGCCTTAACTACTAAGCCACCTCTCTAGCCCTCTTATTATTTTTTGTGGTACTAAGGATTGAACGTAGTGCTTCACTTCTGTTGGACAAATGCTGTACCACTGAGCCAAATCTCCAGCTGCAGACCTAGGACTTAAAAAATAATAATAAAAAACATTAAAAATATATACTTAGGGCTGGAGAGATGGCTTAGGGGTTAAGGTGCCTGCCTCCTAAGCCTAAGAACGCTGGTTCCAATCTCCAGCAGTTCCAATCTCCAGGTCCCACGTTTAGCCAGATGCAAAGTGACACAAGGGCGCAATGCTGCACTTGACCACAAGGGGGAGCACACATCTGGATTTCGTTCTCAACAGCTGGGACACTGCTGGCGCGCCCGTTCTCTGTCTTCCTCTCCTTCTCTCTCTCTATCTCTGTGTCTCTCTCCAAAAATATAAAAAATAAAAAAAAATTAAAAAAAATATACTTAGCTGGGCATGAGACGCTACCTTGGAAAACCAAAAAAAATTCTTTTTAAAAAATATTTATTTATTTATTTGTTGTTTATTTTTTATTTATTTGAGAGCAATGGACAGAGAGAGAAAGAGGCAGATAGATAGAGAGGGAATGAGCATGCCAGGGCCTCCAGCCACTGCAAATGAACTCCAGATGCATGCACCACCTTGTGCATCTGGCTTACATGGGTCCTGGGGAATTGAGTCACGAACTGGGGTCCTCAGGCTTCACAGGCAAGCGCTTAACCACTAAGCCATCTCTCCAGGCCCTATTTATTTATTTTTTTGATTCTTCTAGGTAGGGTCTTGCTCTAGCCCGGGCTGACCTGGAATTCACTGTGTAATCTCAGGGTGGCCTCGAACTCATAGTGATCCTCCTACCTCTGCCTCCCAAGTGCTAGGATTAAAGGCATGCACCACCATGTCCAGTTTATTTCTTTTTATTTTATTTGCAAGTGGGGGGTGGGGAGAGAATGGGCACACCAAAGCCTGTAGCCACTGCAAATGAGCTCCAGATACATTCACCACTTTGTGTGTCTGGGTTTACATAGGTACTAGGGAATTGAACCTAGGTAGTTAGGCTTTGCAGGCAAGGGCATTAACCACTGAGCCATTGTAGCAGACAGCTTCTGGTTCGCTGAGATGAACTTCCAGACCAGGCACAGTTATGGAGGAAGGGATATTATTTATTGAAGCTTACAGATCCAGGGGAAGTTCCATAATGGCAGAAAAAGCTGGCCTGCCTTCACAAATCCAAGCAAGAGAGAAAAACCAACCAGGCACACAGCACACTGAGCAAAAACTACAGCCAAGCCACAGCACACTTCAGGAACTCCTATTAGGCACACTTTGCATATCTTTACAATGGAATCTCAAACCATCACCACACCTTAAGACCGGCCCCCAGTGACATTGCCTCTAGCAAGGTGATTGCAGATGCAAACTATAAGCTAATAAAACACTGAATATATTGGGGGACATATATTCAAACTACCACAGCTATCTCTCCAGCCATCTCAATATTTTTACTTATTTATTTGATAGAGAGAAAGAGAGAGCTGCGCATGATGGTGCACACCTTTAATTGCGGCCCTTGGGAAACAGAGTTAGATGGATTGCTAAGGAGTTTGAGGCTGCTCTGAGACTACATAGTAGTTCCTGAGACTACATAGTAGTTCCAGGTCAGCCTGGGCTGGGGAGGGAGATCCTGCCTTAAAAAACAACAATAATAACCAAAAAAAGAGAGAGAGAAAGAGAGAGAGAGAGAGAGCTGGGTGTGGTGGCAGATGTCTTTAATCCCAGCCCTCGGGAGGCAGAGGTAGGAGGATCGCAGTGAGTTCCAGGCCACCCTGAGACTATATAGTGAATTTCAGGTCAGCCTGGACTAGAGTGAAACCCTACCTCAAAAAACCAAAAAAGGGGGGCTGGAGAGATGGCTTAGCGGTTAAGGTGTTTGCCTGTGAAGCCTAAGGACCCCGGTTCAATTCTCCAGGTCCCACATAAGCCAGATGCACAAGGGGGCACATGCATCTGGAGTTTGTTTGCAGTGGCTAGAGGCCCTGGCATGCCCATTCTCACTCTTCCTTTCTCTCTTTCCCTCTCTCTGTCTCTAATAAATAAATAAATTAAAATTAAAAAAAAAAAACAAAAAAGGGCTAGAGAGATGGCTTAGTGGTTAAGGTGTTTGCATGCAAAGCCAAATGATCCTAGTTCCATTCTCTAGGACCCACGTAAGCCAGATGCACAAGGGGGCGCATGCGTCTGGAGTTTGTTTGCAGTGTGGTTGGAGGCCCTGGCATGCCCATTCTCTCTCTCTCTCTGTCACTGTCTCTCTATTTCTCTACCTATCTATCTCTTTCCGTCTCTCAAACAAATAAATAATAAAATATATTTTAAAAAAAGAGAAAGAGAGAAAGAATGGGCATGTCAAGACCTCTTGCCTCTAAAAACAAATTTTGTATGCATGTGTCACATTGTGCATCTGGCTTTACATGGGGTACTGGGAAATTGAACCCAGAACATCAAGGTTTGCGTGCAAGTGTGACTAACTGCTGGGCCATCTCCCCAGCCCCTCCCCTATTTTTGGTGTGCATGTGTAGTATGTACGGTATGTGTGCAGATGTGCATGCCCTGTGCACATGCATGTGGAGGCTAGCGAAGACTTGGGTGTCCTTTATTGCTCTTTTGTCTTATTTCCCTGAGACGAAGTCTCTCACTGAACCTGGAGTTTCCTGTTTTTTGGTTTGACTGGCTAAGCAAGGAGCCTCAGCATTCTTGTCTTTACCCACCCTCCCCATCCAGGGGGCTGAGGTTTTAGGCATGTACAAAGTCAGGTTCTCATGCTTGCACAGCAAGTGCTCTTACCTGCCAAGCCATCTTCCTAGCCGCCTCCTATTCTTCCTCCCTCCCTCCCTCCCTCCCTCCCTCCCTTCCCTCCCTCCCTTCTTCCCTCCCTCCTTTCCTTCCTTCCTTCCTTTTCTTATTTCTTTCTAATTTGAGAGAGACAGAGAGAGAGAGAGAGAGAATGGGCACGCTAGTGGCCTTTCAGCCACTGTGAACAAACTCTAGACACATGCATCCTCTTGTGCGCATGTGCTACGTGGGACCTGGAGAATCAAATGGGTGTTCTTAGGCACAGGCAAGCGCCTTAACCGCTAAGCCATCTTTCCAGCCCCCTTTCTTTCTTTCTTTCTTTCTTTCTTTCTTTCTTTCTTTCTTTCTTTCTTTCTTTCTTTCTTTCTTTCTTTCTTTCTTTCTTTCAAAGATGAAGTCTCACTGTATAGCCCAGGTTGGCCTGGAATTTACAGAGTAGTCCTTGATAGTCTCATAGAAGGTGATCCTTCGGTTTTGGCCTTCCTAATACTGGCATTATAAGTAAAACACCATGTCTAGCTAGCCCTTGCAGATATATATATATATATATATATATGTGTGTGTGTGTGTGTGTGTGTGTGTGTGTGTGTGTGTTTATTTGAGAGAGAAAAAGAAAGAATGGGTATGCCAGGGTCTCTAGCCACTGTAGATGAACTCCAGATGCGTGTGCCACCTAGTGTTATCTGGCTTTACATAGGTACTGGGGAGTAGAACCTGGGTCCTTAGGCTTTGTAGGCAAGTGCCTTAACCACTGAACCATCTCATCTCTCCAGCCCCTCCTTGGAGTTTTGACCCAGGCTGAACTAAAATTCTTCTTCTTTTTTTTTTTTTTTTTTTTTGAGGTGGGGTCTCACTCTAGTTCAGGCTGACCTGGAATTCACATGTAGTCTCAGGGTGGCCTCGAACTCATGGTGATCCTCCTATCTCTGCCTCCCGAGTGCTGGGATTAAAGGTGTGCACCACCACACCCGGCTCTGAACTAAAATTCTTAACCTGAGGTGAACTCTCAGAGTGCTGGGAAAGATGCCTGACTAGACCTATGACTTTTGAAAAGTTTTCCTCTTTATTTCTGGATCAGTGAACAACCTCTGCTTAACATTTTTCATGAACCAAGTACTTATAATAGAAGAATATAAGGTGTAGTCCCTGTTTGAAATATGTTTAATACCTGGTCAGGAAAGTTTATGCTTTGATACATGCTTAAAGGTGGTGAATTTCCTCTTTTGGCTATATGTATTAGAGCAGAATGATAGCTGAGGTAGAATCTTTTTTCTTTTCAAATTTATTTACTTATTTGAGAGAGAGGGAGATAGAAAGAGAGAGGATGAACACATCAGGGCCCCTAGCCACTGCAAATTATGAACTCAAGATGTATTTGTCACCTTGTACATTTGTTGTTATGTGGGTACTGGGGAATTGAACTCAGGTCCTTATGCTTTGCAGGCAAGTGCCTTAACTGCTGAGCCATCTCTCCAACCTAGAATCTTTTGAACTATTGGGCACATCTCTCTCTTTTTTTAAAAAAAAATATTTATTTATTTGACAGAGAGAGAGAGAGAGAGAGAGAGAGAGAGAGAGAGAATGAAAATGAATGGGCACACCAGGGCCTCCAGCCATAGCAAACAAACTCCAGACTCATGTGCCTTGTGCATCTAGCTAACATGGGTCTTGGGGAGTTGAACCAGGGTCCTTTGGCTTTGCAGGCAAATGCCCTAACCACTAACCCATCCCCCTAGCCCACATCTCTTCTTTAAACAAAATTTTGTTTCTTTTTTTTTTTTTTTTTTTGGTTTTTCGAGGTAGGGTCTCACTCTAGCTCAGGCTGACCTGGAATTCACTATGTAGTCCCAGGGTGGCCTTGAACCCATAGCAATCCTCCTACCTCTGCCTCCCTAGTGCTGGGATTAAAGGCGTGCACCACTACGCCTGGCCTATGTTTCTTTTTTTTTTTTTTTTGAGGGAAGATCTTACTCTAGCCCAGGCTAACTGTATAATTCACTATGTAGTCCCAGGCTGTCCTCCAATTTACAGCAATCCTCCCACCTCAGTGTTCTGAGTGCTGGGATTAAAAGTATATGCCACCATGTGTGGCTAAAATTTTGATTTTTTTTTGTTTGTTTTTTTCAAGGTAGGGTCTTGCTGTAGCCCAAGCTGACCTGGAATTCACTATGTAGTCTCAGGGTGGCCTTGAACTCATGGCAGTTCTCCTACCTCTGCCTCTCAAGTGCTGGAATTAAAGGCGTGTGTCACCATGCCCTGCAATTTTTTTTTTTTTTTTTTTTAAGGTAGGGTCTCACTCTGGTCCAGGCTGACATGGAATTAGCTATGTAGTCTCAGGGTGGCCTCGAACTCATGGCAATCCTCCTACCTCTGCCTCCCTAGTGCTGGGATGAAAGGCGTGCGCCACCACGCCCGGCTGCAATTTTTTTTTTAATTTACTTATTTGAAAGACAGGAAGAGAGAGAATATAGGTGTGCCAAGGCCTCCTGCCACTGCAAATGAACTTCAGACACATGCATTAAAATTTTGATTTCTGTTTGAAAGATAGTATATATTTTCTAGGCTGGAGACGTAGCTTAGCAGTTAAGTTGCTTGACTGCAAAGCCAAAGAACCCAGGTTCGGTTCCCCAGAACCCACATAAGCTAGATGCACAAGGTGGTGCATGCATCTGGAGTTTGTTTGCAGTGGCTGGAGACCCTGGTATGCCCATTCTCTCTCACCATCTGTCTTTCTCTTTCTCTCAAATAAATAAATGAACCAGGCATGGTGGTGCATGCCTTTATTCCCAGCACTAGGGAGGCAGAGGTAGGAGGATTGTCATGAGTTTGAGGTCACCCTGAGACTACATAGTGGATTCCAGGTCAGCCTGGGCTAGAGCAAGACCCTACTTTGGAAAAACCAAAACAAATAATAAAATAAAATAACAAAAATAAATTAATTAAAAGTATATATTTTCCAAAAGTCATTGAACAAAATTAGTTCTCCTGCTTTGGATTTATCTGGAAATAAAAGCAGACTCCTCCGTAGCCCCCAATATTTGTTGTTTGAATGACTTACATTTAGCCATACATGGTGGCACATGCCTTTAATTCCAGCACTCGGGATGCTGAGGTAGAAGGGTTGCTATGAGTTTAAGGCCTACCTGGAGCTACAGAGTTCCTGGTTAGAGTGAGATCCTACCAAAAAAAAAAAAAAAAAAAAAAACCTAAAAAAAACACAAACACTTAAATTTTATATAGAGAGCTTAGGAACTTTGTTAATAACAGAATGACTCTGGGAGATGAGGGAATGGGTGTAAATCTGAAATGGTGACTTACGGGATTTCAAGTCTCACTTGAAAAGAAATTGAGAGCCAGGTGTGGTGGTGCACGCCTTTCATACCAGTTCTTGAGAGGCTGAGGTAGGAGGAGCTCCATGAGTTTGAGGGCCAACCTGAGACTATAGAGTGAATTCCAGGTCAGCTTGGGCTAGAGAGAGATTGTACCTCAAAAAACAAACGAAAAAATTGAGAATTCCTTGAAGCAAGCTTGCAAAGTTTGGGCATGATTCTAGGTAATTGCTTTTATATAGAATTGGAAAATAGGTGTGGTGTGGTGGCACACGCCTTTAATCTCAGCACTCACGAGGCAAGATAGGAGGATTGCCATGACTTCAAGGCCATTTTGAGAATACATAATGAATTACAGAGCTGGGTGTGGTGGCGCACACCTTTAACCCCAGCACCTGGGAAGCAGAGGTAGGATCCACGTGAGTTTGAGGTCACCCTGAGACTACATAGTGAATTCCAGGTCAGCCTGGGCTAGAGTGAGACCCTACCTTGAAAGAAAAACAAAAACAAAACAAAACAAAAACAAAAACAAAAGAAAAAAAAAACCCAAAACAAAAAACAAACAAACAGGGCTGGAGAGATGGCTTAGCGGTTAAGGCACCTGCCTGCTAATCCTAAGAACCTGGTTCCAATCTCCAGGTCCCATGTTTAGCCAGATGCAAAGTGATACAAGGGCGCAATGCTGCACTTGACCACAAGGGGGCGCACACATCTGGATTTCGTTCACAGCAGCTGAGAGTCTGCTGGCGCGCCCATCTCTATCTGTCTCCCTCCCTCTCTCTGTCTCTCTCTGTGTGTGTCTCTCCAAATAAATAAATAAAATAATAAAAAAAATTAAACAAACAAAAAAACCCACAATGAATTACAGGTCAGCTTGAGCTAGAGTGAAACCATACTTGGAAAAACAACAACAAAGAGGGGCTGGAGAGATGGCTTATTGGTTAAAGCACTTGCCTGCAAAGCCAAAGGATCCAAGTTTGATTCTCTAGTATCCACTTAAGCCAGATGCACAAGGTGGCGTATATGTCTGGAGTTTGTTTGCAGTGGCTGAAAGCCCTGAAACGTCCATTCTCTCTCTCATCTGCCTCGTATCTCTCTCTCAAATAAATGAAGTAAATTAAAAAAAAAATAACTTTCTGTTGTCTTAAAAACATTGAAGTTTGATCTGCAATAGTGTTGTGAATACATACAATTAAAATCTGAAAGTAGTATGCTATTATATTGAGTTATTTTGAAATGAAATTTAATTTTTGGTCTCTTAACTGCTATTTTCTGCTTCCAGTTTCTTTCCAGAGGAATTTCTGAAGACAGTCAAGTGCAGAGTGATTTATGAGGCAGTGAAGGCCAAGTACTTTGCAGTGATGAGGACCTACTTTGGAAAATCAATGGAGCACATCAATCTGTAGCACACTTCCTGCCTTAATGGGCCTAAGCTCAATCAATATTTGAAATTTAACATCACAGTCAGTCTGTGGGCAGTGTGTGCTTTGCAGCCTTCTCTGTCAACCTCAAATACATGATCAGACCTATTATAAATGGAGCTAGTTATACTTTCTTGTTTGGTTTTGGGTCAGCTTTAAGCTTTGTCTACTAGCACATTCTAAGGATATAAAATGTGTTGTACTGTAGACCAAATAATGATTTAAATGTTGACATTACATGATCTGGGGAAGGGGTAGGGGACTAATGTACAGGATATGTAGCATGGTTATCAATCATTTCTTCTTCCTAGAAAATTTCCAACTGAGATAGTTCAATAGATTTTTCTAACATCCTAGAGAGCATTCTGGCATTTATTGTGGTTGTCTTCTGTCTACTTCCTTTCTTTCCTTTCTGACTCCTTTTTTAATTAAAAATTAGTTATTTGGGCTGGGGAGATGGCTTATGGGTTAAGGCGCTTGCCTTCTAAGCCTAAGAACACCTGTTCAATTCTCCAGGTCCCATGTTTAGCCAGATGCAAATTGATGCAAGGGCACAATGCTTAACTTGCCCACAGAGGGCGCACGCCTCTGGAGTTTGTTCACAGCAGCTAAGAGGCTGCTGGCGTGCCCATTGTCTATCTGTGCCACCCCCCCGACTCCAAAAAAATAATTATTTGTTTAGCTATTTATTTGAGAGACAGAAAAAGGAAGAGAGAGAATGAAAATGGGCATGCCAGGACTTCCTGTCACTGCCAATGAACTTGAGACATGTAAGCTACTTTATGCACCTAGCTGTATATGGGTACTGGTGATTTGAACCTAGGCTGGTAGGCTTTGCAAGCAAGCACCTTAATCACTGATAAATCTCTCCAGGCCCCCTTTTAATTTTTTTATTTTCATTTTTTAATTTTAATTTTATTTACTTGCAAGCACACTGAGTGAGAGATAGAGAGTGGAGACAGAGGGAGAATAGGTGCACCAGGGCCTCTAGCCACTGCAAACGAACTCCAGACACATACACCCTCTTGTGCATCTGGCCTACGTGGGTACTGAGGAATTGAACCTGGGTCCTTTGGCTTCACAGGCATCTGCTAAGCCATCTCTCCAGTCCTTCATTATTATTATTATTATTATTTTGGTTTTTTGAGGTAGGGTTTTACTCTAGCTCAGACTGACCTGGAATTCACTATGTAGTCTTAGGGTGGCCTTGAACTCACAGCAATCCTCCTACCTCTGCCTCCCAAGTGTTAAGATTAAAGGTGTGTACCACCATGCCTGGATTAAGTCTTTTTATTTTGAGACAAGGTCTCCTGTAACTTAAGTTTGGCTGGAGCTTGCTATGTTGCTGATGGTAACCTTGAACACAACTTCTGATCCTCCTGCCTCTACCTTCCAGGTGCTGAGATTACAAACTTGCAGTCCACGCCCAGTTTTACTCAGTGCAGGGATTGAACCCAGGGCTTTTTGTGCATGCTGGTTGAGTATTCTACTAACTCTTGTCTATGCTGACCTGAAATTTATTATGTAGTCCAGGTTGGTTTCGAACTCAGAGCATCCTCCTACCTCAACCTTCCAAGTGCTGATTAAAGATGTGAGCCACCATGTCCACCTCCCTTTATTGGTTTTAAAAACAATAATATTTGGGCTGGAGAGATGGCTCAGCAGTTTAGCAGTTAAAAGTGTTTGAAGCCTGGTATGGTGGCACACACCTTTAATCCCAGCACTCTGGAGGCAGAAGTAGAGGATCAGATGGGTTCGAGGCCACCTGAGACTACATGGCGAATTTCAGGTCAACCTGGGCTAGAGTAAGACCCTGCCCCCCCCCAAAAAAAAAAAAGAAAGAAAGAAAGAAAGAAAGCTGCTTGTGCTTGATTGCAAAGCCTGCTGGCCTGGCCTGGGTTCAATTCCCCAGTACCTATGTAAAACTAGATGTGCAAATCTGGAGTTTGTTTGCAGTGGCTAGAGGCACTGACACAACCACTCTCTCTCTCTTTTTTTCTCAAATAAAAGTTTTTATTTATTTTTTATTTTTTGCATTTTTATGTATGGTCTTGCTGTAGCCCAGGGTAAACTGGAATTCACTAGGCAGTCTCAGGCTGGCCTCAAACTCACAGTGATCCTTTTATTTCAGCCTCCCAAGTGCTGGGATTAAAGGTATGTGTAACCACACCCAGCTCAACTTAAAAAAATTAATTAATTTGAGAGTGAGAGAGAGAGAGAGAGAGAGAGAGAGAGAAGAGGGTGGGTGTGCCAGGGCCTCCAGGCACTGCAAACAAATTCCAGATCTATGTGCCACCTTGGGCATCTGGCTTACGTGGATCCTGGGGAATCGAACCAAAGTCCTTTGGCTTTACAAGTAAATGCCTTAACAGCTAAGCCATCTCTCTAGCCCCAACTTTTTTTTTTTTTTTTTTAACATTTTCATTTATTTGAAGAGAGTGAGACAGACATACAGAGAGAGAATGGGTGCACCAGGGCTTTTAGACACTGCAAACAAACTCCAGATTCATACACTCAAGTTCTACTTTGTGCATCTGGCTTTGTGTGGGTGCTGGGGAATCGAACTTGGGTCTTTAGGTTTTGCAGGCAAGCACTTTAACCACTGAGCAATCTCTCCAGCCCCAACTGTTTAACAATATATTTTATTTTATTATTTATTTGAGAGAGAGAGAGAGAGAGGGAGAGAGAGAGAGAGAAGGTGTGTGTGTGTGTGTGTGTGTGTGTGTGTGTGTGTGTGTGCATGCGCGCGTGCGTGAATGGGCATGCCAGGGCCAGGACTTTTAGCCACTGCAGATGAACTCCAGATGCATGTGCCACCATGTGCATCTGGCTTATGTGGGACCTGGAGATTCGAACTGGGGTCCTTAGGCTTTGCAGGCATGTGCCTTAACCACTAAGCTATCTCTCCAGCTCCCAACTTAAAAAATATATATATATATTTATTTACAGGCAAAGAGAGAGAGAGAGAGAGCATGAATGTGTATGTGTGCACCAGGGCCTCTTGCCACTGCAAAGGAACTCCAGTTGTATGCACCATTTTATGCATCTGGCTTTAAGTGGGTACTAAAGACTCAAACCCATGGGTACTGGGGAATCAAACCTGAGCAGTTAGGCTTTGTAAGCAAGCACCTTAACCACTGAGCAATCCCATCAGCTCCCTTCTGGCTTTTTTACATGGTATCTGTAACTCACTTGAGTATTGAGTACTCAGGCTTTGGTGGCAAGCCCTTTATCCACTGATCCATCCCCTCAGTCCTTACTAACTTTTCATAACAGGGTCACATGTAGACCAGGTTGGCCTCCAACTGAGAATAACCCCTTGATCTCCTAATCTTCCTGCATGGCCAGCTTTTTGTTGAATGCTTAATTATCATATATTAGTTATATATGATAATGGGTTTCATTTATAATATTTTAAAAATAATTTTTATTTATTTATTTGCAAGCAGAGAGAGAGAGAGATAGAGAGGAGGAAGACAGAGAGAATGGGCTCACCAGGGCCTCTTGCCACTGCAAATGAACTCCAGATGCATGCACCCCCTTGTGCATCTGGCTTTACATAGGTACTGGGTAATTGAACCTGTGTCCTTTGACTTTGCAGGCGAGTGCCTTAACCTTTAAGCCATCTCTCCAGCCCAGATTTTTTATAGAGTATTTAAAAAATAGTTTATTTTGGGTTGGAGAGATGGCTTAGCGGTTAAGGCGCCTGCCTCCTAAGCCTAAGAACGCTGGTTCCAATCTCCAGGTCCCACGTTTAGCCAGATGCAAAGGGACGCAAGGGTGCAATGCCGCACTTGCCCACAAGGGGGTGCACACATCTGGATTTCATTCACAGCAGCTGAGAGGCTGCTGGTGTGCCCATCTCTGTCTGTCTTCCTCTCCCTCTCTCTCTGTCTCTCTCCAAAAAAAAGTTTATTTGTATTTATTTATTTGAGAGAGAGGCAGATAGAGAGAATGGGTATACTAGGGCCTGCAGCTGCTGCAAATGAACCAGACACATGTGCCACCTTGTGTATCTAGCTTACATGGGTCCTGGAGAATCAAATGTGGGTCCTTTGGCTTGTCAAGCAAGCATCTTAATCACTAAGCCCTCTCTCCAGCCCAACATTTTCATTCATGTTTATAATATGTTTGTTCAGATTCATCCTGTTATCTTGTGCCTCTACTCCATCCTGTTTTCTTAACTTGTCCCACTTCACTTCTATGTTCACACCTTAAAAAATATTTATTTATTTATTTGAGAGAGATAGAGATAATGGGCACGACAGGGCTTCAAGCCACTGCAAATGAACTCCAGATGCATATGCCCCCTTGTGCGTCTGGCTTACATAGGTCCTGGGGAATTGAACTGGGATCCTTTGGCCTTGCAGGCAAAGGCCTTAATTGCTAAGCCATCTCTCCAGCCGTTTTTTTTTAGAGAGAGAGAGACAGAGAGAGACAGAGGGAGAGGGAGACAGATAGAGAATGGGCACGCCAGCAGTCTCTCAGCTGCTGTGAATGAAATCCAGATGTGTGCGTCCCCTTGTGGGCAAGTGAGGCATTGCACCCTTGCATCACTGCATCTGGCTAAATGTGGGACCTGGAGATTGGAACCAGGTTCTTAGGCTTAGGAGGCAGGCGCCTTAACCGCTAAGCCATCTCTCCAGCCCCAGCCCCCCCTTTTTTTTAAAATATTTTTTATTCATATATTTGAGAGAGAGAGAAAGAGGCAGAGACAGAGAGAGAGATAATGGGTGTGCCAGGGCCTCCAGCTATTGCAAATGAACTCCAGATGCATGCGCCCCCTTGTGCATCTGGCTTACGTGGGTCCTGGAGAATCGAATTAGGATCCTTTGGCTTTGCAGGAAAACACCTTAACCACTAAGCCATCTCTCCAGCCCCAGACCTTTTTTTTAAAAAAAGATTTTTTTAAGCCAAAGGACTCCTTAGGATGTGCTCCTCCATGACCTCACAATGCCTGACACTACCTTTGCAAGACCATCATAATAGGAGGAAAAGATGATGACATCAAAATTAAAAGAGAGACTGATTGGGAGGGGGATATGATAGAGAGTGGAGTTTCAAAGGGGAAAGTGGGGTAGGGAGGGAAGTAACTTGGGATATTGTCTACAATTAAGGAAGTTGTTAATAATAAAAAAAATCTTTTAAAAGATATTTAATTAATTTATTTGAGGGGGGAAGAGGCAGAGAGAAAGAGAGAATGGGCGCACCAGGGCCTCCAGCCAGTGCAAACGAACTCCAGGCACATGTGCCCCCTTATGCATCTGGCTTACATGGGTCCTGGTCCTTGGGCTTCACAGGCAAATGCCTTAATGGCTAAGCCATTTCCCCAGCCCTGTTCATGCCTTTTTTTTGGTGTGACTCAGCTATTTGAAGTGTTTAGCGGTGATGATGATGATGATGATTATTTGAAGTAGTGTCTCACTCTAGCCCAGGATGACCTGGAATTCACTATATAGTCTCAGGGTGGCCTTGAACTTACAGTGATCCTACCTCTTCTGAGTGCTGGGATTAAAGGTGTGTGCCACTATACCTGGCCCTATTATTATTTTTGGTGTTTTTATGTATGTGCATGTTCATGTGTCTGCAGATGCATGTGTTTTTGTGTGCAGATACATATGTGTGTAGTCTTCTATGTCATTTTTTTTTTAAAGGTGTGGTCTTACTATAGCTCAGGCTGACCTGGCGCTCATTCTATAGTCCCAGGCTGGCCTTGAACTCGTAGTGATCTGCCTTTTTCAGCCTCCCAAGTGCTGGGATTGAAGGTTTATGTGACTTTTGTTTTTAAGACAAGGTCTGTCTCTGACTTGGAACTCTTATTGTGTAACCCGGGGGGCCTTAAAAGTAGATCTCCTACCTCAGCTTCCTGAGTGCTGAGCCCTTGGGTTTTCTTTTGATTTTTTTTTTTTTTTTTTTTTTTGTTTTTCAAGGTAGGGTCTTGCTGTAACCCAGGCTGACCTGGAATTCACTATGTAGTCTCAGGGTGGTCTTGAACTCATGGTGATCTTTCTACCTCTGCCTCTTGAGTGCTGGGATTTTCTTTTGATTTTTTTAAAGCGCCCCCTGTTGTTGTTTTTATTGAGGTAGGGTCTCTAGCCCAAGCTGACTTGGAACTCACTCTGTAGTCCCAGGTTGGCTTCAAAGTCATGGCGATCCTCCTTCCTTTGCCTCCCAAATGCTGGGATTAAAGGCATGCACCACCACACCTGGCTTTCACAAAGGCACCCTCCCCCCCCTTTTTAAAATGATTTTACTTATTTGCAAGCACAGAGAGATAGAAGAAAGAGTGCACCATGGCCTCCAGTCACTGCAAACGAACTCCAGATGCATGTGCCACTGTGCATCTAGCTTTACATGGGTACTGGGGAATCAAACCCAAGTTGTTACGATTTGCACACAAGCATCATAAACACTGAGCCATCTCTCCAGCCTGGAAAAAATTAAAAAGACCCCATTAAAAGCCCTTTAGGTTCCTAGCAAAGTTTAGAGGAAAGTAGATATATCCCCTCTGTTCTGTGATCCTCTCATTAATTGTGTCCCCTACCAGAATGGTATTTTTCCTTTTTTTTTTTTTAACAGATGATGGGCCTGCAATTCCACATTATTAGCACTCAAAGGCCATGTTGACATTAGGGTACATTCTTTTTTGTTTGTTTGTTTGGTTTTGGTTTTTTGAGGCAGGGTCTCACTCTAGCTCAGGCTGACCTGGAATTGACTATGTAGTCTCAGGGTAGCCTCGAATTCATGGCGATCCTCCTACCTCTGCCTTCCGAGTGCTGGGATTAAAGGCGTGCACCACCACGCCCGGCTCATTCTTTTTTTTTTTTTTTTTAAAGAAATTATTTATTTATTTGCAAGCAGAGAGAGAGAGAGAGAGAGAGAAAGAAAGAGGCAGACCGAGAGAGAATGGACATGCCAGGGCCTCTAGCCACTGCAAACAAACTCCAGATGCATGTGTTCCTTGTGCATCTGGCTTATGTGGGTTCTGGAGAATCAAACTGGGATCCTTTGCTAAGCTATTTCTCCAGCCCTAGGGTACATTCTTTTTGTTTGTTTGTTTGTTTTGGTTTTCCAAGGTAGGGTCTCACTCTAGCTCAAGCTGATCTGGAATTCACTATGTAGTCTCAGAGTGGCCTCAAACTCATGGCAATCCTCCTACATCTGCCTCCCAAGTGCTGGGATTAAAGGCATGTGCCACCACGCCCAGCTACATTCTTGTATTGTGTCTTCCATGGGTTTGTACAAATGCACCTTAGCATATAGTCACTATTACCGTATCAGATTACTTCCATTGCCCTAAATTGTGGCTTTATTTATTGAATTTTTTTAACAGGTTCTCTAACTATGGCACAAGTAGAGAAGCGAGGAGGCTTGCTTCGGAAATCTTCAGCCTCCAAAAAGCCACTAAAGGAAAAAGTGGTGCTGATGTACGATGAGATTCTCATGGTAAGGCCTCCTGTCACAGTGTACAGCTTGACCCTTCAGCTTGTTTGTCTGTTTGTTGTTTTTATTTTGGTTTTCTGAGGTAGGCTCTCACTTTAGCTCAGGCTGACCTGGAATTTACTGTGTAGTCTCAGGGTGGCCTCAGACTCAGGGCAATCCTCCTACTTCTGTCTCCCAAATGCTGAGATTAAAGACATGTGCCACCATGCCCAGACTTGTTTGTTGTTTGTTTGTTTTTTTCTTTCGAGGTAGGGTCTGAAATTCACTATGTAGTCTCAGGGTGGCCTTGAACTCAAGACCATCATCCTGCCTCTGCCTCCCCAGTGCTGGGATTAAAGGCGTGCACCACCACACTTGGCCTTTGTTTGTTGTTTTTAGGACCAATCTTACTACATAGCTAGCCCAGAATGGCCTAGAACTCACTGTGTAGACCAAGTTAGCCTTAAACTTGTGATCATCCTGTCTCAGTCTCCTGAGTTCTGGGATTATAGGCATGCACTAGCGTGCTCAGCCTTGACTCTTGTTTCTTAGTCCAAATGAGAAATAACCTTGGTGCTTTGCCATCTTCAAATTGGCCAAGTGAACCAGGTGTGGTGACTCACATCTGTGATCCCAACACTCAGGAGCTATGGCAGTAGATCACAAGTTTTATTGGCCATGTTCTAGTCTTGTGTTATAAAATATACCCTTTGAAGGAAGGTTAGAGCTGGTAGCTACTTGCCTTCTGAAATTGTGTTGCACATAGTGCATATACTAGAATACTCATGAAGAGCATATATTGAATTCTTACTGTGTGCCTGGTGCTGTTTTATTTGTTACTTTATTTTATTTTTAAATTTTTTAAAGATTTTATTTTTTATTTGTTTATTTATTAGAGAGAGTGAGAATGGGCATGCCAGGGCCTCTAGCCACTGCAGACGAACTCCAGATGCATGCGCCACCACACATGGCTTACATGGGACCTGGAGAATCTCCTGGGGAATCAAACCTGGGTCCTTTGGCTTTGCAGACAACGCTTTAACCACTAAGCTATCTCTCCAGCCCTATTTGTGTTACCTTTAAAGTGCATTAGTTCTAATCCTGACATGACCTCTAGGTTGATGCTGGTAAATAGCCTCAGTTTATTTTATTTATTTTAAAAATCTTTGTATGTATTTATTGCAAGGGGAAGGAGGGAGGGACAGAAAGGGAGAGAATGAGAATGGACATACCAGGACCTCTTACCACTGCAAATAAACTCCAGATGCACATACTACTTTGTGTTTCTGGCCCTACCTGCCCACTATAGCATCAAACTTGGGCCATCATGCCTTGTAAACAAGCACCTTTAACTGTGAGCCATCTCCCCAGCCTAGTATCCTCATTTTCTAGATGAGGTAACTTAGGATCATAACCAGAGAGGATGGAAGTCTTAACAGTTTGGTATCTGACTCCAGAGTCCTCACTCTTTACCTTTGCCACATAGCTCAGTGTAAGTAGGATGCTTAGCTAAAAATTCTGGGCTGGGGCTAGAGAGATGACTTAGCGGTTAAGGTGCTTGCCTATAAAACCAAAGGACCTAGGTTTGATTCCCCAAGACTCATGTAAGCCAGATGCACAAGGTGGTGCATGCATCTGAAGTTTATTTGCAAGGGGTAAAGGCCCTGGTGTGCTCCTTCTCCCTCTTTCTTTATCTCTGTGTCTAATAAATAAAATAAAATAAAATAAAATAAAATAAAATAAAATAAAATAAAATAAAATAAAATAAAATAAAAAATTAAAATAGTTGGACCCATTTTTTCACATTTTTAAAGTTTTTTTTTTATTATTTATTTTGAGAGAGGGTGAGTGAATGGGTGCCTCAGGGCCTCCAGCCCTGCAAAGGAACTCCGGATGCATGTGCCACCTTGTGCATCTGGCTTATGTGGGTACTGGGGAATAAAAACCTTGAACTGGTCCTTAGGCTTCACAGGCAAGCACTTAACCATTAAGCCATCTCTCCAGCCCCACATTTTTTTAATATAAAAAAAAGAAAAAAAATCCTGGACCAGAGAAAAGGATCAGTGGTTAAAAGTGCTTCCTTGCAAAGTCTGATGGCCTGGGTTTGATTCCCAAGAACCCAAATAAGGTCAGATGCATAAAGTAGTGCAGGTGTCTGGAGTTCATTTACAGTGGCATGAGGCCCTGGTGTACCCAGTCTCTCTCTCTCTTTTTCTCTTTCTTTCTTTCTCTGTGTTTGCAAATAAATAAAAATATTACCAGGCATGGTGGTGTACACCTTTAATCCCAGCACTTGGGAGGCAAAGGTAGGAAGGATTGCCATGAATTTGAGGCCACCCTGAGAATACATAATAAATCCCAGGTCAGCCTGGGCTAGAGTGAGACCTTACCTCGAAAAATAAAACAAAACAAAAAAATCCTAACTGTTGGGCATGGTGGTGCATGCCTTTAATCCCAGTACTCAGGAGGCAGAGGTAGGAGGATTGCAGTTATTGGTTTTTTTTTTTTTTTTTTTTTTTTTGAGGCAGGGTTTCACTCTAGCCCAGGAACTCATTTTGTAGCCCAGGCTGGCCTTGAATTCACAGTGATCACTGTTTGTTTTTAAATTTTTTTTTTCAAGGTAAGGTCTCACTTAGCTCAGACTGACCTGGAATTCACTATGTAGCCTTGAACTCACAGCGATCCTCCTACCTCTGCCTCCCATTTGTTGGGATTAAAGGTATGTGCCATCATACCTGGCTCCCAAAAGCCTATTTTTTTTTTTTTTTTTTTTTTGGTTTTTCAAGGTAGGGTTTCACTTTGGTCCAGGCTGACCTGGAATTAACTATGTAGTCTCAGGGTGGCCTTGAACTCTCAGCGATCCTTCTACCTCTGCCTCCCGAGTGCTGGGATTAAAGGCGTGCGCCACCACTCCCGGCTTCAAAAGCCTATTTTTATGCAGTGGTTAAAGGTGTTTGCTTGCAAGACTTCCCTAGAACCTATGTAAAGTCCAATGGAGAAAGTAATACATGTTTCTGGAGTTTGCAGCAGTAAGAGGCCCTGGCCTGTCTCCCCCTGCAAGTGTAAGTGGTGGTACACGCCTTTAATCCCAGCACTTGGGAGCCAGATATAGGATAATAGCTGTGTGTTCGAGGCTACCCTGAGACTACATAGTAAATTCCAGGTCAGCCTGGGCTAGAGTAAAACCCTATCTTGAAAAACAAACAAACAAAAAAGAAAAAAACAAAAACAAAACAAACAAACAAAAAAACAAAGGCGTGGTGTTACACGTCTTTAATTCCAGCACTCAGGAGGTAGAGGTAGGAGGATCACTATGAGTTCCAGGCCAGCCCGAGACTACATAGTCAATTCTAGATCAGCCTGGGGCAAGACCCTACCTAAAAGAATTTTTGTTCTTTCTGTCTCTGTTTATCAAACAAATAAAGATACTTAAAAAAAAGTATTTTTCTATTCTCTGTTATCTTCTTTAGGATGAGAAAACATTTTCAAGGTAATTTTGTTCGAGGTAGCTAGGAAAGTTGAATATGTTTATCTTGTTTTCAGACAGAGGACCCCAGTAAGTGCAGTCCTCGGTTTTGGGAGGAGCTTTTTCTTATGAAGGTAAGAATGGGTGGCGTATGTGGGTTTTTCTTATAACTGAGCTTGTGCTAGGTGCTGAGCTTAAAAAGTACCACACTAAAAATCTGCTCAGGTCCTTATTTTTTCTTTTGCAGGTGAATTTAGAGTACCTGGAAGGCAAGCTAGAATCTCTTGATGGTGAGGAATTAATGAAGATCAAAGACAATATTAATTGTTTATTTCAACACTGCATCCAGGCTCTGGGAGAGGAGCATCCAATTCGAGTAGTCAATGCATTGCAGGTATAGGCTGGGAGACTGGGGAGGTGTTGTTTAACAGAAGAAATGAATTGGAACCTACTTGTTGGAACCTAGGATTGCCTTTAGGTGTGAGGTTTGGTTTGGTCAGTCTTTTTTTTTTTTTTTTTTTTTTTCTTTGATATAGGGTCTTGCTCTAGTCCAGGCTGATTGAGAATTTGCTATATAGTCTCAGGCTGGCCTCAAACTCATAGAGATCCTCCTACCTTTGTCTCCCAAGTGCTAGGATTAAAGGCATGTGCTACCATACTCAGCTAGTCAGTCTTTTGGCCTTCATGTCTCCCTCCCTGTCTCCCTCCCTCCCTCCCTTCCTCTTTCTCTCTCCTCTCTCTTTCCTTTTTGAGACAAAGTCTCCTTGATAGCCTGGGACTTACTATGTAGACCAGGTTGGCCTTGAACTTATAGCAATACTTTTGCCTTTGCCTCGTTAGTGCTAGGAGTATATTTATTCATTCATTTTTTTTTTTTTCGAGATAGGGTTTCATTGTAGCTCAGGCTGACCTGGAATTCACTATGTCGTCTCAGGCTGGCCTTGAACTCACAGTGATCCTCCTACCTCTGCCTCCCAAGTGCTGGGATTAAAGGTGTGTGCCACCATGCCCAGCTTGTTTGTTTTTTTTGAGGTAGGGTCTTGCTCTAGTCTAAGCTGACCTGGAATTCACTGTGTAGTCTCAGGGTGGTCTTGAACTTACAGTCATCCTCTTATGTCTGCCCCCCAAGTGCTGGAAATTAAAGGTGCGCCACCGCGTCTGGCTTTTATTTAATTATTTTTTTTTAATGTGAGACAGTGAGCATGAGAGAGAGAGAACTGGTGCGCCAGGGCCTCTAGCCAGTGTAATTGAACTCCAGACATGTGGGCCACCTTGTGTGCACGTGTGACCTTGCATGCTTACGTACGTCACTTTATGTGTCTGGCTTATGTGGGACCTGGAGAGTTGAACCTGGGTCCCCTTAGGCTTCACAGGCAAGTGCCTTAACTGCTAAGCCATCTCTCCAGCTCCTGGCTTGTATTTTCAAGTTTAAAAAATTTTTTTGAGGCATGTCTCACTGTAGTTCAAGCTGACCTGGAAATCACTATATATTCTCAGCATAGCCTTGAACTCATGGTGATCTTCCTACCTCTGCCTCCTGAATGCTGGGATTAAAGGTGTGAGCTACCATGCCCGGCCCTATTTTTAAGCTTTGAATATCATTTTTTAGTACTTTCTTGCAGTATAATTTTAAAAAAGAGGATGAGCTGGGTGTGGTGGTACATACCTTTAATCCCAGCACTTGGGAGGCAGGCAGAGGAAGGAGGCTCACTATGGGTTTAAGGCCTCCCTGAGACTACATAGTGAATTCTAGCTCAGTCTAGGCTAGAGTCAGACCAAAGAGGATGACCAAAAAATAATCAAAAAGGAGGATGAGAAATAACAAATAGCCAGGCATGGTGGTACATGCCTTTAATGCAGCACTCAGGAGGCAGAGGTTGGAGGATCACCAGGAATTTCAGGGCAACCTGGGACTGTAGAGTGAATTGCACGTCAGCTTGGGCTAGAGTGAGACCATTCCTCAACAAAAAACAAAACAAAACAAAACAACCCCCCCCCAAAAAAACAAAAACAAAAACAAAAAGAAAAAAACCCTCAAAATAACAAAGAGAAACAGCAAACACCCCCAAAATGGATATCAATAATTTCAGTTACTGTGTTCCCACCCACATTTTTTGTTCATTTTTATTTATTTATTTGAGAGTGACAGAGAGAAAGAGAGAATGGGTATACCAGGGCCTCCAGCCACTGTAAATGAACTCCAGATGCATGTGCCACCTTGTGCATCTGGCTTATGTGGGTCCTGGGGAATTGAGCCTTGAACTGGGTTCCTTAGGCTTCACAAGCAAACGCTTAACTACTAAGCCATCTCCCCAGCCCCCCTCCCCCCACAATTTTTTTTGAGACAGTGATCTTAGGTAGCACAGGCTGGCTTCAAACTCACTTGTGTAGCCTAGGATCACCTTGAACTTCTGATCCTCCTGCTTCTACATCCTGAGTGCTAAGATTATAGATGTGCGGCTGTTTGTCTTTTAATTTTTGGATTTTGTATGTGTTAACACTAAGACCATGCATTGGAGCTCAATTGAAAGTTATCTTTGGGCTGGAGAGATGGCTTAGCAGTTAAAGCTTTTGCCTGCAAAGCCAAAGGACCCAGGTTTGACTCCCACGTGAGCCAAATGCATAAGGGGCACACGCATCTGGAGTTTGTTTGCAGTGGCTGGAGGCCCTGGCACACCCATTCTCTCTCTCTCTCTACCTGCCTACTTCTGTATCTCTCTCTCAAATAAATAAATAAAAATAAAATATTAAAAAAGAAAAGAGGGCTGGAGAGATGGCTTAGTGGTTAAGGCACTTGCCTACAAAACCAAAGGACCCAGGTTTGACTCCCAGGACCCACGTAAGCCAGATATACAAGGGGGTGCATGCATCTGGAGTTCGTTTGCAGTGGCTGGAGGCCCTGGAGCACCCATTTTTTTTCTCTCTCTCTCTACCTGCCTATTTTTGTATCTTTCTCTCTCTCAAATAAATAAAAATAAAATTAAAAAATAAATAAAAAAGAAAGAAAGTCATCTTTGTCAGGAGGAGGTTCAAAGTTGCAATGTGAGGGTACAAATTTAGTACACTCCTTGCTTTGAGACTTCCTTTTTGGGAAGTATTATGTTATGTCATTTTATTTATTTATATTTATTAAAATATATTTTTAAAATTTTTTATTATTTTATGTGTTTTTGGAGAGAGACACAGAGAAAGACAGACAGAGAGGGAGAGGGAGACAGATAGAGATGTGTGTGCCAGCAGTCTCTCAGCTGCTGTGAACAAAATCCAGATGCGTGCGCCTCCTTGTGGGCAAGTGCGGCATTGTGCCCTTGTGTCACTTTGCATCTGGCTAAACGTGGGACCTGGAGATTGGAACTGGGTTCTTAGGCTTAGCAGGCTAAGCCATCTCTCCAGCCCTAGAAAGTATTCTTTTTGTCATCTCTGCAGACCTTGTGTGCACTTATTCGAGGAGTCCACCAAAAGAATAAGTCTACCTCTGGATTTGATATTATCAACATGCTGATGGGCTTTGACAAAGCGGAACTCTGCATGAAGGTGAGGCCTGAGTTGCAGATATGGCTCTAAGTAGCTGCTCCTGACAGCTCTTCATGAATGCCATCTTCAGACAGATGGGCTGGATTTGAGTTCAGATAGATGTAGATAACTGAATTTGACCTTGCATTGGAGATGTATATGTATATATGTATTTTTTTTTTTTGGTAGGGGGAAAAAAGGTTTATTTTGGTTTTCAGACTTGAGGAAGAGCTCCATGATGGCAGGGGAAAATGAAGACACAAACAGAGGGTGGACATTACTTCCTTGACAACATCAGGTGGTCAACAGCAACAGGAGAGTGTGCTAAACACTGGCAATAGGAAGCTGGCTATAATACCCATAAACCTGCCCCCCAAAATACACTGCCTCCAGGAGGCATTAATTCCCAAATCTCCATCAGCTGGGAACCTAGCATTCAGAACACCTACATTTATTTTATTTTATTTTATTTTATTTTATTTTATTTTATTTTATTTTATTTTATTTTTTATTTTATTTTTTATTTTATTTTATTTTATTTTTTATTTTATTTTATTTTATTTTATTTTATTTTATTTTATTTTATATTTTATTTTATTTTATTTTATTTTATTTTATTTTATTTTATTTTATTTTATTTTATTTTATTTTATTTTATTTTATTTTAATTTTTTTTGGTTTTTCGAGGTAGGGTCTCACTCTGGTCCAGGCTGACCTGGAATTAGCTATGTAGTCTCAGGATGGCCTCGAACTCATGGCAATCCTCCTACCTCTGCCTCCTGAGTGCTGGGATTAAAGGCGTGCGCCACCATGCCCGGCTCAGAACACCTACATTTATGGGGGACACCCGAACCAAACCACCATGTTCCACCTCAGCCCCCATAAACTGAACCATACATGATATAAAGTACAATTTTTTTATCCATCCCAATGATGATTAAACAACCCCATAATCTAAATTCTTTTAACTGAGCCATAATAACAAAAAATCCCCCCCAAACCCATAATGGCACAGAATACACATTTACACTGCAAAAGATGGCACTGGGCATGGCAAAGAAATATTCAGCCAATAAAAGATTAAAAACGGCCGGGTGTGGTGGCGCACGCCTTTAATCCCAGCACTCGGGAGGCAGAGGTAGGAGGATTGCCATGAGTTCAAGGCCACCCTGAGACTACGTAGTGAATTCCAGGTCAGCCTGAGCTAGAGTGAGACCCTACCTCGAAAAACCAAAAAAAAAAAAAAAAAAAAAAAGATTAAAAACAACCATGGCAAACATCAAACTCTGCAGTTCCAAGTCTAACAACTCTAGCCAATAACAAGCCTCAGAGTCTGATAATTCTAACCAGCAAGTCTCTAGAGTTCTAATCCCACCCGTCCAGCTAGGCTACTCAGCATTGGATATTGTTTTAAAATTATTTTTATTTTTTTGTGTGTACATGTGTGTGCATGGGCATGCCAGGGTCTCTTGCCACTGCAAATGAATGCCAGGTGCTTGTGCTACTCTTTGCATCTGGTTGGCTTTATGTGGGTGCCACATGGGCCAGCAGGCTTTGCAAGCAAGCATCTTTAACCAACCTTTCCAGCCCCATCATTTCTAAATTTAAATATAATATAAAATAGTTTACAAAATAACTTTGTGTGTGTGTGTATGTGTGTGTGTACACAAACACGCAGTTACTTATTTTTTGCAGTCAAGCTAAGGTGTTCTGCATTGTAGGCAAGTACTTACTTTACTGCTGAAAATTTTTGTTTGAGTCAGGGTCTCATGTAGCCTAGGCTAGATTCAAACTCACTGTGTAGATGAGAGCGATGCTGACCTCCTGCTCCTCCTGCTTCTCCCTCTGAAGTACTGGGATTATAGGCATGGTGGCACGTGCCTCCACTTAGAACTTCTTTTTTTTCTTTTTCTTTTTCATTTTCTTTCTCTCTCTCTTTTTTTAAATTAATTTATTTATTTGAGAGAGAATAGAAAAAGAGAGAGAGAGAGAAAGAGAGAGAGAATGGGTGCTCCAGGGCCTCCAGCTATTGCAAATGAACTCCAGACACATGTATCTCCTTGTGCATCTTTCTTATATAGGTACTGGGGAGTCAAACCTGGGTCTATTTTTTTTTAGTTTTTTCAAGATACGGTCTTACTCTAGCTCAGGCTGACTTGGAATTCACTATGTAGTTACAGGGTGGCCTGGAACTCATAGCAGTCCTACCTCTGCCTTCCAAGCACTGGGATTAAAGGCATGTGCCACCATTCCCGGTTTACAATTTTTTTTTGAGGTTGGGTCTTGTTCTAGCCCAGGCTGACCTGGAATTCACTATGTAGTATCAGGATGGTATTGAACTCAAGGCAGTCCTCCTACTTCTGCCTCCCAAGTGCTGAGAGTAAAGGCATGTGCCACCACACCCCACACCTAAAATTTTTTTTTTTTTTTTTTTTTTCGAGGTAGGGTCTCACTGTAGCTCAGGCTGACCTGGAATTCACTACATAGTCTCAGGGTGGCCTCGAACTCGTGGTGATCCTCCTACCTCTGCCTCCCGAGTGCTGGGATTAAAGACGTGTGCCACCACACCCAACTTCTAAAATGTTTTTTGTAATTATATATATTTATAAATTATATATATATATATATATATATATATATAAATTAAAAATTAAATACATATGTTTAATTTAAAAAATTTATTTACGAGAGTGCGAGAGAAATAGGCAGACAGAGAGAAGGAAAGAGAATGGGCATGCCAGGGCCTCCAGCCACTGCAAATGAACTCCAGATGCATGTGCCACCTTGTGCATCTGGCTTACATGGGTCTGGGGGAATTGGTCCTTTGGCTTTGCAGGCAAAGGCCTTAACCACTAAGCCATTTCTCCATCCTCTTATACATATATTTTAAATATGTTTATTTATTAGCGAGAGAAGGAGAGAGAAAGAGAGAGAGAGAGAGAATAGGCACGCTGGAGCCTCTAGTCACTGCAAACCAACTCCAGATACATGTGCCACCATGTACATCTGGCTACGTGGGATCTAGAGAATCGAACCTAGGTCCTTAGGTTTTGCTGGCAAGTGCCTTAACCATTAAGCCATTTCTCCAGCCCTGTAATTTTTTCGTTTTTCGAGATAGGGTCTCCCTCTAGTCCAGGCTTACCTGGAATTAACTGTGTAGTCTCAGGGTGGCCTTGAACTCAGGGAATCCTCTTACCTGTGTCTCCCTAGTGCTGGGATTAAAGGCGTGCACCACCATGCCTGGCAGCCCTGCAATTATTATTTTTTTTTTGGGCTTTTGAGGTACGGTCTCACTCTGGCCTAGGCTGACCTGTAATTCACTGTGTAGTTTCAGGGTGGCCTCAAACTCATGGTGATCCTCCTACCTCTGCCTCCTGAGTGCTGGGATTAAAGGCATGTGCCACCACACCTGGATCCCTGTAATTTTTAAAAATGTATGTATTTGGGGGCTGGAGGGATGGCTTAGCGGTTAAGGTGGTTGCCTACAAAGCCAAAGCACCCAGGTTCGATTCCCCAGGACCCATGTTAGCCAGATGCATAAGGGGTGCATGCATCTGGAATTCATTTACAGAGGCTGGAGGCCCTGGCGCACTCATTCTCTCTCTCTCCCTCTTTCTCTGTCAAATAAATAAAAATAAAATAAAATATTTAAAAAAAGACATTTTATTTATTTATTTGTTTGAGAGAGAGAAAGGAAGAGGTGGAGAGAGAAAGAGAGTGGGCACACTAGGGCCTCTAGCCACTGCAAACAAACTCCAGATGCATGTGACCCCTTGTGCATCTGGCTTTCGTGGGTCCTGGGGAATCAAATCAGGTCCTTAGGCTTCACAGGCAAACACCTTAAACCACTCAGCCAGTTCTCCAGTTTAGCTCTGTAATTTTTTTTTTTTATAAGAGAGAGCAAGAGAGAAAGAGAGAGAGAGAATTGGCATGCCAGAGCCTCCAGCCAGTGCAGTTGAACTCCAGGCTCATGTGCCACCTTGTACACATGTGCGACCTATGTCACCTTGTTCATCTGGCTTAAATGGGACCTGGGGAGTTTAATATGGGTTTTTAGGCTTTGCAGACAAGCACCTTAACCATTAAGCAATCTCTCCAGCCCTTTCTTACAATTTTTTTATTTTCTAAATTTTTTTTTGTTTTTCGAGGTAGGGTTTCACACTAGTCCAGGCTGACCTGGAATTCACTATGTAGTCTCAGGGTGGCCTCGAACTCTCGACGATCCTCCTACCTCTGCCTCCCGAGTGCTGGGATTAAAGGTGTGCACCACCAAGCCCGGTTCCCTTTCTTACAATTTTTTTAAAGAGTTTTAAAAAAAAATTTATTTTCTTTATTTGAAAGAGAGAGAGAGAGAATATGGATGTGCCAGGGCTTTGAGGTACTGCAAATGAACTCCAGATACATGCAACATCTTGTGCATCTGGCCTGTGTGGGTCCTGGAGAATTGAACCTGGGTCCTTTGTCTTTGCAGGCAAGTGCCTTAACTGCTAAGCCATCCCTCCAGCCCCCTTTTCTTACATTTTTTTTGGTTTGTTTTTCAAGGTAGGGTCTCTGAAGGTAGAGGTAGGAGGATCGTCGTGAGTTCAAGGCCACCGTGAGACTACAGAGTTAATTCCCGGTCAGCCTGGGCCAGAGTGGTGAGACCCTACCTCGAAAAACCAAAAAAGAGTAGTATAATATATGGGTATGAACATTAAGAGAAGTTCTTACCAGGCAGTTTGGTGTTATAATATATGCATTTAGCCAGCCAGATGCCAGCAGACATTACATGCCCTAGGGCTCATGACCTTCCCCTTCATAGGTTTTCAGGATCAAGCATGTATTCCTTCCCATGGAGTGGGCCTCTGGTCCAATTGGAGAGCAGTTGGTTCCTCCAATAACAGACTTGCCACTGTTGCACCTATTGGCTCATTTGGTCTGGCTGACCCAACTTAAGGTTTTATAGTGTCCACTGTTATTTATCTTCACTGATGACTTCTCTCTCTCCCGTTCAGCTGCATAAAGCGTAGCTTTTCCCAGCTTTCTGTCAGCTGATATTTACAGTTTTTTTTTTTTTTTTTTTTTTTTTTTTTTTTTTTTTGAGGTAGGGTCTCACTCTGGCCCAGGCTGACCTGGAATTAACTATGTAGTCTCAGGGTGGCCTTGAACTCATGGTGATCCTCCTACCTCTGCCTCCCTAGTGCTGGGATTAAAGGTGTGTGCTACCATGCCTGGCTATCTACAGTTTTTTAAACATTAGGTTTCCTTTTTCAATTTGTCTTATTTTTATGATCCCTAACAATTGTGAATGACAAGCTTCAAACATTTATTTAGGATAAGAATAAATTAATGTTGTCAGCAGTTACTTTAAAACATTTTCCCCTAGCTGGGCATGGTGGCATATGTCTTTAATCCCAACACTCAGGAGGCAGAGGTAGAGAATCGCCATGAGTTCAAGGCTACCCTGAGACTACAAAGTTAATTCCAGGGCAGCCTGGGCCAGAGTGGTGAGACCCTACCTTGAAAAAACAAACAGACAAACAAACAAAAAAAAATCCACAACCCCCCAACAAACCATTTCCCCCCAAATAGCTAGAGTTTGATGTCTTTTTTTTCTTTTCTTTTTTTTTTTTTTTGAGAGAGAGTGAGACAGATAGAGAATGGGTGTGTCAGTGGCCTCTCAGCCACTGGGAATGAACTCCAGACGCATGTGCCCCCTTTTGGGCAAGTGCAGCACTGCGCCTTTGCGTCTGGCTAAACGTGGGACCTGGAGAATCGAATGAGCATTCTTAGGCTTAGCAGGCAGATGCCTTAACCGCTAAACTATCTCTCCAGCCCTTGATATCTTTTTAAAAAAAAACATTTTAAATTTATTTTATTTATTAGAGAGAGAGAGAGGCGGATAGAGAGACACAATGCACGCACCAGGGCCTCTAGCCTTTGCAAACAAACTTCAGATGCATGTGCTACCTTGTGCATCTGGCTTATGTGGGTAATGGGGAATCAAACCTGGGTCCTTAGGCTTTTCAGGCAAGCACCTTAACCACTAAGCTATCTCTCCAATCCTTGATGTCTTTTTTTAAACTTTGATTTCTGATGTTTTATATTTTATTTATTTATTTGAGAGAGACATAGAGAATGGGCACACCAAGGCATCTTGCCACTGCAAACAAACTCCAGATGTATGTGCATCTGGCTTTATGTGGGTACTGGGGAATTGAACTCAGGCCATCAGATTTTGCAAACAAGTACCTATAACTGTTGAACCATTTTGCCAGTCCTTTTTTAAAAAATATTTTTTTATTTATTTATTGGAGACAGAGAGAGGGAAAGAGAGGGAGAGGGAGAATGGGTGCGCCAGGACCTCCAGCCACTCCACATGAACTCCAGACGCGTTTGCCCCCTTGTGCATCTGGCTTACATGGGACCTGGAGAATTGAACTGGGATCCTTAGGCTTCTCAGGCATGTGCCTTAACCGCTAAGCCATCTCTCCAGCCCTCTCCAGTCCTTTTTAAAACTTTGTATTGACAGCTTCCATAAGTATAGACAATAAACCATGATAATTCTCTCCCACCATCACCATTTTCCCCCTCCAATTGAATCCCTTTCCAATTAGTCTCTCTCTCTCTATTTTTTTTTTTTTTTTGGGTAGGGTCTTGCCCACCACACTTGTCACTGAACTCTTTTTTTTTTAAGTATTTAATTTGCATTTGTGTGTATGGGTATGCCAGGGTCATTTGCTGCTGCAAATGCATGCCTGTCTGGCTTTATGTGAGTAGCTGGGGAATTTAACTTTACAAGCATATATATTTAGGTGCTGAGACATCTCTCAAGACTCAACTTTTTTTTTTTTTTTTTGGTAGGGTCTCATTCTAGCCCAGGCTCACCTGGAATTTACTATTTAGTCTTAGGGTGGCCTAGAACTCAGGGTGATCCTCTTACCTCTGCCCCTGGAGTGCTGGGATTAGAGGTGTGCGCCACCATGCCTGCCCCAAGCCTCAACTTCGAAGCCTTCTTTTTCTTTGGTCCTGCTAGGTCTGTTCTAGGGAACTGAAATGGTTGCTTCATTGTGGGTTATTCATATTATCCTGTGTAACATAATGAAGAGTTGGTTAAGGATGGGGTATAAATGTTGTTTGGTATGCTTTAATATTAATGGTTCTCTTTCTCAGAACTTAATGGAGAGTTTGGACTCACTGCTTTGTGCCGAAGGCTCTGAAAGTCTGAAGAGTTTATGTCTGAAACTTCTTCTTTGCTTAGTGACTGTAAGTGACCCATCTATATGCTTGCCAAGTGTATTAATTGCAGCAAGCTTACTGGAATGCTTGCTCTCAATGTTGAAAAGTAAAAGAGAAAAAATACTGTACTGGTGTATTACATCATTTCTTTGGGTCTGAATATATAGAAAGAAGTTAGTGCCAGCCATGATGGCTCACGCCTTTAATCCCAGCACTTGGGAGGCAGAGGTAGGAGGATCACTGTGAGTTCAAGGCCACCCTGAGACTGCACAGTGAATTCCAGGTCAGCCTGGGCTGGAGTGAGACCCTACCTCAAAAACAAAACAAAACAAAACAAAACAAAACAAAACAAAACAAAACAAAACAACAACAAACAAAACACATACACACAAAGAAACAAAAACAGAAAAGAAAAGAAAGAAAGAAGTTAGTTACATGGCTTTTTCTTCCTGGAAGTTACTCTTTGGATCATATGCTGACATTGTTAGCCTATAGGCTAGATGATACTGAACTCTGTAGAAGGACATCCTAGGAGAACTCTGAACCATCACATTTGTCTTTTTCATCAGGCTTCATATGGAAATGGTTCTTACGATTCTGAATATTTTTGTTTGTTGTAGCTTTGATGGTATACCTGGCAGCTCCCTGTGTTTCCTAGTGGAAGGAGGGTGTTGTCAATTCACATGGTTTTTTTCCTCCACCTCTTGAAGACCTTTTTTTTTCTTTTTGGTTTTTTTGAGGTAGGGTCTCATTCTAGCACAGATTGTCCTGAAATTCACTATGTAGTCTCAGGGCAGCCTCAAACTCTCGGTGATCCTCCTACCTCTGCCTCCTGAGTGCTGGGATTAAAGGTGTGCACCACTATGCCCTGCTCCTCTTGAAGACTTTTGCATTTATGAATGGATTCATATATATTTGAGGAATGAAATCTCAGAAACTATTAAATAAATTCTTGCCAGGGCGGGAGAGAAACAGTAAGAAGTTCAAAAACTTAAAATTTTTTTTGTTGTTGTGTTGTTGTTTATTTGTTTTGTAAGATAGGGGCTCAACTAGCTTTGGCTTGCCTCACTTAACCATGTAGCAATAGATGATCTTGAACTTCTGATCCTTATACCTCCATGTCCCAAGTGCTGGGATTGCAAGTGTGTACCACCTTGCCCAGCTAGTTTTTTTTTTTTAATCTATCTATCTGTCTATCATCCATCCATCTATGTATTTATTTATTTATTTATGAGAGAAAGAAAGAGGCAGAGAGAAAGGGGTGTGGGTGTGCCATGGCCTCTAGTCACTGCAAACTCCAGACATAATGTGTCACCTTGTACATCTGGCTTATGTGGATACTGGGGAATGAAACCTGGGTCCTTAGGCTTCTCAGGCAAGTGCCTTAACTCCTTAACTGCTAAGCCATTTCTTTAGTCCCTTTTTTTTTTTTTTTTTTTTTTTTTTTTTTTAGAAAAGGTCTCACTATGTAGACCAGCCTGGCCTTGAACTTATGGTATTCCTTCTTCAGTCTCCTGAACCCTATGACACCATGTGCCATGACAGCCCAGTTAAGAGATTTTAATTTGCTATTTTCCTACCTTTACAATGTCTGTCTTTTTAGCCTCTGATGGCTTTGATTGCCTGTGAAACACTTACTAAGTATCTAATTGATTGTTTTAACATTTCTGTTCCACTTACATGCTAAGGTAGGAGATACACATGAAATATCAGAGTGCCTCAGTACAGACTTTTAAAAAACCTTTTATTGCATTCAGGTGACAGACAACATCAGCCAGAACACTATCCTGGAATATGTAATGATCAATAGCATATTTGAAGCTATTTTACAGGTAGGTAAACATCCATATGACCTTTCTCTTTTTTAAAAAATGTTTTTATTTATTTGCCAGGAGAGAGAGAATGAGAATGGGCATGATAGGGCCTCTTGCCACTGCAAACAAACTCCACATTCATGTGCAATTTTGTGCAACTAGCTTCATGTGGGCACTGGGGAATCAAACCCAGGTCATCAGGCTTTGTAAGTAGGTACCTTTAGCTGCTGAGCGATCTCTCCAGCCCTGACTTTTTATCTTTTAGATAGACCATCTCTTCAAATTTTCTTGGTCTGTCTTCCCAGGTACCAGGACTTAGGCATTTTGCTTCTTGTTACAGATACTTTCCCACCCTCCAAGTTGCAGAGAGCATGGATATGATGCCGTTGTCCTCTTGGCTTTGCTGGTAAACTACAGGAAATATGAGGTAGGTAGATCCCTTAATGGAAGGTTACCTTTCTATATAATCTTCCTGATGGGCATGGTGGCTATATATGGCTACTCCTCAAGGACTTTGCTTAATGTAGGAGACATGTTCTTGGTAATTTTTTTTTTTTTTTTTAGTTTATTGAGGTAGGGTTTCACTCTAATCCAGGCTGACCTGGAATTCACTTTGTAGTCTCAGGGTGGCCTTGACTTATGGTGATCCTCCTACCTCTGCCTCCCAAGTGCTGGGATTAAAGATGTGTACTGCTATGTGCTGCTGCTGCTGCTTCTTCTTCGTCTTCGTCTTCGTCTCCGTCTCCGTCTCCGTCTCCTTCTCCTTCTTCTTCTTTTTGAGACACAGAGAGAGAGGCAGAGAGAGAGAGGAAGAGGCAGACAGAGAATGTGTGTGTGCCAGGGCCTTTTCAGGCACTGTGAACGAACTGCAGATGTGTGTGCCCCTTTGTGGACATGTGCAACATTGCACGCTTGCATCACTTTTGCATCTGGGATCGACATTGTGCACTTGCGTCACTTTTGCATATGGCTAAATGTGGGATCTGAAGATTTGAACAAGTATTCTTAGGCTTTGCAGGCAGGCGCCTTAACTGCTAAGCCATCTCTCCAGCCTGTGTCTTCTTTTTTTTAATTAAAATTAAAATTTATTTATTTGAGAGAGAAAGGGAAAGTATGGGTGGTTAGAACCTTTTGCCAGTGAAGATGAACTCCAGATGCATGCACCCCTTTGTGCATTTGGCTTTATGTGGGAACTGGGGAATCAAATCCAGGCCGTCAGGTTTTACAAGGAAGTGCCTTTGATCCCTGAGCCATCTCTCCAGCCCACCACCTTTTTTAAAAAAAATTTTAATTTTTTTAAAAAACTTAAGCTGGGTGTGGTGGTGCACATCTTTAATATCAGCACTCAGGAGGTAGAGGTAGGAGGATTGATGTGAGTTTGAGGCCACTCTGAGACTACCTAGTGAATTCCAGTCACCTGGGTTAGAGCGAGACCCTACCTTGAAAAACCAAAAATATTATTTATTTATTTGACCAGACAGAAATTGGCTTCGATATCCATGACCTTGCAATGCCTACCAATACTTTCGCAAGACCCTCAAAATAGAAGAAAAAGATGATGACATCAAATTAAAAGAGAGACTAATGGAGAGAGGGAGGGGATATGATAGAGATTGGAGTTCTAAAGTCGAATGGGAGGGGAGGGAAAATCACGTGTTTTTTGTATGTAAGTATAGAAGTTGTAAATGAAAAAATTAAAATAAAAAATATTATTTATTTATTTGAGAGAGGCAGAGAGAAAGAGACAGATAGAGAATAGGTGCACCAGGGCTTCCAGCCACTGCAAACAAACTTATGACACATGTGCCACCTTGTGCATCTGGCTTACTTGGGTACTGGAGAATTGTTTTATTAATTTTTCTTTAAAAAATGATTTCTGGGGCTGGAGAGTGGCTCAGCAGTTAAGATGTTTGCCTGCAAAACCCAATGACGTATGTTTGATTCTCTAGTACCCATGTAAAGCCAGATCCACAAAGTGGTGCATGCATCTGGAGTTCATTTTCAGCAGCTGGAGGCCCTGGTGTACCCATTCTCTTTCTGTCTATCTCTCTCTCTGCAAGTAAATAAATAAATAAATAAATAAGTGTTTTTTAAAAATTTGGACTGGAGAGATGGCTTAGTGATTAAGGCACTTGCTTGTGAAGCCTAAGGACCCAGGTTTGATTCCCCAGTACACATGTAAAGCCAGATGTACAAGGTGGCATGTGCCCCTTAAGAGACCCTGACACACCTGTTCTGCCTGTCCACTTGTTTTGTCTGTCTTTCTCTTAAATAAATAAATAAAGGGCTGGAGAGATGGCTCAGTTGTTAAGGCACTTGCCTGCAAAACCTAATGACCTGAGTTCGATTCCCCAGTACCCACGTAAAGAAGCCATTCTCTCTAGGTGTGTCTGTCTTTCTTCTGTCTGTCTTTCTCTGCTTGCAAATAAATAAAACTTTAAAATAAATAAATACATAAAATTTAATTAAAAATAAATAATTTATTTCTTCCAGGCATGGTGGTGCAGACCTTTAATTCCAGCTCTTGGGAGGCTGTTATAAGAGGATTACTGTGAGTTTGAGGCTAGCTGGGACTACAGAGTAAGTTTCAGGCCAGAATCGGGTAGAGTGAGGCTGTACCTTGAAAAACAAACCAAAAAAATTTTTTTCTGTGTATGTACAGGTACATATCCCATACATTTGCCACTTTGCATCTGGTTTCATGTAGGAACTGAGGAATTGAACCAGGGTTGGCAGGCTTTACAAGCAAGCACCTTTAACTGCCAAGCCATCTCCCTAGGCTTCCCTCGAACTCCTCATATAGCCAAGGATAGTCTTGAATTCTGATTCTTCTGCCTCCATCTCCTGAATGCTGGGACAACAGGCACTTAATACTATGCTAGTTTAATGAGGTGCAAAGAACCAAACTCAGAAACTCAAGGCAATTCTTTGCCTCTGCCTTCTGAGTGCTGGGATTATAGGCCTGGGCCACTATGTCTGGCTTCACTTAACAATGTTTTTAATAGTGTAAAAACTATACAAATGTTTTATTTTTCTAATATCAGTAAACAGAGTTAGAACCATATCAATATGTCATGGATCACACAGAACAGAAGCCTAGTGAAACTAATTCATGAAAATGAAGGCAAGCCAGGCGTGGTGGTGCACGCCTTTAATCCCAGCACTCAGGAGGCAGAGGTAGGAGGATCGCTGTGAGTTCAAGGCCACCCTGCGACTACATAGTGAATTCTAGGTCAGCCTGAGCTAGAGTGAAACCCTATCGCAAAAAAAAAAAAAAAAAAAAAAAAAAAAAAAGGTTACTAGGAGGCCCAAGGAGTGTCTCAGTGAATTTCAGGAAGAACGGGACCCAGGGAGCCCCTGGGGCTTCTCAGCAGCAGGAGTAAGAATATTGGCACTGCAACAGTGACCATTACAATGTGGAGAGCCCCACTCACTCAAATGCAGAAACCTGTTCAAATTCTTGAGAGAGAAAAAAAATTCCAAGTGGCACATGTATTCTAGAATTATCCACTACTGCTTCACTTCAGTATGATCAGGGTGGGCTATGTGGTTGGTAAAAATACCTAGAAGAAACTATTAAAAAGGAGTACAACCTTGACTAAAATTGACCCAAGTTAGAATTCTCAACTTAAATCTTGTCCTACCACTGGAGAAGATAAGGATTCAGGACTAAGACAATCAGTGATAAAGGGTTGAGGGGCTGCAAGAAAGCTCAGTGCAACAACACGTCCTGAGAATATGCCAGGCCCTGGATGCAATCTCCAGGAATAGAAAAATGTCACCCTTGCTTACCCAGAAGCCCTGTATCTGTGATACAGTGTAAACTCTAATTTCAATCATAATTTTTTTTTTTTTTTTTGCAAGGCAGTGTGTTTCTGTAGCCCATGATGACCTGGAATTTACTATGTAGTCTCAGGGTGGCCTCAGACTCACAGCAATCCTCCTACCTCTGCCTCCAGTGCTGGGATTAAAGGTATGTACCACCACGCCCAGCTCAATCATAAAATTTTGTGAAGATATGTTATAGACTTCTTTAACCCATGGTTTTCAGACTTTATTTTGAATCACATCCTAATTCTACAGGACAAGAGTAGAGTAGTGGTGACTCCATATTTAAATAAGCACCTCAGAGTCTCTTAAGGTTTGAACTTGTTGAGCAACTTGCTTAGCCTAACTCCTTCTCATGTAAAATAATTAAAAAGGACTTAATTTGCATAATGTAAGTTTTTAATTAGGTAAAAAAATGAACAATAAAACTACTTAGGCTGGAGAGATGGCTTAGCAGTTAAGGCATTTGCCTGCAAAGCCAAAGGATCCCGGTTCCATTGTCCAGGACCTATGTAAACCAGATGCACAAGGGGTAAATGCATCTGGAGTTCGTTTGCAGTGGCTGGAAGCCCTGGTGAGCCTATTCTCTCTCTCTGCCTCTTTTTTATTTTATTTATTTATTAGCAACAGATAGAGACAGAGGGGGAGAGAGAGAGAGAGAATGGGCACACCAGGGCCTCCAGCTGCTGCAAATGAACTCCAGATGCACACGCCACATTTGCATCTGGCTTATGTGGGTACTGGGGAATCAAGCCTTGAACCAGGGTCCTTAGGCTTCATAGGCCAAGTGCTTAAGCACTAAGCCATCTCTCTGTCTCTTTCTCTCTCTCAAATAAATAAATAAAATATATTTTAAAAAACTGCTCAGGCACACTATTTATATAGTAACACTAAATAAGGACATGTAATTTTTTTTGGTTTGTTTTTGTTTTTCGAGGTAGGGTCTCACTCTGGCCCAGGCTGACCTGGAATTCACTATGTAGTCTCAGGGTGGCCTTGAACTCACTTCGATCCTCCTACCTCTGTCTCCCTAGTGCTAGGATTAAAGGCGCCTGCTAAGCATGCCTGGCTAGGACATGTAAGTTTAAATCCACTGCATTACTTAGCTGGTTTTCATAATAGCATTTAGTCACATTGTTTATAATGGCATTTATTTGTGCCCTGCTAAGAAACAAAAAAGTATTTCAAAGCTGGGCGTGGTGGTGCATACCTTTAATCCCAGGGAGAGACACAGATAGAGAATGGGCACGCCAGCAGCCTCTCAACCACTGTGAATGAACTCCAGACGCGTGCGCGCCCTTGCGTCACTTTGTGTCTGGCTAAACGTGGGACCTAGAGAATCGAACAGGTGTTCTTTAGGCTTAGCAGGCAGATGCCTTAACTGCTAAGCCATCTCTCCAGCCCAATTTCTTCTTCTTTTTTTTTTTTTTTTTTTTTTAAATATATTTTATTTATTTGAGAGAGAGGGGTTGGGAGAGAGAGAGGGGTTGGGAGAGAGAGAGAAGGGGCATGCTAGGGCCTCTAGCCACTACAAACGAACTCCAGATGCATGCGCCCCCTTGTGTATCTGGCTTATGTGGGTCCTGGAAAGTCGAACCTGCATCCTTTGGCCTTGCAGGCAAATGCCTTAACTGCTAAGCCATTTCTCCAGCCTTTTTTTCTTTTTTCAAGGTCGGGTTTCACTCTAGTCCAGGTTGACCTGGAATTTACTGTGTAGTCTCAGGGTGGCCTCAAACTTATGGTGATCCTCCTACCTCTGCCTCCTGAGTGCTGGGATTAAAGGCGTGTGCCACCGTGCCTGGCTAGATTTTTGTTTTTAGTATTGTGTGCATGCATGTGTGCATGCAGGTCATGGAACAACTTGAGTGTCAGTCCTCGTCTTCTACCATGTTTGATGCCTGGTCCCTCTTGGTGTTTGCCACTGGCTGACCTTGAACTCACAGCAGTTCTCCTACCTCTGCCTTCCACGTACTAGGATTAAGTGCCACTACACCTAGCCTAATTGTTTTTACTTATGTATGTGTACACCTGTACACATGTACGTACGTACGTACATACATACATACATACATACATACATACATACATACATACATGTGTATAGGCATGCCAGGGTCTCATGCCATTGCAAATAAATGCCCATCTGTCTTTTTACTTACTTATTTTTTATTTTTGGAGAGTGACACAGAGAGAGACAGAGAGAGAGGGAGAGGGAGACAGATAGAGAATGGGCGCACCAGCAGTCTCTCAGCTGCCGTGAACGAAATCCAGATGCGTGCACCCCCTTGTTGGCAAGTGTGGTATTGCGTCCTTGTGTCACTTTGCATCTGGCTAAACGTGGGACTTGGAGATTGGAACCGGGTTCTTAGGCTTAGCAGGCAGGCGCTTTAACCGCTAAGCCATCTCTCCAGCCCCCATCTGTCTTTTACACAGATGGCTAAGGAACTTGGACCAGCAGGCTTTGCAAGGCAGTGCCTTTACATATTGAGCCATTTCCCCAGCTCCTCTATTTCCCTTCTGAATGTAGGCATACTGGGATTTCAGACACACATGCTACCTTATTCCATTTTACATGGGTCTGGGGATCCAAATTTGTGCAGCAAACATTTTGCTCACTGAGCCATCTCACCAGCTCCACTTTGTGATTTTGATCTGATATGTACTTAAACTTTTTTCAGACACGTTGAAAGTGATGTGTAGCACAGTCCAGATCTTACTCTTGTAAGACTAGATAGGCAAGAAAGAGAGGCTATGGAAAAGGATATTTAAGGAGGGACTGGGATATGAGGAACAATGTTAATGTGTTTTAAATCCCAAGAGTTGATCACTTGGATTGTCTTGGAGGAACTGATGAATGGGGCGTAGAGCTACTAATAAATATGTAATTTATTGCCAACACCTGTTTACTGGTAATGTGGAGGGGCTGGCATAGTAGTCATTATGATCTCTGTCATGTGTAAAAGCCTCTGGGGCCTTATTACAACAGCAAGAAAAATAGCTGAGGAAAAATACTGAGGATAGTTAAAGAGAGTTGAGTTATATGTGACAGGAATGTGCCCTCATCAGTAATGAATATTTTCAAAACATTCTGGTGAATGCAGGCCATTGAGGCAATGGGTTTGTGTCTGTAAATGTAAACTGAACCCTGGTGAAGCCCCTTAGGGCTCTGTCAAATGTCAGCATGAAAAATGATATATAGCCAACTAGCTGGAGAAAATCATATTTCCCTTTCTTTCTTTCTTTCTTTCTTTCTTTCTTTCTTTCTTTCTTTCTTTCTTTCTTTCTTTTTTTTTTTTTTTTTTTTTGGTTTTTCGATTTTTCGAGGTAGGGTCTCACTCTAGTCCAGGCTGACCTGGAATTCACTGTGTAGTCTCAGGGTGGCCTCGAACTCACTGTGATCCTCCTACCTTTGCCTCCCGAGTGCTGGGATTAAAGGTGTGCGCCACAACGCCCGGCTTGAGAAAATCATATTTCTTGAGTGAGGTATGCATCTTTGTTCTGTCAGAGGCCCCCAGAAGAATTAGCATAGCAGGCAAGGGTGAGCCAGCGGACATAATTTCTCTGGACTTTGCAGCTTTTGATATAAGTCACCAGAAACCATTAAGGAAGCCTGGTGACAATGGGACAGGAAGAATTTTGACTGGAACTTGAGAAATTTCAGATGAACATAGCAAGTTAAAAATTAAGCTAGATGTGGTGGTGCACGCCTTTAATCCTAGCACACAGGGGAGGCTGAGGTAAGAGGATTGCTGTGAGTTTAAGGTTAGCCTGAGACATAATACCAGGTCAGCCTGGGCTAGAGCAATACCCTACCTTGAAAAACAAAACAAAACAAAACAAAACAAAACAAAACAAAACAAAACAAAAAAAGTTAAAAGCTAAAGAAATTTTGTGCAAATAAGAGAGTGTGTGTTGGAGAGAAAAATGTCTTTTAGGTACTCCCACAGTCAGTCCCATAAGCATAAGCAGTGGGATAAATTGTAACACTTCTTTTTAGACAGGGTCTTTTAAAAAAAAATATATTGTATTTGACAAAGAGAGAGGAGGGGGGAGAGAGAGAGAATGGGAGAATTGGCACACCAGGGCCTCCAGCCACTGCAAACAAACTCTAGATGCATGCACCCCCTTGTGCATATGGCTAATGTGGGTCCTGGGGAATTGAACCTGGGTCCTTTGGCTTTGCAGGCAAACACCTTAACTGCTAAGCCATCCCTCCAGCCCTGTTTTTGTTTTTTCAAGGTAGGGTCTCCCTCTAGTCCAGGCTGACCTTGAATTCACTATGTAGTCTCAGGGTGGCCTTGAGCTCAATCCTCCTACCTCTCCTTCCCGAGTGCTAAGATTAAAGGCATATGCCACCATGCCCAGTGTGAGACAGGGTCTTATGTAGCCCAGGCTGGCCTGGAACTATGTACCTAAGAATAACCTTGAACTCCTGATCATCCTGTTCTTACTTCCAGTGAGCTGGGAGTACAAGTGTGTGACCCCCCACCTAGTTTATGTGGTGCTTGGGATCAGATTCAGAAATCTGTGTATGCTAGATATGCACCCTACCAACTGAGCTATAACCCCGCCCCATTTCTAGAAAGGTATAAAATTATCAGAAAGACTAGTTACCCAGCTAAGAACAACAAAGGCAAATACAGTTGGACATAAAGAATGAGTAAACTGGGCTGGAGAGATGGCTTACTGGTTAAGGTGCTTGCCTACAAAGCCTAAGAACCCTTGTTCAAATCTCCAGGTCCCATGTTTAGCCAGTCGCAAAAGTATCGCAAGCGCACAAGGGAGTGCACGCATCTGGAGTTCATTCACAGTGCCTGAAAAGGCCCTGGCATGCCTATTCTCTCTCTGCCTCTTTCTCTCTCTGTCTCTGTCAAATAAAAAATTTTTTAAAAAAAAGAACGAGGAAACTGGGCTGGAGAGATGGCTTAGTGGGTAAGAACAAGGAAACTATATGGTAAATGTATAATTCTTCCTTGTTTCAAATGATGTATTCGGGGCTGGAGAAACGGCTTAGCAGTTAAGGCATTTGCCTGCTAAGCCAAAGGATTCCGGTTCAATTATCCAGGACCCACGTAAGCCAGATGTACAAAGGGCACATGCATCTGGAGTTCGTTTGCAGTGGCTAGAGGCCCTGATATGCCCATTCTTTCTCTGCCTCTCTTCTGTCTCTCTCTTTCTGCTTGCAAATAAATAAAATAAAATAAATGATGCATTCTATTTTAGTCAGTTCATGAAGAGAAAAATCTTTAGGGAAGAACAATGAAAAATAACAAGTAAAAGTCAGATTAAATAAAGGTGAGACTTCTAAAAAAGTGTTAAAAACAAGGGGCTTTGCCAGGCGAGGTGGTGCACACCTTTAATCCCAGCACTCAGGAGGCAGAGGTAGGAGGGTCACCGTGAGTTCAAGGCTACCCTGAAACTACACAGTGAATTCCAGGTCAGCCTGGGTTAGAGTGAGACCCCTACCTCGAACCCCCTGCCCCCCCCAAAAAAAGGAGCTTTAAGTATAGCTTGGTAAGTCAATAATTCTATCTTGTGGATAAAAAGTAGGTTGTTAGGACTGGAGAGATGGCTTAGTGGTTAAGGTGCTTGCCTGCAAAGTATAAGGACCCATGTTCGACTCTCCAGATCCCACCTAAGTGTGATGCAAAATGCACAAAGGTGAGGCAAGCACAAGGTTGCACATCTCCACTAGGTGGCACAAGTGTCTGGAGTTTGATTGCACTTGAGGCCCTGGTGCACCAATTCTCTTTCTCTCTTGCTCTTCTAAAATTAAAAAAAAAAGTAGTTTGCCTAAAAAGAAACAAAAAATGTAAGTTGCTAGCTGGACATGGTGGCGCATGTCTTTAATTCCAGTATTTGGGAGGAGGATTGCTGTGAGTTTGAGGCCAGCCTGAGACTACATAGTGAATGCCATGTCAGTCTGGGCTAGAACAAGACCCTACCTTGAAAGACATAAATAAATAAATAAACAAACAAACAAATAAAACGTAGGTTGCATCCAGTTTTAAAAAGTAACCAGAAAGGAAATCAAGAAATTCATAGAATCAAATGATGATGAGAATACAACATAACAAAACCTTTGGGACACAATGAAGGCAGTCCTACGAGGGAAATTTATAGCTCTAAGTGCCTATATTAAGAAATTAGAGAGTTCACAACTAAACAATTTAATGCTTCACCTTAAGGCCTTGGAAAGAGAAGAACAAGGCAAACCAAAAATCAGTAGATGGGAAGAAATAATAAAGGTTAGGGCAGAAATTAATGAAATGGAAACCAAAAAAACAATCAAAAAAATCAATGAAACAAAGAGTTGGTTCTTTGAAAGGATTAACAAGATTGACAAACCTTTAGCAAATCTGATCAAAAGAAAGAGAGAAGAGACAAAAATTGATAAAATTAGAGATGAAAAAGGCAACATCACAACAGATACCAAAGAAATTCAGAAAATCATACGGACATACTTTAAGAATATATATTCCTCCAAGTTTGAAAACCTGAAAGAAATGGATGATTTCCTTGATTTATATGACCTACCAAAATTAAATCAAGATGAGATAAACCATTTAAATAGACCTATAACAACCACAGAGATCCAAGCAGTCATAAAAAGTCTCCCAACTAAAAAAAGCCCAGGCCCAGATGGATTCACTGCTGAATTTTACCAGACATTCCTGGAAGATCTAACACCAATGCTTCTCAAACTTTTCCATAAAATAGAAGAGGATGGAATTCTACATCAAAATCTTCTCTGAAGCCAGCATCACCCTGATACCCAAACCGGACAAAGACAGATCAAAAAAAGAAAATTATAGACCAATCTCCCTCATGAACATAGATGCAAAAATTCTCAACAAAATACTGGCAAACAGAATACAAGAATATATCAGAAAGATTATTCACCCTGACCAAGTAGGCTTTATCCCAGAGATGCAGGGATGGTTCAACATACGCAAATCCATAAATGTAATACACCATATAAATGGTCTGAAGGACAAAAATCACATGGTCATCTCAATAGATGCAGAAAAGGCATTTGACAAAATCCAACACCCCTTCATGGTGAAAGTACTACAGAAACTTGGAATAGAAGGAACATATCTCAACATAATAAAAGCTATTTATGACAAACCTACAGCCAACATAATACTAAATGGGGAAAAACTTGAAGCTTTTCCTCTAAATTCAGGAACAAGACAAGGGTGTCCACTTTCCCCACTATTATTTAATATAGTATTGGAAGTCTTAGCCATAGCAATAAGGCAAGAGACACTCATAAAGGGGATACAAATCGGAAGGGAAGAGATCAAATTATCATTATTTGCAGATGATATGATTCTATACATAACAGACCCTAAAGACTCTACCAGCAAACTGTTAGAGCTGATAAACACTTTTAGTAATGTAGCAGGATACAAAATAAACGCACAGAAATCAGTAGCTTTTCTATACACTAACAACAAACATGCAGAGGATGAAATCAGGGAATTTCTCCCATTCACAATTGCCTCAAAAAAAAAAATACCTTGGAATAAACTTAACCAAGGAAGTGAAGGATCTCTACAATGAGAACTTTAAAAAACTTGAGCGACAAATTGCAGAAGACACAAGGAAATGGAAAGACATTCCATGCTCCTGGATTGGAAGAATCAATATTGTGAAAATGTCAAATTACCAAAAGCAATCTACACATTTAATGCGATCCCCATTAAAATCCCAATAGCATTCTTCACAGAAATAGAAAAAACAATATTAAAATTCATCTGGAAACACAAAAAACCTCAAATAGCCAAAACAATTTTGCGTAACAAAAATCAGGCAGGTGGTATAGCCATACCCGATTTTAAGTTATACTACAAAGCCATAGTAACAAAAACAGCATGGTACTGGCACAAGGACAGACAGGTAGATCAATGGAACAGAATAGAAGACCCAAATATTAATCCAGGCAGTTACAGCTACCTGATTTTTGACAAAAATGCCAAAAATATTCATTGGAGAAAAGATAGCCTCTTTAACAAGTGGTGCTGGGAAAATTGGACATCGGTATGTAAAAGGATAAACATAGATCCTTGCCTCTCTCCTTGCACAAGAGTCAAGTCCAAATGGATAAGGGACCTTAATATCAGACCTGAAACTCTGAAACTGCTAGAGGAAAAAGTAGGGGAAACTCTTCAACATACTGGAATAGGCAAGGACTTTCTGAATATAACTCCAATTGCTCAGAGAATAAAACCACTAATCAACCGCTGGGACCTTATGAAATTACAAAGCTTTTGTACAGCAAAGGACATTGTGAATAGAGCAAAAAGACAACCTACAGAATGGGAGAAAATCTTTGCCAGTTATACATCTGACAGAGGATTAATATCCAGAACATACAAAGAACTCAAAAAAACAGAATAACAAGAATTCAAAAACCCAGTTAAAAAATGGGCTAGGGAACTAAATAGAGAATTCACGGAAGATGAAATACAGATGGCATATAAACATCTAAAAAAATTTTCTACGTCCTTAGCCATCAGGGAAATGCAAATTAAAACCACTTTGAGATTCTATTTCACTCCTGTCAGAATGGCTGCCATCAAGAAAACAAATGGCAATAAGTGTTGGCGTGGATGCGGAAAAACAGGAACACTTCTACACTGTTGGTGGGAATGTAATCTGGTCCAGCCACTGTGGAAATCAGTCTGGAGGTTCTTGAGACAGCTAGAAATAGATTTACCATATGATCCAGCTATAGCACTCCTAGGCATATATCCAGAGGACTCTTCTCACTACCTTAGAGATACTTGCAAAACCATGTTTATTGCTGCTCTATTCACAATAGCTAGGAAATGGAAGCAGCCTAGATGTCCCTCCACAGATGAGTGGATAATAAAGATGTGGTACATTTACACAATGGAGTTCTATTCAGCGGTAAAGAAAAATGAAATTATGAAATTTGCAGGGAAATGGATGGATCTGGAAAGGATTATACTTAGTGAGGTAACCCAGGCTCAGAAAGCCAAACGTCACATGTTCTCTCTCATATGTGGATCCTAGCTACCAATGTATAGACTTGTGTGTGAACTGGAACCAAAAATAGGTACCAGAAACCAGTAAGCGGGTAAAAGGCTATAAGGGAGGGAAGAAAGGGAAGGACTTAAGTGTATGGTAATGCACATATGTAAGTAGAAGAACTGAGTACAGGGAGGGGAATGGCCTAAGCGAGGCCATGGGAAGAGAATGCATACAAAAAGGGCAGGGGGAGGGTCAATCTAAACTCAAGATATTATCAATAAGATAAGAAAATTACATTATTTATTTATTTATTTGACTTTTTAAATGGGTGCGCCAGGGCCACCAGCCACTGCAAACGAACTAGAAGATGTCAAGCCTCGAGACTGTTACTAGCCCCTAAAATTTTCAGTACCTGGGATGGAAGATACCTTTACAGTTTTCAGTACCTGTGGAATGGCCAGTGAGTTGTCCCAGGTCCCGGTAGCCTCCAAAAACATTAAGGCTTTGCCAAAGCCCTTGGTTTCCCTAGAGAAACAGATAGTAAGACCCTATTGCTGAAGACATCTCATGCCTGAGAGGCAAGGTCACTGAGAAAGCAAGCTGTTGCTGAGCAGAAAACCTTCCTGTAGACCAGCCAACTGAAAGCTGGAAAAGGCTGCACTGCACGCAGCGTATGGGAGACAGAAGCCATCAACAGTGAAAACAGTGGATGCTGAATATTCAAGCTTGGCCAGACAGGCCCAATGACTGAACGGGTGCAATAGTGGCGTGTCTACTCTTGGGGTAACCAACTGCTCCATAATTGGACTGAAGGCCCTCTCTACGGGAGGGAATACATACCTGGTACTGAAAACCTAAGTAAAAGTCTATGGTAGGTGAGGTCATGAGCCTTGGGGGTATAAGCCTGCTCATGTCTGACTAAATGTATATATTATTCCCACCAAGCTGCCCTGGGGACACTACACTAAATGTTCATGTTCACATATTAACGCTACTCTCACTTCTGACTAGAGAAGCTTCTCTTTTCAGATGGTGATGACCACTGGGATGACACAAAAGGCAAAATAGTGCTGAGAAGAAGGGATGGAGGAGTGCCTAGCACTGAAACACCTGTGTCACACCCTCTAATGGCTCAGGGACCATTGCGGAAGAGGGGGCGGATAGAATGGAAGAGCCAAAGGAAGGATATGACCTCTTATAATGCAACTGCCCAGACAGAAATTGGCCTCGATATCCATGATCTTGCAGTGCCTAGCAATACCTTTGCAAGACCCTCAAAATAGAAGAGAAAGATGATGTCATCAAATTAGGAGAGAGACTAATGGAGAGAGGGAGGGGATATGATGGAGACTGGAGTTCTAAAGTGGAATGGGGGAGGGGAGGGAAACATCAGGTGGGGTTTTTTTTGGTATGTAAGATTAAAAGTCAATAAAAAATAATAATTAAAAAAAAAGTAACCAGAAAAAAATGTATATAAATGTTAAGAATAATCAATGTAAGGGACAAAAGAAATTGTCAGTATTGAGATCCTAGTTTCTAAGCCAACCACTCCTCCTGAGATACAGTGTTTAAATCCTATCTGTTGCCTTAAGCCTGATGTCTCCCTAAATTAAAATTTTTTTTATTTATGTAGAGAGAGAGAGAGAACATAACCAGGAGTTGTGGATTTGTAAAAATGATGTTAAGAAATAATGGCTTGCATTTTCTTTTCTTTCTCTTTCTTCCTTTCTTTCTTTCTTTCTTTCTTTCTTTCTTTCTTTCTTTCTTTTTTTTTTTTTTTTTGAGATAAGGTCTCACTCTGGCCCAGGCTGACCTGGAATTAACTATATCTTCTCAGGGTGGCCTCGAACTCATGGTGATCCTCCTACCTCTGCCTCCTGAGTGCTGGGTTTAAAGGTGGGTTCCACCATGCCTGGCTTTTCTTTTTATTATTTTTTCTTTTTATTTATTTTTTATAATTTATTTTTATTTATATTATTCTGATTTTACATTCATACTGTTGGCTCCATTATCCTCCTCTCTGTCCTCCCTCTTCCAAAAGGACCCTCATCAATGGGGAATGTGGGTCATGCATTGTGGGGGTAGTCAAGAGTTCTGGGGGGTAGGCCCAAGTCTCTGCATAATGCCCCAACTTGTGGCTCTAACATTCTTTCCGCCCCCTCTTCCGCGAATTTCCCTGAGCCACATTGGGGTCATTTTAGTTCTACTTCAGTGATGAGGTTTTGGGAGCCTCTGTGTCTCTGGATATCTGGCTTAGTTAGAGTTGGATGTTCTCTGTGTTTATCTCCTTCAGCCTTTTTCTGATGTCGTGATCACCATGAATACTGTACTCTTGTCCTTCCCGTGCATTACTCTATAGTTTCAGCAGGGGCCCTGGTGAGGTGTGATTGGCTGATCCTCCCTTCAGGTTTGTTGTCCATCTGAAAAAGATAAGCAAATTTTCCAGTGGAGAGAGAAGTTAGTACTAGATAGAAGGGATGGCCATAGATGTTTTGGAGGGAATTTTATATGCGTAGGCTCTCTTCTAACCTATATTTGGTGGTATCTTGATCTTGGATACTGAGCTCATTTTTTGTACATGGTTTTGACTTGTTTCCCAGTTCCAGCCATGAGTTCCATTCCACTGAGTGGATCATTTAGCCAAATCAAGAGCAGTTGGTTACCCACCTTGGCTGTGTGCCATTACTGCACTTGTTTGAGCATTACATCAGGTTGTTTCCTGCTGGGTATCTTATACTGCACATTGTTTGGACAAATGTTGGCCATTATCCCCTAGTTGCTCGTGTAGCATCCTCTGGCACTAGACTAGCTAACTGTCTGGGGACTGACCCTCTTCCAGATTCTGGCCAGGTCTCTCATGTCGACAGTAGGGTCTTACCATTAACCTTTGGTGGATCATCAAGAACTTTGACAGAAATCTGTCTTTTTTGGGAAACCCTGTAGGTGTCTCGGATCAACAGCTCATTGTGGAAGTTAACCCCGTGCTGGCACTGGAAGTTATAAGTCAGCACCTAGGAAGGTGAGGGAAGAAAAAGATATATAATATAAAAGAGAAAGTGAGTATAGAGAGGAGGGGGGGGGGAGAGAGAGAGAGAGAAGAGAAAGAGAAGCAGGACAAGATTAAAGTTGGTCTTCATGATGTTCTCTCCAATTTCCTGTGGTTCGGGTGTTCCCTCTGCGGGCCTGCTGAAGGATCAATGTTTTAGCCTGTTGTTCAGAATAAAGTTTTATAGTATCGTTTCTTTTGGGTCCCTATTTGTACCCTCCCACCCTCTCGTTCCCTCCTACCCTTACCCTCCCTCCATCCCACCCTCCCTATTGTCTGGTCCTCAGAGTGCTTATTAAGTTTGGCAGCATCTCAGGTGGATTCAGGTTAGGAGTGACAGATAAACGAGACCATGAGACGATTATCTTTTTGTGATTGGGTAAGCTCACTGAGGATGACCTGTTCCGTGTTTGACCTGTTTTTTTTTTTTTTTTTTTCAAATTTCCTTATTTCATCTTTCCTCACTGCTATGTAGAATTCCATAGTATAGATATACCACATCTTTGTTATCCATTCATCTAGTGATGGACACCTGGGTTGGTTCCAGCTCTTTGCTATAATGAATTGAGCAGCTATGAACATGGTTGAGCAAATGTCTCTGATCTGAGGCTTGGAGCCTTTAGGGTAAATGCCCAGTAAGGGAATAACTGGATCCATTGGTAGGTCTATGGTCATCCTTTTCAGGAGTCTCCATATAGCTTTACATAATGGTTGAACCATTTTACATTCCCAACAACAGTGAATGAGGGTTCCTATTTCTCCACAGCCTCGCCAGCATTTGTTTTCATTAGTTTTTTTTTAATGTTAGCCATCCTTACTGGGATAAGGTGGAATCTCATAGTTGTTTTAATTTACATTTCCCTGATGATTAGGGATGTTGAACATTTTCTTAAGTGTGTGTTTGCCATTTGTATTTCTTCCTCTGAGAACTCCCTGTGCAGTTCTCTGCTCCATTTTGTGAGTGGGTTGTTTGATGATTTATTGTTTAGGCTTTGGAGTTCTTTGTAGATTCTAGAAATTAGGCCTCTGTCAGTTGTATAGCTGGTGAAATTTTTCTCTCATTCTGTGGATAATCTGCTGGCTTTGGTTATAGTATATTTGTCAGTGAAAAAGATTTTCAGCTTCATGAGATCCCAATGGTTGAGTGATTGTTTAATTTCCTGGGCTGCTGGGGTTTTGTTCAGGAAGTCTTTTCCCACTCCTATGTCGCGGAAGGTTCCTCCTATTTTTTCCTTTCAGTAGTAGCAGAGTTTCTGGTTTTGTATTAAGGTCTTTGATCCATCTGGACTTGATTCTTGTGCATGGAGAGATGTGTGGGTCGAGTTTCATTTTCCTACATATGGCACCATTTGTTGAAGATGCTGTCTTTTTGCCATGTGTTGGTAGGGCCTTTGTCAAATATCAAGTAGCTGTAGTTACTTGACCCAAAGTCCGGGACTTCTATTCTGTTCCATTGGTTTATATTCCTATTTTTATACCAGTACCATGGTTTTTTTTTTTTTTTTTTTTTTTTTTTTTTTTTTTTTTTTTTGCTGAGGATATGTTTGGATATCCAAGGCCTTCTGCCTTTCCATATGAATTTTGAGATAGTTTTTTCTATCTCAGTGAAGAAAGAAGTTAGGATTTTTATCAGCATTGTATTAAATTTATAGAGTGCTTTTGGTAAGATTGCCATTTTCACAGTGTTAATTCTACCAATCCAGGAGCATGGGAGGTCTTTCCATTTTTGTAAGACCTCCTCAATTTCTTTCTTGAGTATGTTTATGTTTTCATTGTATAGGTCTTTCACTTCCTTAGTTAATGTTATTCCAAGGTATTTTTATTTTCTTTGTTGTAATTGAAAATGGGACAATGTTAGTTATTTCTTTTTCTGTCTCTTTGTCTTTTGCATACAGAAAAGCTACTGATTTCTGTGCATTGATCTTACATCCTGCTACTTTGCTGAAGGCGCTAATCACCTTTAAGAGTTTTGAGAATGGAGGTTCTCAGTCACTTATATATAGAATCATGTCATCTGCAAATAGGGCAAACTTATTTCTTCCTTTCCAATTTGTATTCCTTTGATTTCTTTCTCCTGTCTTATTGCTTGAGCTAATACTTCTAGCACTATGTTGAAGTATGGACACCCCTGCCTTGTTCCTGATCTCAATGGGAATTCCTTCAGTCTCTCCCCATTAAGAATTACTTGGGCTAAGCCGGGCGTGGTGGCACACGCCTTTAATCCCAGCACTTGGGAGGCAGAGGTAGGAGGATCTCCAAGAGTTCGAGGCCACCCTGAGATTACATAGTTAATTCCAGGTCAGCCTGGACCAGAGTGAGACCCTACCTCGAAAAACCAAAAAAAAAAAAAAAAAAAAACTTGGGCCTTAGGAGCTTTATATATAGCCTTTATTATGTTGAGATATGGGCCGTCCATGCCTATTCTCTCCAATGTTTTGATCATGAAGTAATGTTGTATTTTGTCAAAGTCCTTTTCTGCATGTATTAAAATGATCATGTGGTTTTTGTGTTTAAGCTTGTTTATGTGGTATATTACATTGACAGATTTCCGTATGTTGAATCACCCCTGCGTTCCAGGGATGAAGCCTACTTGATCAAGGTGGATAATGCTTTTGATGTACTGTTGAATTCGGTTTTCAAGAATTTTGTTCAGGATCTTTGCGTCTATGTTCATCAGGGAAATGGGCCTATAATTTTCCTTTCTTGTGGCATCTCTGCCTGGTTTTGGAATTAGGGTGATACTAGCTTCATAGAAGGAGTTGGGGATCTCTCCCTGTTCTCCAATTGTGTGGCACAGTTTGAGAAAAATTGGTTTCAGTTCTTCCATAAAGGTTTGATAGAATTCAGCTGAGAAACCATCTGGTCCTGGACTCTTCTTTTTGGGGAGGTATTTGATTACCTCTTCAATCTCAAAGGGTGTGATGGGTTTGTTTAGGAGATTAATCTGCTCTGGGCTTAGCTTTAGTAGGTGGTATGTGTCTAGGAATTCATCCATTTCCTCCATATTCTCCTGTTTTGTGGAGTAGAGGTTTTTGAAATAAGTCCTAGTAATTCTTCCTATTTCACTCATGTCTGTTGTGATCTCTCCTTTTTCATTTCTAATTTTGTTAATTTGTAGTGTTTCTTTTTTTTCACTTGATCAGATTAGCCGTCAGGGTTGTATCAATCTTGTTAATTTTTTCAAAGAATCAGCTCTTTGTTTCATCAATTTTTTGTTTGTTTGTTTTTTCGAGGTAGGGTTTCGCTCTAGCCCAGGCTGACCTGGAATTCACTATGTAGTCTCAGGGTAGCCTTGAACTCATGACGATCCACCTACCTCTGCCTCCCAGTGCTGGGATTAAAGGTGAACGCCACCACGCCTGGCTTTCATCAATTTTCTTAATTGTCCTCTTAGTTTCCAATTCATTAATTTCTGCTCTGATCTTATTTCTTTTCATCTGGAGCTTTTCTTGTTTTTCTAATGCCTTTAGGTAGATGGTTAGGTTATTGATTTGGGATCTCTCTGTTTTTGTTATGAGGGCATTTAGTGCTATGATTTTTCCCCTAAGGACTGCCTTCATTGTGTCCCATAAGTTTTGGTATGATGTGTTCTTGTTGTCATTAAATTCTAGAAATTTTGCAATTGCATTCTTTATTTTATCCACAACCCATTTATTGTTTAAAAGTGTGTTGTTAAGTTTCCAGGAGCTAGAGGGATTCCTGGCGTACTTTTTGTTGTTAATTTCTAGCATTACAGCATTGTGGTCTGATATCATGCAGGAAATTAGTTCAATTTTCTTGAAAATATGGAGGCAGGCTTTGTGGCCCAATACATAATCTATTTTATTTTATTTTATTTTATTATTTTATTTTATTTTATTTATTTTATTTTTTTGGTTTTTCGAGGTAGGGTCTCACTTTAGCTTAGGCTGACCTGGAATTCACTATGTAGTCTCAGGGTGGCCTGGAACTCACAGTGATCCTCTTACCTCTGCCTCCCGAGTGCTGGGATTAAAGGCATGAGCCACCACGCCCGGCACATAATCTGTTTTAGAGAAGGTTCCATGGGCTGCTGAGAAGAATGTGTAATCTGTAGATTTGGGGTGGAATGTTCTATATATGTCTGTTAGGTCTAGTTGCTCTTTGATGATGTTGAGCTCTCTTACTTCCCTATTAATTTTCTGTTTGGATGATCTGTCTATTGCTGATAGTGGAGTATTTGAAGTTCCCGACTATGATGGTGTTGGTGGTTATTTCTGTTTTGTTGCCAAGTAGTTTTTGCTTTATGAACTGTGGTGCACCTGTGTTTGGTGTGTAAATATTGATTATTGTGATATCCTCTTGTTGGATTGTTCCCTTGATAAGTAAGAAGTGGCCTTCTTTGTCTTTTTTGGTTACTTTTGGTTTGAAGTCTATTTTATCCGATAGAAGTATAGCTACACCTGCTTTTTTTTTTATTTTGTGTTTGCTTGGAATATCATCTTCCACCCTTTCACCCTGAGGAGGTGTCTGTCTTTAGTGGTGAGGTGGGGTTTTTGAAGACAGCAGATTGAGGGGTCTAGTTTTATGATCCACCCTGTTAGCTTATGTCTTTTGATGGGTGAATTAAGGCCATTAATATTCAGAGATATAACTGTGAGGTTTGATTTAATACCTGCCATATTGTGGTGGATTATGTGGTTTGGTGTTTTTTTGGTCTTTGTGGGGTTTTTTTTTTTTTTTTTTTGGTTAATGTGGACTGCTTCTTGGGGGCACTTGAGATTGGTTATTTGTTTCTTCTGTGTGAAGAATTCCCTGAAGTACTCTGTGTAGGTTTGGCTTTGTGTTCATATACTTGTAAAGGTTAGTTTTATCATGGAAAGTTTTTCTTTCACCATCTATTATGAGGTATACTTTTGCTGGGTAGAGTAGTTGGGGTTGGAAGCCATAGGTCCTTAGAGTTTGCAGTGTTCCATTCCAGGCCCTTCTGGCTTTTAGGGTTTCCATTGAAAAGTCTGAGGTAATTCTGATGGGGTTTCCTTTATATGTAATGTGTTGTTTCTCCCTGGCTGCTTTTAGGATTTTCTCTTTGTGCTTGATGTTTAGAGTCTTAAAGATAATGTGTCTTGGAGAATTTCTCCTTTGGTCCAGTGTGTTTGGAGTTCTGCTAGCTTCTTGAATTTGATGGGATTTTCTTTTGAGAGAGCGGGAAAGTTTTCTTCAATTATTTTGTTGAATAAACTTTCTATTCCTTTGGTCTGTGTTTCTTACCCCTGTGGTATACCCATGATCCTAATGTTTGGAAGCTTGAGGGTGTCCCACATTTCCTTCATGTTCTGTTCACAGAAATTTTTGAACTTGTTGAAATTTTTGGACTCATGAACTGTTTCTTCTGTTTTGTCTTCCAGTTCTGAGTTTCTATCTTCCACTTGACTGACTCTGTTCTTAAGAGCTTCTATAGAGTTTTGGGCTTGTTCAATTTGGTTCATATTTTCTACTGTTTTTTTATGTATAGTTTCCATCCCTCTGTCTAGTTCCCTTTTTGTGTCATTTTCTGACTTTCTTAATGCTTCTTGGAGTTCATCCTTGCATTTTTTTATGTTTTCATTGAACTTAGCCAGCTGGTTATTGAGGACCTCTTTTTTTTCATTCTCCTTCAGATCATTTAACTGTCTTTGGAACCCTTCCTGGTTCTTTTCTATTAGGTCTAATCTAGCCAGGATAACATTCATACAATTGTTGGCTCTTATTGAGTTTCTGAGAGTTGTGCTATTTGCTTGGCCAGGGTTGCATAGCTTGTCTCTTCATTTTGGGGTTCTGATTCTATTGTCTCTTCTATGCTTTGATTTGAGACATCCATTGTGGGACTGGATAGTCTAGCTGGATTCACTTGTATCTGGTTTTTCATGCTATTCCTTTTTTGCTGTAGTCTGCCCATCACAATGGTTCAGAAAGCCTAGGGTGTGAACTGCTAGCTTGCTGCCTTGGGGTGGGGTGGGGCTCAGTGGTGAGTGTCAGGGTGGTGGCCCCTGGAGTTCTGATAGGCTGGGGTGGGGGACACTGGCCTGCTGGCCTGTGTTCCCTATGGAGGTGGGAGGGGTAGGGGACCACAACCACCCTAGTTGGGCTCAGGCAGGGTAGGGCGGGAACACTGGCCTACTTCCCTGGATCCCTGCCCTGGGAGTGGGAGTGATGGTACCTGATTGGCAATGGGGCTCAAGAAGGCTAGGGAGGCACCTGACCAGTGATGGGGCTGTGGCCAGTGAGGGAGGGATCTGACTAGCGATGAGGCTCAGGCAGGCCCCTGGGACCTGATGTGGCTCAGGTGGGCCACGCTGGGCTCTGGCCAGTGAGGGAGGGATCTGACCGGTCATTCAGGCCTGGCGGGACCTGATATGGCTCAGGCGGGTTGCGGGGCTCTGGCCCGTGAGGAAGGGATCTGACCAGTCAGTCAGGCCCAGAGGGATCTGATGTGGCTCAGGAGGGCCGCATGGGACTCTGGCTGGTGAGGGAGGGATCTGACTGGTCATTCAGGCCCTGCAGGACCTGATGTGGCTCAGGCGAGTTGTGTGGGGCTCTGGCCGGTGAGGGACGGGATCTGACCGGTCAGTCAGGCCCTGCAGGACCTGATGTGGCTCAGGCAGGTCGCGCTGGGCTCTGGCCTGTGAGGGAGGGATATGACTGGTCAGTCAGGCCTGGCTGGACCTGATGTGGCTCAGAGGGGCCTCACAGGGCTTTGGCCAGTGGGGGATGGATCTGACTGGCGATGCGGGTCACACTGTGATGTCCCCTGCCCTAGAGCGTGGGAATCAGTGGATTCCCTATTTTTTTCATCCACCCCCTCCCTCTGGCAGCATGCAATAGCCAGCAAACCCGTTAAAAAATCTCTTAAAGCTTAAAGGTCTTGCTTTTACTTCCCTGTAAGGTGAGGGAAGGTTAGGCAGATGCCATCTTGACCCGCAGTCCTATTTTTTATTTTAGAGAGAGAGAAAGAGAAAGAGAGGAGAGAGAGAGTATTGGTGCTTGAGGCCCTCAGCCACTGCAGTTAAATTTCAGATGCTTGTGCCACCTTGTAGGCATGTGTGACCTTGCGCTTGCCTCACCTTTGTGCATCTGACTAATGAGGAATCTGGAGAGTAGAACATGGGTCCTTTGGCTTCGCAGGCAAGTGCCTTAACCAGTAAGCCATTTCTCCAGCCCTGGCTTACATTTTCTAATGTTGCTGTCAACATGATGGTATCTCTATGTTATCCAACTGCTGATATTCATTTTTTATTTCAAAAAATATTTTATTTGGGCTGGAGAGATGGCTTAGCCTTTAAGGCATTTGTCTGCAAAGCCAAAGGACCCAGGTTCAACTCCCCAGGACCCATATAAGCTGATGCACAAGGGGGCGCATGCATCTGGAGTTAATTTGCAGTGGCTGGAGGCCCTGAGCGCCCATTCTCTATCTGCTTCTTTCTCTCTCCTTCTCTCTCTCTTAAATAAAATTAAAAATATTTTTAAAATATTTTATTTATTTATTTGAGAGACAGAGAGAGAAAGAATAAGCTTTTTTTTTTTTAAAAAAAAAAAATGTGTGTGGTGTTTTTATGTGTATGAGTGTATCTGGGTCTCTTGCCTAGTGCATCCAGCTTTACATGTGTGCTAACAATATGAACTCGACCAACATGTTTTGCAAGTGAGCACCTTTAACCACTAAGCTATCTCTTTAGCCCTTGCTGATACTCTTTTCCAAGGGCCTATCTGTATTGGATCTTGCCTGACAGAATATATAGTATCTGCAGGTTTGTGTGTTGGCTAGATGTGTTAAGAGCCTTCTGTTTGTTAGAACATGTAATGTGCAAGGTCTTCTACCTCCTTGAATTGTGTTGTTTAAAACCTTGTAAACATTTGAGCTATTAAGCAAGCAAAGTTCTCTTTTTCTGTTCCCAGTTGATAAGCAGAAGATGCCCTCAGAAACTTGATTAAATGAGGTCTATGTGGGGGGTTAGCTTTTCAGTGGGGTTTTCAAGTATCTCGGTAATGAGTTTTCTTGGTAGCTGTAAAACTGCCAGTGTGAGAACTGTTGTTACTTGTCTCCCTTGGGTGAGAATTGGTGTCTGATCTGTGGGAATACTTTCCTTATATCCTATGTGTGGGATGCTTTCAAGGTGAGCATGTCTTGGGTTCATCCTGTTTGTAGGAAATGTTCTAATTATTTAATGAGTTTAAATATTTGTCTATTCTGTATGCTGTCCAGCTGAGATTGGGTCTGGAAAAACTGAAGTAATCTTACAGTGTTACAAGTGATGGGACAATCTTGAAATCCCAGTGTCCTGACCAGATTGTTGTTTGGGTAATAACATCTTTTTTTTCAGTTCCCCCTGCAGTGTTATTTGGGCATCAGAGTTCCATAAATGGTCTCTCTGGCTGTTAAGCAGCTGCCACTTTCCACCCCCAAGGTGGCTTTGTTTTATGGGTGGATGAACCAGTCCTTTGCGTATAGTTTGTGAAATGGTTAGGAAGCCTTTGGGATGAGAATTTAAGTTAGCAACTTATAAATATGTGCCTTATGGGAAAGAAGCTTTGATGTCTTCCAAAAAACAGCTATCCCTGTGGACTCAATAGGGTAGGACAAAATGAGTTGGGTGGAGTGTTTACTTTTTTTAAGAGTGGAAAATGGGATAAGTAGGGGACCCAAACCTGAGCTGGAAAACAGAAGTAGCATTGTGTGTGTATGTGCATTTATGCACACATGTGCACTTGACAAATTCTCATGTGAACTGAGAGTTTTAGGGCTGGAGCAATGGCTGAGAAGTTAAGGTAGTTTGCCTGAGAGATTTACTGGAAATGTGGGTATCAGCAGTCAAGATGCTTTGGGGTTGGGTGTTGAGAGCATGACTGTAGAAAAATGGTCTTAGAGAAGCATTTTTGTTTTGTTTTATTTAGTTAGTTTTTAATTTTTTAAAATATTTATTTATTTTTGAGAGAGAGAGTGTGAATGGGTGCATCAGGGCCTCCAGCCACTGCCAACAAACTCCAGATGCATGTACCATCTTGTGCATCTGTCTTACATGGGTACTGGGGTATCAAACCTGGGTCCTTAGGCTTTGCAGGTAAATGCTTTAACTGCTAAGCCATTTCTCCAGCCTTGTTGGATTTTTTTTTTTTTTTTTTTTTTTTTTTGTATCTTTTGAGGCTTGCATTCTAGCCCAGGCTGACCTATAACACACTATATAGCCCAGGCTGGCCTTGAATTCATGGTGATCATTTTACTTCAGTCTCCCCAGTACTGAGACTAAAGGTGTGCACCACCACGCCTGGCAAAAGCTTTTTCTTCTTAATTTTTTTTTTTTTGGTTTTTCTGATTTTTTTTTTTTTTGAGGTAGGGTCTCACTCTGGTCCAGGCTGACCTGGAGTTAACTATGTAGTCTCAGGGTGGCCTTGAACTCACGGCGATCCTCCTACCTCTGCCTCCCAAGTGCTAGGATTAAAGGCGTGCACCACCACTACTTAGCCTTAATTTTTATTTATTTATTTATGAGAAAGAGAATGAGAATATGGGCATGCTAGGGCCTCTAACTACAGCAAACAAATTACAGGTGCTGTGCCATCATGTGCATTTGGCTTAAGTGGGTTATGGGAAATCAAACCTGGGTTCATTTTCTAATGTTGCTGTCAACATGATGGTATCTCTATGTCATCCAACTGCTGATATTCATTTTTTATTTCAAAAAATATTTTATTTGGGCTGGAGAGATGGCTTAGCCTTTAAGGCATTTGTCTGCAAAGCCAAAGGACCCAGGTTCAACTCCCCAGGACCCATATAAGCTGATGCACAAGGGGGCGCATGCATCTGGAGTTAATTTGCAGTGGCTGGAGGCCCTGAGCGCCCATTCTCTATCTGCTTCTTTCTCTCTCCTTCTCTCTCTCTTAAGTAAAATTAAAAATATTTTTAAAATATTTTATTTATTTATTTGAGAGACAGAGAAAGAATAAGCTTTTTTTTTTTTAAATAAAAAAAATTGTGTGTGTGGTGTTTATGTGTATGAGTGTATCTGGGTCTCTTGCCTAGTGCATCCAACTTTACATGTGTGCTAACAATATGAACTCGACCAACATGTTTTGCAAGTGAGCACCTTTAACCACTAAGCTATCTCTTTAGCCCTTGCTGATACTCTTTTCCAAGGGCCTATCTGTATTGGATCTTGCCTGACAGAATATATAGTATCTGCAGGTTTGTGTGTTGGCTAGATGTGTTAAGAGCCTTCTGTTTGTTAGAACATGTAATGTGCAAGGTCTTCTACCTCCTTGAATTGTGTTGTTTAAAACCTTGTAAACATTTGAGCTATTAAGCAAGCAAAGTTCTCTTTTTCTGTTCCCAGTTGATAAGCAGAAGATGCCCTCAGAAACTTGATTAAATGAGGTCTATGTGGGGGGTTAGCTTTTCAGTGGGGTTTTCAAGTATCTCGGTAATGAGTTTTCTTGGTAGCTGTAAAAACTGCCAGTGTGAGAACTGTTGTTACTTGTCTCCCTTGGGTGAGAATTGGTGTCTGATCTGTGGGAATACTTTCCTTATATCCTATGTGTGGGATGCTTTCAAGGTGAGCATGTCTTGGGTTCATCCTGTTTGTAGGAAATGTTCTAATTATTTAATGAGTTTAAATATTTGTCTATTCTGTATGCTGTCCAGCTGAGATTGGGTCTGGAAAAACTGAAGTAATCTTACAGTGTTACAAGTGATGGGACAATCTTGAAATCCCAGTGTCCTGACCAGATTGTTGTTTGGGTAATAACATCTTTTTTTTCAGTTCCCCCTGCAGTGTTATTTGGGCATCAGAGTTCCATAAATGGTCTCTCTGGCTGTTAAGCAGCTGCCACTTTCCACCCCCAAGGTGGCTTTGTTTTATGGGTGGATGAACCAGTCCTTGCGTATAGTTTGTGAAATGGTTAGGAAGCCTTTGGGATGAGAATTTAAGTTAGCAACTTATAAATATGTGCCTTATGGGAAAGAAGCTTTGATGTCTTCCAAAAAACAGCTATCCCTGTGGACTCAATAGGGTAGGACAAAATAAGTTGGGTGGAGTGTTTACTTTTTTTAAGAGTGGAAAATGGGATAAGTAGGGGGACCCAAACCTGAGCTGGAAAAACAGAAGTAGCATTGTGTGTGTATGTGCATTTATGCACACATGTGCACTTGACAAATTCTCATGTGAACTGAGAGTTTTAGGGCTGGAGCAATGGCTGAGAAGTTAAGGTAGTTTGCCTGAGAGATTTACTGGAAATGTGGGTATCAGCAGTCAAGATGCTTTGGGGTTGGGTGTTGAGAGCATGACTGTAGAAAAATGGTCTTAGAGAAGCATTTTTGTTTTGTTTTATTTAGTTAGTTTTTAATTTTTTAAAATATTTATTTATTTTTGAGAGAGAGAGTGTGAATGGGTGCATCAGGGCCTCCAGCCACTGCCAACAAACTCCAGATGCATGTACCATCTTGTGCATCTGTCTTACATGGGTACTGGGGTATCAAACCTGGGTCCTTAGGCTTTGCAGGTAAATGCTTTAACTGCTAAGCCATTTCTCCAGCCTTGTTTTTTTTTTTTTTTTTTTTTTTTTTTTGAGGCTTGGTTGCATTCTAGCCCAGGCTGACCTATAACACACTATATAGCCCAGGCTGGCCTTGAGTTCATGGTGATCATTTTACTTCAGTCTCCCCAGTACTGAGACTAAAGGTGTGCACCACCACGCCTGGCAAGAAGCTTTTTTTCTTCTTAATTTTTTTTTTTTTTTTTGGTTTTTCTGATTTTTTTGAGGTAGGGTCTCACTCTGGTCCAGGCTGACCTGGAGTTAACTATGTAGTCTCAGGGTGGCCTTGAACTCACGGCGATCCTCCTACCTCTGCCTCCCAAGTGCTAGGATTAAAGGCGTGCGCCACCACGCCCAGCCTTAATTTTTATTTATTTATTTATGAGAAAGAGAATGAGAATATGGGCATGCTAGGGCCTCTAACTACAGCAAACAAATTACAGGTGCTGTGCCATCATGTGCATTTGGCTTAAGTGGGTTATGGGAAATCAAACCTGGGTTCTTAGGCTTCTTAGGCAAGTGTCTTAAATGCTAAACCATCTCTCCAGTCCTAGAAACATTTTTAAAATTAATTAATTTTTGCAAAACTTTTATTATTATTTTATTTTGAGAGAGAGAAAGAGAGAGACAGAGAGAATGGGCGCACCAGGGCTTTTAGCTGCTGTGAATGAACTCCAGATGTGTGCACGTGTGTGACATTGCACGCTTGTGTCACTATATGTCTGTCTATGTGGGATCTGGAGATTCAAATATGAGCTCTTAGGCTTTGCAGGCAAGCGCCCTAACTGCTAAGCCATCTCTCTAGCACTGTTTTTGTTTTTAAAGATTTTTTAAAATTTTTGTTTATTTGCAAGCAGAGAGATAGAGACAGAGAGAGAATGGGTGCATCAGGGCCTTTAGCCACTGCAAACGAACTCCAGATGCATGCACCTCTTCTGCATCTGGCTTACGTGGGTCCTTGGGTCCTTTGGCTTTATAGGTAGCCTTAACCGCTAAGCCATTTCTCCAGCCCCTGTTTTTGTTTTTTTGAGGTAAGGTCTCACTCTAACCCAGGCTGACCTGGAACTCATTCTGTAGTCTCAGGCTGTCCTTCAAATCACAGCGATCCTCCTACCTCTGCCTCCTGAGTGCTGGGATTAAAGGTGTGTACCACTATGCCTGGCTCAGAAGCATTTGGTGTGTATGTGTACATATGCTTGTTTGTATGTATGTGACACATGTGTGCATGTATGTGGAGGCAGAGATTGAAGTTGGTTGCCTGTCAATCACTTTCCATCTGTTTATTGAGACAAGGTCTCACTGAATCCAGAGCTCACAAAATCAGCGAGTCTAGCTACCAACTTGTCCTAGGGATCCACCTGGCTCTACCTCCTGAGCACTGGGGTTACAGGTGGGCACCACCACACCTAGAGTTTACGTGGGTGCTGGGGATCCAGGTTCAGGTCCTTAAGCATGAGTGGCAAGTGCTTTATTGACTGAGCCATCTCTCTGTCCCCAGCCCCAGGTCACCATTTCTTAAAATAGCTAATGGGCTTTTGTAACTTGGTCATACCCATATTGACTCTCTTCTCTTATTTAACAGTCTGTGAACCCTTATATTGTGAAGCTCTCTATTGTGGATGATGAGGCTACACTCAATGTGAGTATCTGGATACTTGTGTATTGTCTTACTTGCATGTTAGTGGCCTTGTTTTTGTGGTAGGAAAATTACAACTCAAGGCCAGTTTGTGCAATTTAGTGTGATACTGACTCAAAATAAAATAAAAGCATTGGCGATATAGCTCATTAGTTTAATCCCTGTTGTTATAAAGAATAACTCACAAAGCAAAAAAGAAATTCCAGGAATCAGGGCCATCATGTGCAGATTTAATTTTGCTTTAAAGGATTTGGCCTTGAACTCCTGACCCTCCTACTTCAGCCTCCTGAGTGCTGGGATTAAAGGCATGCCCCACCATGCCTGGCTGATGTTTCTTTTTAGAGTATCAGTGCTATTGTACTCTCTGCTGTCTCATTGTAGAGAATGAAGGTTTGAGAGGATATTTGCTTGCTGTTTGCAAGGAAGTGATTATCTTCATAGTTCCAGTGTGCGGAGATTATTTTACCGAGTCAGTAAGTTATACATCCCAGAGTAAGAAAGCCTAGGTAACCAAATGATGGGAAATTGCTTCTTTTTTTAAAAGTTTTTATTTTTATTTATTTACTTTATATTTATTTTTTACTTAAGAGCAATAGACAGGGAGAGAAAGAGGCAGAGAGAGAGAGAGAGACAGAGAGAGAGAATGGGTGCACCAGGGCCTCCAGACACTGCAAACAAACTCCAGATGCCTGCACCACCTTATGCATCTAGCTTACATGGGTACTGGGGAATTGAGCCTTGAACCAGGGTCCTTAGGCTTCACAGGCAAGCACTTAACTGCTAAGCCATCTCTCCAGCCCTGTTTACTTATTAGAGACAGAGAAAGGGAGAAAGAGAGAGAGAAAGAGAGAATGGGAATGCCAGGGCCTCCAGCTGTTGTAAATGAACTCCAGATGCATGTGCCACCTTGTGTATATGGCTAATGTGGGTCCTGGAAAATCAAGTCTCAAACCGAGGTCCTTAGACTTCACAGGCAAACGTTTAAGCACAAAGCCATCTCTCCAGGCTGGCAAATTGCTTCTTACAGATTTTTAAAAAAATTTTTATTTTTATTTATTTATTATAAATATAAATATATTTATATAAATATATTTATTATATATGTATTATATATATTTATTATACAGAGAGAAGAGAGAGAGTGAGAATGGGCATGCCAGGGCCTCTAGCCACTGCAAACGAACTCCAGACACATGCGCCACCATGTGCATCTGGCTTTTGTGGGTCCTAGAGAATCGAGCCTTGAACTGGGGTCCTTAGGCTTCACAGGCAAGCGCTTAACTGCTAAGCCATCTCTCCAGCCTAAATTGCTTCTTATAGAAATAAGTTGATGCTATTTATAGCCTGACTTTGAGAAGCATAAAGGATAACATATGTTTGCTATATATGTCTTTGAAAATTTGCAAAATAACATCTGCTGTCTGAGAGGTAGAGAATAAGCAGGTGTTTGGCTTTATTTACTTTCTATCCTATCCTTTTCTTCCAATATCCTTACAAAAACAACTACATGTAGCTCATCCTTGGGGCCTTAGTTGATCTGGTGTAATGCTTCACATGTTCTGGAGCCAAACTGACCATTTACTTCATATTTACTGGCTGCTGTTTTCCTTTTCCTTCCTGATTTCATTTGATTTGATTTGATTTTTGTTTTTCCAAGGTAGCATCTCAGGCCGACATGGAACTCACTGTGTAGTCCCAGGCTGGCTTTGAACTCATGGCCATCCTCCTACCTTTGCTTCCCTAGTGCTAGAACTAAAGGCATGTGCTACCACACCTGGCTGGTTCTTTTAAAAAATTTACTTATTTATTTAGAGCCGGGCATGGTAGCACATGCCTTTAATCCCAGCACTTGGGAGGCAGAGGTAGGCGGATCACTATGAGTTTGAGGTCTGAAACTACATAGTGAATTCCAGGTCAGCCTGGGCTAGAATGAAACCCTACTTTGAAAAACAAACAAACAAACAAACAAACAAACAAAAAAAAGAGTGAAGTTGAAAAACAAAAAACAAAATTAAAAAAATACAAAAAATGTATATTTATTTGTTTTTTTTTTTTCAAGGTAGAGTCTCACTCTAGTCCAGGCTGACCTGGAATTCACTATGTAGTCTCAGGTTGACCTCAAACTCATGGTGATCCTCCTACCTCTTCTTCCTGAGTGCTGGGATTAAAGGAGAGCACCACTATGCCTGGCAAAATTTATTTATTTATTTATTTATTTTATATTTTATTTTTATTCATTTGAGAAAGAGGGAGAGAGAGACACAGAGAGAATGGGTGCACCAGGGCCTCCAGCCACTGCAAATGAACTCCAGACTCATGCACCCCCCTGTGCATTTGGCTAATGTGGGTTCTGGGGAATTGAACCTGGGTCTTTTGGCTTTGCAGGCAAATGCCTTAACTGCTAAGCAATCCCTCCAGCCCAAAATTTATTTATTTTTAATATTTTATTTATTTGTTTGAGGCATAGAAAGAGGTGGGGGGGGGAGAGAATAGGCACACCAGGGCCTGTAACCACTGCTAATGAACTCCAGACACATGTGCCACCTTGTGCATCTGGCTTATGTGGGTGCTGGGGAATTGAATATGGGTCCTTAGACTTCCCAGGCAAGTGCCTTAACCAATGAGCCATCTTTCCAGCCCTGTTTATTATTATTATTATTTTTTTTTTTTTTTTTTGAGGTAGGGTCTCACTCTGGTCCAGGCTGACCTGGAATTCACTCTAGTCTCAGGGTGGCCTTGAGCTCACGGCAATTCTCCTACCTCTGCCTCCCGAGTGCTGGGATTAAAAGCGTGTGCCACCATGCCCAGCTATTATTATTTTTTTAATTAGTTAATTAACTTGTTTTTTCTAGGTAGCATCTCACTGTAGCTCAGGTTGACCTGGAATTCACTATGTAGTCTCAGGATAGCCTCATACTCACAATGTGTCTCCTACCTCTACCTCCTGAGTGCTGGGATTAAAGGCATGTGCCACCACACCCAGTCTTATTTATTTATTTATTTATTTATTTATTTATTTGTTTGTTTGTTTGTTTGATTGTTTGTTTGTTTTTTGAGGTAGGGTCTTGTTCTAGCCTGGGCTGACCTGGAATTCACTATGTATTCTCAGGGTGGCCACAAACTCACAGCAATCTTCCTACCTCTATCTCCCTAGTGCTGGGAATAAAGGCATGTGCCACCATGTCTAGCTTTTTTTGTTGTTGTCATCTTGTTTTGTATTTTTGTTTTATTTTTTTTCAAGGTGGGATCTCACTCTGTAGTTCAGGCTGATCTGGAATTCAGTATGTAGTCTCAGGGTGATCCACAGTGATCCACCTACCTCTGCCTCCAGAGTGCTGGGATTAAAGGTGTGTGTCACCATGTCTAGCTTCTGGCTTTTTTAAAAATGTTATTTACATTTCCTTTTATTTTATTTATTTGAGAGAGAGAGAGAAAGAGGCAGATATATATAGAGAGAATGGGCATGTCAGGGCCTTCAGCTGCTGCAAATGAAATACAGATGCATGCCCACCTTGTGCATCTGGCTTACATGGATCCTGGGGAATTGAACCTGGGTCCTTTGACTTTGCAGGCAGGTTCCTTAACTGCTGAGCCATCCCTCTAGCCCCTGGATTTTTTTTTTTTTTTTTTTTTTGGCTTTTAGAGGTAGGATCTCACTCTAGCCCATGCTGACCTTGATTTCACTGTGTAGTCTCAGGGTGGCCTTGAACTCATGGCAATCCACCTACCTCTGCCTCTCAAGTGCTGGGATTAAAGGCATGCACTACTATGCCTGGCTCCCTGGATTTTTTTTTTTACTCTCGTTTTTTTTGTGGCCTAAAAGTGGCTTGTCCCTATGTACTTTCATTTAGTATGTATTGCAGACAGCTTCAGGTTCTCTGAGATGAACTTCCAGACCAGGCACAGTTATGGAGGAAGGGATATTTATTGAAGCTTACAGATCTAGGGGAAATTCCATAATGGCAGAAGAAGCTGGCCTGTCTTTACAGGTCCAAACAGAGAAAGAGAATCCAAAAGCCACACAGCACAGCACACCTTAGGAACTCCAGCTAGGCATCCTTTGCATATCTTTAGATTGAAATCCTAAGCCCATCACCACACCTAAAGATCCACCCAGTGACACTGCCTCTAGCCAGGTGGCTGCAGATGCAAACTAATAAAACACTGAATATATTGGGGGCCATCTTTCCAAACTACCACATTCCGCCCCTGGCCCCCGATAGATTTATAACCATCACATATTGTAAATTGTATTCAGTATAGTTTTAAAGGTTCCCATTGTCTTGACCAACTTAAGATAGTAAGTCCTGTAAGATCAAACAAGTTATATATACTTTCAACATATAAAGACACAGAGTAAACATTTTCAGCTGGCATAAGGCATAGCAAGGAGAGACTGGAACAATGCAAACCCAACAACCATCAAGTTATCATCAAACTCCTGCAGTTCAAGTTCAGTATAATCAGAGACTGACAGTTTCCAGGTTTTCTAATTTCGCCTCTCCAGCAGCGCAGAGTAGTCAGGGAAAAACTTCCATCCCAGGCCAACACTGCACTCCATAGTAGTCCTTGGACAGTTTTGGATATCCAAAATGTCTTCAGGTCTCCATGCAAACCACGGGCCACCTTCCAAAGGCTTTCATCCTATCAGGGCATCATGCCCTGCCTCATGCTGCATCTCAGCAGAGGATCCTGGAACTGTGTGCAACTCATGACCACTCCACACATTTTTCATGCTTCCAAAACTAATACCAGGTGTGTAGGACACAATTCTTAATTGAAGAGAAGGTTCCTTCTCCACTTAACTCTTTCCCAAAAGAGTTTGCATTTTTTTTTTAACTGAATAAGTCAGTTTATTAAAATAATTGAGTTAGGCATCTGCAATGGTGACTTCAACCTCCACTCCTGGCTCAATGCTGATAGAAGTAATCTGCTTAACGATCTCAGAAGGACTGTGTAAATCAATGAGTCGCTTGTGGATTCTCACTGCGATCCCATGTCTTGGAACCTTTACCACAAGGTGTTTTCTTTGTAGTTATTTTCAGTGTCTTGGTGGGCATGCGAACTGGTCCTTTCACTTTGAGGTTCTTGTCCTGGCTCCTCTGACCAAGTCAGCACACATCTTCTCCAGGGACTTCATGTTGTGGCTGGTGAGGGTGATCCTGATTTTGTGGATGGCCACCTCTGGTTCCATGGGAGTCTTCCCCGTGGCCTTAAAGGCCATGGCTGTGGCGGGGCTTCCTGACCAACTTGTTGCTCAGCGAGAGCGAACAGGGATAAGCCAGGAGCAGGAGTGGGAGAAAACTCTGCTGCACCCACAGCGGAGTCTCAGAAAGCGAGTTTGCCTTTATATCATAGTCTTTCCCTAGGCATCTTCTCCATTGTTTTAATGTAAAGCACTTGGGCTATTTTCCTTAAGATTGCTAATGTGGGGCTGGAGAGATGGCTTAGTGGTTAAGGCACATGCCTGTGAAGCCTAAGGACCCCGGTTCGATTCTCCAGGACCCACGTAAGCCAGATGCACAAGGGGGCGCATGCGTCTGGAGTTTGTTTGCAGCGGCTGAAGGCCCTGGCATGCCCATTCTCTCTCTAACAATTAAAAATAAAAAAATCTTAAAAAAAAAAAAAAAAAAAAGATTGCTAATGTGTTGACAATAGCAGCTTCAGTGACCTAAAACCAGTCTCAGTGCCTGTAATTTTAACTTGTCTGAGGTTTTCCAACTTAAAATCTTAAATCGCTCAGTCCAGTGTCTTTAGCCAAGCACATCAATCCATTACAAATTTAACCTTGATCAAACTCTCTGGGCCTGTGCAGCAGAACACCGGCAGCAGAATGCAGCCATCCCTTAGGCCAGTAGCCCAGTTCCAACAAAGTCCTCTGCAGTCTTTCCTTCCCTTAGAAAGCTCATAAGCCAAGCCTCGAAGTTCAATACTGTCTGCACTTAACATTTTTAAATTCTCATCAGAATAGTCCATAAAACTTGGTTTACCACTCCAGAAGGTGTCTTCACTTGCAAGCACCAAGTTCATGCCTGTTCCTCCAAAACAAAGGTTCCAAAAGACCAAAATCCACATGGTCAGGTTCATCTCACCCTATTCTTGGTATCAACTTCTATAGCAGACAGATTTAGGTTTGCTGAGATGAGCTTCCAGACCAGGCAAAGTTATGGAGGAAGGGATATTTTTGAAGCTTACAGATCCAGGGGAAGTTTCATAATGGCAGAAGAAGCTGGCCTGCATTCACAGTATCAAACAGAGAGCACAAGCCACAAGCCAAAAAGCCTCACAGCACAGCAGGAACTCAAGCTAGGCACACTCTGCATATCTTTAGATTGAAACCTAAACCCACCATCACACCTTAAGATCCATCCAGTGACAGTGCCTCCAGCCAGGTGGCTGCAGATCCAAACTACAAACAAATAAAACACTGAATATTTTGGGGGCCATCTATTCAAACATCCACAGTATGTGATTCATTGGCACTTTTACTATCGGTATTTAGTATCTATATGAGTATTTTCTACTGGAAAATTCTAGGTTAATCTTTTCTATAGTAGTGCAATGATCACAGTGAAATTGTCAGTAAATTGGGCTGGTCTGTTTTGCCCCTTGTTCCTCTATTTTAGATTGCTTTTATATTATCCCCTCCAAGGCTCAGAAGAGGGGATGGAAAGAATGTAGAGGTGGACAATGGGAAGGAATGCTCTAAAACTTTGGTTTGGACATGATATGGCCTTTGAAGTTACACGTATAAACTCATAGCAGCTATGGGCACAAGACCTGTACCAGATAAGGCCAGTCATGGATGCGGAGGACATCAGGTCCCATCCTACTCAAGGAGCTAATGGTGCTTAAAGGTTGCTGGGGGAAAGGGTGTCATTCTCTTCAGTGGTTTATACTTGGGAAGTGATGAGAGTAAGGGGTTAAGCAGAAGTGGGATGAAAGAGGGCAATTGTAGGGGTCTACATGATCAATATATGATGCAAAATTGTTAAGGGCAAATATTAGTACTGATCAGAAAACAAATTTAATTAAATTTTTTTCATCTGGGAATATTAAGATAATTAGATAAGAAATCTAAGTTAGGCATGGTGGCGCATGCCTATAATTCCAGCACTTGGAAGGCTGAGGTAGGAAGTGCACCGTGAGTATGAGAAATGTTGGATCTACAGAGTGAGTTCTGGGTTAGCCTGGGCTAGAATGAAACCCTGCCTCAAAAAAAACAAAAATAGACCAGCGTGGTGGTGCACGCCTTTAATCCCACCACTTGGGAGGCAGAGGTAGGAGGATTGCCATGAGTTCAAGGCCACCCTGAGACTACATAGTAAATTCCAGGTCAGCCTGAGCTAGAGTGAGACCCTACCTTGAAAAACCACAAACAAACAAAAAACCCAAAATAAATAAGTAAGTAAAATAAAATAAAAATAAGCAAAAGCCATGTTGTTTTGGCACACACCTTTAATCCCAGCATTTGGGAAGCAGAGGTAGGAAGATCGAGTTCAAGGCCAGCCTGAGACTACATAGTGAATTCTAGATGAGCCTGGGCTAGAGTGAGACCCTACCTCCATAAAACCAAAAATAAATAAATAAATAATAAAAAAGGAAAAAATAAACATCTCCATGCAGCTACACCTATACTTGAATACTCTTCTGGGATAGGTAACACATTTTGCACTTGAAATTCACTCAACCAGCTCAAATGAAAATTAGACTTTTTGTTTTAGTTCCTTTTTTATTTTTATTTATTTATTTATTTGGTTTTTTTTTTTTTTTTTTTTTTTTTTTTTTGAGGTAGAGTCTAGCACAGGCTGACCTGGAATTCACTATGTAGTCTCAGGGTGGCCTCAAACTCACGGCAATCCTCCTACCTCTGCCTCCCAAGTGCTGGGATTAAAGGTGTACACCACCACACCCAGCTTGGTTCCTTTTTAAATTTTTAAAAAAATTTATTTGAGAGAAAGAGAGAGAGGCAGATAGAGAGAGATAATGGCCATGCCAGGGCCATTACCCACTGAAAACCAAAAATTCCAAATGCTTGTACCACCTTGTGCATCTGGCTTTATGTGGGTACTATGTAATCAATCGTGGGTCCTTTGGCTTTGCAAGTAAGAGCCTTAACCACTAAGCGATCTCTCCAGCCCTGGTTTTGATTTCTTGCTGCTGGGACAGTGCTTCTTAGAGTTTCTATCGTAGTCAGCTTTCAGGGAGAACTTCTTAGGCATAAACCTTGGGTGGGGGTTAATGTTCTCCCTGGCTGGGTTACAGCATTACCACCAACACCCAAAGGCTGCTTGCTCATTTCAGCTGTGCTGTTCTTTCTTTTTTAGGGAATGGGGCTTGTGATTGCTCAGGCTTTATCTGAGTACAACAGGTAAGTCTACCTTTCTAGCAAGGAAAAGTCTAATTTTCATTTGAACTGGTTGAGTGAATTTCAAGTGTAAGATGGCTTACCTATCCCAGAAGAGTATTCAAGTGTAGGTGTAGCTGCATGGAGATGTATTTGCTTTAGCTCAGTTGATGGTAGTGACAAACCAGTGGGAAAGTGGCCACCAAGTCAGTGTCCATCTTTAAGCAATTAGGCATATTCTTTTCAACCTTTGGCACTTTAATTAATTAATTTGTTGCATGTGTGCATGTGTGTGTGTTTGTGTGTGTGTGTGTGTGTGAGAGAGAGAGAGAGAGTTTGTATGGGCATATCAGGGTCTCTTATCACTGCATACACCAGACCCATGTACCACCTTTTTTTGTTTATTTTCTTAAAAAAATTTTTATTGAAAAAATTTTTTTATTGAGAACTTCCATAATTGTAGACAATATTCCATGGTAATACCCTCCCTCCCCCCACTTTCCCCTTTGAAATTCCACTCTCCATCATATCCCCTCCCCCTTTCAATCTCTCTTTTACTTTGACGTCATGATCTTTTCCTCCTATTATGGTGGTTTTCTGTAGGTAGTGTCAGGCATTGCAAGGTCATGGATATCCAGGCCATTTTGTGTCTGGAGGAGCACCTTGTAAGGAGTCCTACCCCTCCTTTGGCTCTTACATTCTTTCTGCCACCTCTTCTGCAATGGAACCTGAGCCTTGGAAGGTGTGGTAGAGATATTTTTAGTTCTGAGCACTCCTCTGTCACCATGGTGCCTTCTGAGTCATTCCAAAGTCACGACCATCTGAAAAGAGAAGGTTCTTTAACCAAAAGTGAGAGTAGCATTAATATATAGGTATGGACATTAAGGGAAGTGCTTACTGGGCAGTTTGGTGAGCATAATGTATACATTTAGCCAGACACCAGCAGACGTTACCCCCTAGGGCTCATGAGTACCCCTGTCAGAGATTTTCAGTATCAGGGATGTATTCCATCCCATGGAGCGGGCCTCCAGTCCAATTAGAGAGCAGTTGTTTTCCCCTATCCCAGACATGCCACTATTGTACCCGTTGGCTCATTTGGCCTGGCTGGCCAAATTTAAGGCTTGCAGTGTCCACTGTTGAGTATCTTCACTGGTGATTTCTTTCTGTCCCATTGAACTACATGCAGCATAGCTTTTTCCAGCTTTCTGTCAGCTGGTCCACATGTAGGAGGCTTTCAGCTCAGCTACAATAGGATTTCTCAGTGACCTCCCAGCCCAAGTATGTGGAGTCTTCAGCAATAGGGTCTTACCATCTATTCCTGGTGGGAAACCAAGGGCCTCGGCAGTGGCCTGTAATGTTTTGGGGATATCAGTGACCTCCCTGGCCAACAACTCGCTGGAAGGTATCCCATCCCTGGCACTGAGAATTTTCTAGTAACAATCTATTGCTTCTGAGTGTTCCATTGTCCAGAAAAGTAGGTTTCCATATGACTTATTTGTATCCTCTTAGATTTTGATTAGCCCGCCCTCCACCTTTGCTTTACTCAATCCCTTCTTTCCCCTGACCTCACTTAGGTGTTTGTTTAATTTCAAGGTAGGGTCTTATTATAGCCCAAGCTGACTTATAACTCATTCTGTAGTCCCAGGCTGTCCTCAAACTCACAGTGATCCTCTTACCTCTACTTCCCTAGTCCTGGGATTAAAGGTGTGCACCACCACGCCCAGCTTTGTGTACCACTTTTTGCATCTGGCTTTACATGGGTGCAGGAGAATCAAGTCTGTGCTGACAGGCTTTGCAAGAAAACACCTTTGACCTCTGAGCTTAGCAGTTAAGGCATTAGCCTGCAAAGCCAAAGGTCCCAGGTTTGATTCCCCAGTACCCACGTAAGCCAGAAGCACAAGAGGTCGCATGCATCTGGAGTTTGTTTGTAGTGGCTAAAAGCCCTGTTGCTCCCATTCTCTCTCTTTGTCTATCTCCTTTCTCTCACTCTCCTTGCAAATAAATAAATAAATAAAATAAAGTTTAATGTACGTACGTGTGTGTGTGTGTGTGCGCGCGCGCGCGCGCGCCTGGGTCTCTTGCTGCTGTAACTGAACACAAGATGCATCCAGCTTTACATGTATGCTGGGGAATTGAATATGGGCTGGCAGGTTTTGCAAGCATGTGCCTTTAATTGCTGAGCCATCACCCCAGTCCCAGCCTTTGGTATTTTGTTATAGAGCATTTTAACTGGTTGTATAGCTTCAAGTAAATTTTCCTTTTTGCCTGTTTTGTCAGGTAAATATGATTTTCTATGTAAAAATCTTGTGCAGCACCAGTGTTTTTAATCTTCAAAGAATGAGAGGAGTACTGGAGAGATGGCTTGGTGTTTAAGATACTTGCCTGCAAAGCCAAAGGACCCAGGTTCAGTTCTCCAATACCCATGTAAAGCCCTATGCTCAAAGTGGCTCTGGAGTTTGTTTGCAGTAGCTAGAGGCCCTGGTGCACCCATTCTCTCTCTCTCTCTCAAATAAATAAGTAAATAAACAAATAAATAAATAAATAAATAAATAAATAAAAGGAAAGCATATTAAGTTAGGTCTAGTTTGACTAACATGGATTTTTCTCTCTCCCTACTTCTCTTTTTCTTACCCCCACCCACCAGAATTGAGGCAAGGGCCTTGTGCTTGCTAAGCACTTACTCTACCACTGAACTGCACCCCCAAACCAATTATTTTCTATTAATGACTAACCTTAACTCCTCAGAGTCCTCGTTTAACCTCCGAGGACTTCTTCAGTCCTGCATGCTTCTTAGGGTGGATGGGAAAGGATTTGGTATTCCGTGAATGGAAACCAGAAACATCTATAATACTGCTAATGGCCGGGTAGGATCTTTTTTGCTGCTCACAAACTTTGCTCACACACAACTGGGTTTTAGGACTTCATATGTGTCCTATCTCTACACATGTTTTAGCTCTCTAATTTTCCTTTTCTTCCTTCAAACACAAACAAGGATTTCACTGTTACAGCCTTAAAGCAGTTTCACTGTCACACTTTTCAAGTAGTCGTCTGTTTGGGAAATAACTAGTCAGCCATATGTTGGAGGAGTTTCACACTTTTGCAGCTTGCTTTCTAAGTCTATCCCAAAGTAGCCAGGCATTTTGGTACACACTACCTCAAGAGCAGATGGGTGCCTCTTAGCTTGTGGGGAATCTACAGTGGCTAGATTCATGCTTCAGTTTTCCAGAGTCACACATTCAAAGCATGCCCTGTCCTAATTACCTGGAATATCAGTGTCAAAGGCATACCTGATCAATAATCCTGAAGTTGAATTTAGTTATTTTTGTTTAGACAGTATAAAGACAAGGAAGAAGAACACCAGAGTGGTTTTTTCTCTGCTTTAACAAATATGGTAAGTTTTACTTTTTTTTTCTCTTGCTAAGAAATACTGAAGGGCTTCAGGGATAGGCAAGTCTGGGCTTGGTAGTTCAAAAATACTTGAGCAATGGTGTGGTGAGGGGAGGGGGGCTACTCAGAGCAGATTAAATTTTATTTGTAACTGTACTCTTTTTTTTTTTTTTTTTTTTTTTCAACATAGGGTCTCTCTCTCTCTCTGTAGCCCAGGCTGACCTGGAATTCACTATGTAGTCTCAGGCTGGCCTCGAACTCACAATTCTGCCTCTGCCTCCTGAGTGCTGGGATTAAAGGTGTGTGTCACCATGCCTGGCCCTGATTTTTTTTCTGATTTATTACTAAAGAATAAGTAGGGGCTGGGGGTATGTCTCAGTGGTTAAAGGCATTTACTTGGAAAGTCTGCTGGCCTATGTTCAATCTCCTAGCGCCCAATGGAAAGCCATATGTAAAAAGTGTTTGCAACCATGCAGCATTTGTTTGCAGTGGCAAGAGACCACGCGCGCGCGACACACACAAATTTAAATATAGGTCAACAACAAAAAAAGTATAGCCAGGCTTGGTGGCCACATATAATCCCAGCAGTCAGGCAGAGGCAGGAGAATCATTAGTTCAGGATTATCCAAAGATAGAAAAGATACACATTAATCTATACTTTTGCGTACTGAAGAGTTGATCCTGCAGTCCCCGCTAGTGAGTAGACTCAGAAGTATTCCTTGAGCCCACATGTTAAAGACTGTCTGGGCAATATAGCAAGTCTCCCTGTCAAGAAAGGGTTGATCCATTTGTATACTGACCCTGTGGAACACAGGAAGGTATAGGTACAAGTCCTTCCATAAGTGCTCGTTTCTGGTCTGCTGTGGCCACATGATTCCAGGTAGATGGGTTATGGGTTAGAGGGTTGTAAGTAGATCTAAGCCTAGAGATCCAATGTTTAAAAGTTATTGTTGCTGGGTGTGGTGGCGCACGCCTTTAATCCCAGTACTTGGGAGGCAGAGGTAGGAGGATTGATGTGAGTTTGAGGCCACCCTGAGACTACAGAGTGAATTCCAGGTCAGCCTGAGCTAGAGTGAGACCCTACCTCGAAAAACCAAAAAGAAAAAAAAAGTTATTGTTGGTTGTAAGACTCCAGAGCAAGGTTTCTCAACCCTGAGATCATTGGCATTTTGGACCAGGCAGTCTGAAACTTTCTTCTTCTTCTTCTATGCAGCCCAAGCTGGCCTCCAATTTATAATCCTAGCTCAGATTTCTGAGTGATGGTATACATTTTTTTGCACAAAAAGAGTGTGTGGTGTGAGATGTACATGCCCTGTGTGAATGTGTGCAGAAGCCGGAGGAGAGCATCAGATGTCTTCAGACATTAAGGGCATGTGCCTGACCTTTACTTGTACGACATTTATATCCCTCAAAGTAGGTAGTTTTGATCCACAGTTCTAGTTCTTGCTACTGGAAGCAATTGGTCTTTTGTGTTAAAGGCTTCACAGGCAGAGCATATTTCACATCCTCCTTCACAAAATCTGCAATTCTCCTTTTCTTCCACAGGTGGGCAGCATGTTCATATCAGATGTCAATGAGAAGATCTCAGTACAGTAAGTGCCCTGCATGCTTGTTCTTTGCGTGGGATCCCTTGCTGGATACGAGAGTGGAAAATATAATCTCTTTTTGTTTGTTTGTTTGTTTGTTTGTTTGTTTGTTTGTTTGTTTGTTTGTTTTTCGAGGTAGGGTTTCACTCTAGTCCAGGCTGACCTGGAATTCACTCTGTTTTCTCAGGGTGGCCTTGAACTCACGGTGATCCTCCTACCTCTGCCTCCCGAGTGCTGGGATTAAAGGCGTGCACCACCACGCCCGGCTGGAAAATATAATTTCTTGATAATTGTTTATAGATCAAAACTTTGATACTTTATCAAATGTTTCCTGGGTTTTAAGAAAAAATTGACCCTTAGAAATCTCTGTTTTAATCTCATATGAGCCCTAAGAAACTAAAAAAAAAATTATTCTAGGGCTGGAGAGATGGCTTAGCTGTTAAGGTGCTTGCCTGCAAAGCCTGAAGACCCAGGTTTGATTCCACAGAACCCATGTAAGCCAGATGCACATGGTGGCACATGTGTCTGGAGATTGTTTGCAGTGGCTAGAAGCCCTGGTGTACACATTCTCTTTCCCTCCCTCATAAATAAATAAATATAATAAAATATTTAAAAAAACCTATTCTAGCTGTGTTTGGAATTTTTTTTTTTTGAGAAAGATCTTACTGATGTAGCCCTGATTGGCATGGAAGTTGTTGTGTGTATATGTGACTGTCTTTGAACATGTGAGAATCCTCCTGCCTCTGCCTCTTAAGTGCTGGGACTACAGATGTGGGCCACCATGTCCAGCTTTATCTCTGGATAATCTGAAAGTGGACTGGGTGTCTGAGCCATTTACAAATTTAACTGGGTTGGGGTAGGAATGCGAGTGGAGGGATAGTGAATAAAGTACTTAAGGACTAGTCCTAGGGTTCAGGTTCCTTACCTATATGTTTTTGCATATGTCCAAAAGGGAAATAGTGAGGAACATTAAAAGCTCAGGGAATGCAGGGCATGGTGGTGCACACCTTTAATCCCAACATTTGAGAGGCAGAAGTAGGAGGATCTCTGTGCGTTCAAGGCCAGCCTGAGGCTACATAGTGAATTTTAGGATAGCCTGGGATAATGTGAGACCCTACCTGAAAACAAACAGCTCAGGGGATTGATAATGAGAAGCTGTGGTGGAATCTTACCTTGATATGATACTTTAAGCCTCACTTCTTTAAGAACCATTCCAATTTGTTCTCTTTTTCTTTTCAAAATACTGATTCAATTTCTGAGATTTTTTACCATCTATACTTTAAAATCATCAACTTAGAACCAACCTTATTGATACCATTATTTTAAAATATCTGTATCATATCCCTTCTTATATGTATCAAAACTCATACTTAACAATGAACTCTGGGTTGCACCTGTCTTTAAATCTTTGTCCATCAGTTCAACAAAGACAAGGACACATGCTACAATTTGTTCTCTTTTTCTTTAGGACCAATGAAGCTATTCTTTTGGCACTTTATGAAGCTGTTCATTTAAATCGCAACTTCATCACAGTATTAGCTCAGGTAGGTTAAAACAATCCCAATGCTGTTTTTCCTTGAATTTTTCTTACTTATTTAGTGATGTTGAGGATTAAACCCAGTGTCTTGTATGTGCTAGGCAAGTGCTTTATCTCTGACCGGTAGCTTTAGCCTTCTATCTGAATTTTATACAGATTGATTCCATTAAGTAGTCCAAGAGGCTGTACCTATATAAACGCTGCTTTGCATTGGTAAATGGTAGTAACAGAGTGTTGCCTTAGTTCTCTGCTTCGTGCTGTCCTCATACATACATACATACATACATACATACATACATACATTATATATATGGTGCTGGAGTATATCCTATACCCTGCAACATTGATGGCTTTGACTAATTTACTGATTCTGTTCATCTAGAAGAGTTGAGATTATTGCATTCTGTTCACAGAAAATCTACTGGTATTTGTTGTATAGACTTTAAAAAAATATTTTATTTATTTATTTATTTGAGAGAGAGGGTGTGGAAGAGGCAGGGAGAAAGAGAGAATGGGTGTGCCAGAGCCTCCAGCCACTGCAAACGAACTCCAGATGCGTGTGCCCCCTTGTGCATCTGGCTTACGTGGGTCCTGGGGAATTGAGTCTGGGTCCTTAGGCCTTAACTGCTAAGCCATTTCCCCAGCCCCCAGTATTTTTTTTTTTAAATCAGGCTTTCTCCTTTTCAAATCCCTGTGAAATTACAGCTGGAGATAAAGTAAGCAAAGTCACATACATTACTATCTTACCAATTCAGGAGAACCAAAAATACAAAAACACTCTAACCATAAAGAACTAGCTATTGATAGACAAAATGGTTTATAAGCATTGAAAGCAGGAAGACATAAAGCTAGTGCTGGGTTACATGCATAAGGGATATCCTTAGTAGTTGGCACAAAAGCATATTAAAATAGGCTGAGAACTGAAATTCATGAAAGCTATCTTAAAAAATTGATAACGTATTTTTATCTTAAAGGAAGACCTTAAAATATGCATGTAGGTCTCTTTTAAAGGAAAGCTTGAACTTTTTTTCCCTAAAAGACCAGAAAGGTGTGGAATGTACTGATTGAGTTTTAATAAAAAAGCAAGGCCATACTTTAAAAGCAGTATGGGGCTGGAGAGATGGCTCAGTGGTCAAACGCACTTGCTTGCAAAGCCTGATGGCTTGGATTTAATTCCCCAGTACCCACATAAGCCAGATGCACAAAGTGGCACATGCATCTGAAATTTATTTGCAGTGGTAAGATGCCCTGGTGTACCCATTCTCTCTCTTCTTCTCCTTCTCTTTCTCTCTGCTTGCAAATAAAAATACATTTTTGTGTGTGTGTGAGAGAGAGAGAGAGGAAGAATTGGTGTTCCAGGTCCTCAAGCCACTGTAGTTGAATGCCACACATGTGTACTGCCTTGTACACATGTGTGACCTTGTGCACTTGTGTCACCTGTGCAACTGCCTTATGTGGAAACTGGAGAGTTGAGCATGGGTCCTTAGGCTTCGCAGGTAAGTACCTTAACCACTAAGCCATCTCTCCAGCCCAAATAAAAATATTTACCACTCGGGAGGCAGAGGTAGGAGGATCGCCATGAGTTCAAGGACACCCTGAGACTACATAGTTAATTCCAGGTCAGCCTGGGCCAGAGTGAGACCCTACCTCAAAAAAAAAAAAAATATATATATATATATATATATTTTAAAAAGCAATATGGAGGCTGGGTGTGGTGGTGCACGCCTTTAATCCCAGCACTCGGGAGGCAGAGGTAGGAGGATTGCTATGAGTTCAAGGCCACCCTGAGAATATAGAGTGAATTTCAGGTCAGCCTGGGCTAGTGAGATCCTACCTCGGAAAAAAAAAAAGCAATATGGGGGACTGGAGAGATGGCTTAGTGGTTAAGGCATTTGCTTGCAAAGCCAAAGGATCCCTGTTCAATTCTCTAGAACCCACGTAAGCCAGATGCACAAAGGGCGCATGCATCTGGAGTTCGTTTGGAGTGGCTGGAGGTCCTGGCGTGCCCATTCTCTCTTGCTCTCTCTGCCTCTTTCTCTCTCTCAAATAAATAAATAAATAAATAAATAAATAAATAAATAAATAAAACATATTTTAAAATAAATAAAAGCAATATGGGGATGGAGAGATGGCTTATTGGTTAAGGTGCTTGCCTGTGAAACCTAAGGACCTAGATTTGAGTCCTCAGAACCCATGTAAGCCAGATGCACATGGTGGTGCATGCGTCTAGAGTTTGTTTGTAGTGGCTAGAGGTCCTGGCATGGCCATTTTCTCTCTCTCTTTCATAAATAAATAAATAAATAAATAAAAATTTTACTGTTTTGGTTTTCTGAGGTAGGGTTCTCACTCTAGCTCAGGCTGACCTAGAATTCACTATGTAGTCTCAGAGCCTTGAACTCATGGTGATCCTCCTACCTCTGCCTCTTGAGTGCTGGGATTAAAGGTGTATGCCACCACGCCCAGCTTTTTTTTTTTTTTTAAATCATTTTAATTTTTATTTTTTGATTTTTCAAGGTAGGGTTTCACTCTAGCCCAAGCTGACCTGGAATTCACTATGTAGGCTCAGGGTGGCCTTGAACTCACAGCAATCCTCCTATCTCTGCCTCCTGAGTACTGGGATTAAAGGTGCGCACCACTATGCCTGGCTAATAATAAAATATATGTTTTTAATTTTTTTGTTTTAGAGAGAGACACATACACACAGAGACATAGAGAGAGGATTGGTGCGTTATTGCCTCAGCCACTGCAGTCCAACTCCAGATGCTTGTGCCACATAGTGGGCATGTGCGACCTTGCATTTGCCTCATCTTTGTGCTTCTGGTTTACGTGAGATCTGGAGAGTTGAACATGGGTCCTTAAGCTTCATAAGCCAGTGCCTTAACCACTAAGCCATCTCTTCAGTCCAATCTCTCCAGCTCAATAAAATTTTTTTTTTTGATTTTTTTTTTTGGGGGGTAGGGTCTCACTCTGGTTCAGGCTGACCTGGAATTCATTATGTAGTCTCGGGCCTTGAACTCAAGGTGATCATCCTCCTCTGCCTCCCGAGTGCTGGGATTAAAGGCATGTGCCACCATGCCCAGCTCTGATTTAAAAAAAAAATATTTTATTGAGCCAGGGGGGTGGTGGCACACGCCTTTTATCCTAGCACTCGGGAGGCAGTGGTAGGAGGATCACCTTGAGTTCAAGGCCACCCTGAGACTACATAATGAATTCCAGGTTAGCCTGAGCCAGAGTGAGACCCTACCTCGAAAAACTAAAAAAAAAAAAAAAAAAAAAAAAAAAAAAAAAAACCTTTATAAAAAATATTTTTAAAAAAATCAGTATGGGCTGAAGAGATGGCTTAGTGGTTAAGGCACTTGCCTGCAAAACTTTACAACCTGGGTTCAACTCCCCAGTGACTATGTAAAGCTAGATGCACAGTGGGGCATGTGTTTGGAGTTCATTTGCAGTGGCCGGAGGCCCTGGTGCACCCATTCTGTCTGCCTATCTGTCTTCTTTCTCTCTCTCTCTCTGCTTTCAAATAAATAAATAAATAAAAATATTTTTTAAACCCCAAAATAAGCTGGGCATGGTGGCACATGCCTTTAATCCTAACACTTGGGAGGCAGAGGTAGAAGGATCGCTATGAGTTCGAGGCCACCCTGAGACTACATAACGAATTCCAGGTCAGCCTGAGCAAAAGTGAGACCCTACCTTGAAAAACCAAAAAACAAACAAACAAACAACAACAACAAAAAGCCCTCCAAAATAATAGCTAACAGCTGGATGTAGAAAGCTATAGAATTTTAAAAAGTGGGCTGGAGAGATGGCTTAGTTAAGGTGCATGCCTGTGAAGCCTAAGGACCGTGGTTTGATTCTCCAGGTCCCACGTAAGCCAGATGCACATGTGGTGCATGCATCTGGAGTTCCCATTCTCACCTTCTCTCTCCCTCTCTCTGTCTCTAATATATAAATAAATAATAAAAAAATTTAAAGGCAGTATGCTGGTGTAGGGTGTGCTTTGGACACTTATTAGTTTTTATAAGATAGCATAAGAAACTTTATTTGCTTGTTCTCTCTCCATTCCTTGTCTGGTCATCAGATTTCATAACTGATTAAAAGAAGAGTTAAGAAAGTATACAGCTGGTAAAATGTCGAGGAAAAGAAGAGAGATTGAAAAAAAAAGCTGCCACTGAGCTTCTTTTTCATAAGTTCATGGGGCAGAGCTAGAAGGTCAAGGATTGCAGGGTTATCTGTTGTGGTTTGTTCTAGGTGTCCCTTTGACTCACTGTTGACATCCCCCCATTATACTCTTTTTTTTTCTTTAATATATTTTGTTTTTATTTATTTATTAGAGAGAGAGTAAGAGAGAGAGAGAGAGAATGAGGTAGATAGAGAATGGGTATGCTAGGGCCTTCAGCTATTGTAAATGAATTCCAGATACATGTATTCACCACCTTATGCATCTGGCTTACATGGGTCCTGGGGAATTGAACCTGGGTTCTTTGGCTTTGCAGGCAAGTGCTTTAACCACTAAGCTGTCTCTCCGTCCCTCTTTTATTATTATTTATTTATTTGCAAGCAGAGAAAGAGAGACTGAGAGAAAAGAGACGGGGAGAGAATGGGTGTGTCAGGACCTCCAGCTACTGTAAATGAACATCAGATTCATGTCCTACTTTGTGTATCTGGCTTTATGTGGATATTGGGGAATTGAACCTGGGTCATTAAGTTTTCAGGCAAGCACCTTAACCCCTGAGCCATCTCTCCAGTCTCCCATTATACTCTTGTTTGTTGTAGAACAGGAAGGCTTCCCCATTGTAACTCTTTTCGTGGTTCTTAGTATCCTCTTGCCCTCCCTACATCTGTTAGTGGATTATATGTTCACTTGAACATTCATAGGTATGTTTCAGTTTGATATAAGAGTAGTCCCTTTCCAAGTCTAGTTAGAACTGGAAGTGCCCACCTTCATAGAGAATCATCTAAATAATTTGTTTAACATGTTTTTAGAGTTGTATGGATTTGTAGGAAGTCTTGTTGTTATGGTTCATGAATTGCTCAGTGAAAACTAGCTCACAGAGCTTCTTACTAGAAGTGTAGCAAGCAGGCAGTCATGGGAACTAAAGGAGTCTGTCTTCAGTGAGCTTTCAGTCTACTTCCAAGGCCAGGAAAATGAGGGGAAGGATATTCAGTGCAGGATACTTAGTGAGAGCTGGATTTTTGATGTTCTCACCCATTGATGTCCTTTTTCAGAGTCATCCAGAAATGGGGTTGGTGACAACCCCTGTCAGTCCTACACCAACAACCCCAGTCACACCACTTGGGACCACTCCACCTTCTTCTGATGGTAAGCCCACCATCTCTTTTGCATTATTGACTAATATTTAATGTTATCTTAGATCTTTTGTGGTGAGCATAGTTGTGCTGAGCAAAGAGCACATTTGTTAATCTTTTAGTTAAGAAGTTTGTCTATGCAGGTCTTCAGTGGTGCATGCCTATATCCTAACTACTTGGAGGCTGAGGCAGGAAGATTGAATGTTGAAGGTCTTTTAGAACTACAGAGTGAGTCTGAGACCAGCCTGGGTAACTTAGTGAGGCCCTATATCAAAACAAAATTTGCTGGCGTAGTGTCACACACCTTCAATCCCAGCACTCAGGAGGCAGAGGTAGGAGAATTGTTATGAGTTCAAGGTCACCCTGAGACTACATAGTGAATTTCAGGTCAGCCTGGGCTAGAGTGAGACCCTACCTCAAAAAAAAAACAAATAAGATAAAATAAAATAAAAAAAATTAAGGGGCTGGGAAGATAGCTTAGAGGTTAAAGGTGCTTGCTTGCAAAGCCTGCCAGCTAGGGTTCAGTTCCCAAGCTGCCCATGTAAACCAGGTCAAAAAAAGTTGTGCGAGCATCTGGTGTTTATTTATACAGAGGCAAGAAGCACACATGCACACACACTTGTGCAAATAAATAAATTATTTAAAAGAGAGCCGGGCGTGGTGGCACACGCCTTTAATCCCAGCATTTGGGAGGCAGAGGTAGGAGGATCACCGTGAGTTCGAGGCCACCCTGAGACTACATATTGAATTCCAGCTCAGTCTGGGCTAGATTGAGACCCTACCTCAAAAAAAATTATTTAAAAGAATAAAATAAAATTTAAAAAGGGCTGAAAAAGCCAGACATGGTGGTACATGCCTTTAATCCAAGCACTTACTTGGGATGCAGAGGTAGGAGTACAACTGTGAATTTGAGTTAAGCTTGGGACTATAGAATGAATTCCAGGTCTGCCTGTGCTAGAGTAAGACCCTACCTCGGAAAAAGGGGGGGGATTAAAAATAGAAGAAGAAAGAAAAAGAACGGGAGGCTGGAGAGATAGCTTACTAGTTAAGTTGTGTGCCTGCAAAACCAAAGGAACCAGGTTTGATTCTCCAGGACCTGCATAAGCCAGATGCACAAGGTGGTACATGAGTATGGAGCTTGTTTGCAAAGGCTCATCAGTTAAAGGCACTTGCTTGCAAAGCCTGCAAGGCTGGGTTCAATTCCCAAGTACCCATGTAAAGCCAGATACACAAAAGACAAACAACATAACTAAAGCTGGGTGTTGTAGCACATACCTGTAACCTTAGCATTTGGAAAGTGGAAGCAGGAGGATCAGGAGTTCATGGTTAGCTGACACAGCAAGTCTGAGGCCAGCCTTGGCTATATGGAACACTGTGTCAAGCAGGCAGGCAGGCAGGCAGGCAGGCAAGCAAATAAACCAAGCAACAACATAACTGTAGTTTGTGTTCATTAGATAATGGCCTTAGAATCATAGAACATTAGATTTTTTTTTTCCAAGGTAGGGTCTCAGTCTAGCCCAGGCTGACCTGGATCTCACTCAGCAGTTCCAGGCTGGGCTTTGGACTCATAGCAGTCCTCCTATCTCTTGCTTCCTGAGTGCTGAAATGAAAGGCATGTGCCACCCCATGCCTGTCTCAGCTGAGTGTTTTTGATGGAATATCTTAACCTTAAAATAATCTGCATTTAGGTGCTAGGGATGAAGCTCAGTAGTAGAGTGCTTGTCTAGTATGAATGAGGCCCCAGATTCTATCCTCAGCACCACATAAACTGGCACTGTGGTGATGACTGTGATCCCAGAACTTTGGAGATAGAGGCAGGAGGATCAGAAGTTCAAGATAATGCTAAACTATGTGATGAGTTCAAGGCCAGCATGGTATATGTGAGACCCTGTTTGAAAAAAAAGCCTAGCGTGGTGGTGCATGCCTTTAATCTCAGTACTCAAGAGGCAGAGGTAGGAGGATTGCTGTGAGTTTGAGGCCACTCTGAGAATACTGAGTGAATTCCAGGTCAGCCTGAGCTAGAGTGAGACCCTATCTCAAAAAAACAAAAAACAAAAACAAAACAACAACAACAAAAAAAGGACTGCAGTGATGGCTCAGCAGTTAAGATGCTTGCCTGCCAAGTCTAACTACTGGAGTTCAATTTCCTAATATGCATATATACCAGATGCACAGAATGGTGCATGCATTTGGAGTTTGTTTGCAAGTGGCTGGAGGCCCTGGCCGCCCATTCTCTCTCATCTCTCTGCATGCCAATAAATGAATAAAATATTTAAAAAATATTTTATTTTTATTTATTTATTTGAGAGACAGAACAAGGCAGAGAGAGAGAGAACAAGGCAGAGAGAGAGAGAACAAGGCAGAGAGAGAGAACAAGGCAGAGAGAGAGAGAGAGAGAATGAGAATAGGCGTATCAGGGCCTCCAGGCACTGCAAACAAAGTCCAGATGCATGGGCTACCTTGTGCATCTGGCTTACGTGGGTCCTAGGGAATCGAACCAAGGTCTTTTGATTTTGCAGGCAAGAGCCTTAACCACTAAGCCATCTCTCCAGCCTATATATATGACTTACTTTTTTCTTTTTTAAATTTATGTTTTTATTGACAATTTCCTTAATTGTAGACAATATCCCAGGGTATTTCCATCCCTCCACCCACTTTCCCCATTGAAACTCCACTCTCCATCGTATCCCTTCTCTCTCTCAATCAGTCTCTCTTTTATTTTGATGTCATGATCTTTTCCTCCTATTATGATGGTCTTGTGTAGGTAGTGTCAGGCACTGTGAGGTCATGGGTATCCAGGCCATTTTGTGTCTGGAGGACCACATTGTAAGGCGTTCTATCCTTCCTTTGGCTCTTACATTCTTTCTGTCACCTCTTCCTCAATGGACCCTGCGCCTTGGAAGGTGTGTTAGAGATGTTTCAGTGCTGAGCACTCCTCTGTCCCTTCTTCTCAGCACCATGGTGCCTTCTGAGTCATCCCAAGGTTGCCACCATCTGAAAACAGAAGTTTCTCTAACCAAAAGTGAGAGTAACATTAATATATGGGTGTGGACATTAAGAGAAGTGCTTACTGGGCAGTTTGGTGAGCATAGTATATACATTTAGCCAGACACCAGCAGATGTTACACCCTAGGGCTCATGAGTACCCCTGTCGTAGGTTTTCAGTATCAGGGATGTATTCCCTCCCATGGAGTGGGCCTCCAGTCCAATTAGAGAGCAGTTGGTTTCCCTCATACCAGACATGCCACTATTGCACCTGTTGGCTCATTTGGCCTGGCTGGCCAAATTTAAAGCTTGTAGTGTCCACTGTTGAGTACCTTCACTGGTGTTTTCTTTCTCTTTCTCATTGAACTACATGTAGTGTAGTTTTTTTCTAGCATTCTGTCAGCTGGTCCACATGGAAGAGGCTTTTGGCTCCAGCAGGATTTTTCAGTGACCTTGCAGCCCAAGTATATGGAGTCTTCAGCAATAGGGCCTTACCGTCTACTCCTGGTGGGAAATCAAGGGCCTTAACAAGGATCTATGATGTTTTGGGGTATCTGTGACCTCTGTGGCCAATAACTCACTGGAAGGTATCCCATCCCTGGCACTGAAAATTTTCTAGTAACAATCTATTGCTCTGAGTGTTCCATTGTCCAGAAAAGTAGGTTTCCATATGACTTATTTATATCCTCTTAGGTTTTTTTTTTGAGGTAGGGTCTCACTGTGGCCCAGGCTGACCTGGAATCCACTTGGTATTCTCAGGGTGGCCTTGAACTCATGGTGATCCTCCTACCTCTGCCTCCCGAGTGCTGGGATTAAAGGCATGCACCACCACGCCCAGCTCCTCTTAGATTTTGATTAGCCCTCCCTCCACATTTCCTTTATTCAATCTCTTCTCCTGACCTCACATAGGCCTTTTCACCCCCCCATTAATCTGTTCTACTTACATATACACAATACCATCCGGTTAAGTCCCCCCCTTTCTATTCCCTTTACATCCCATTTCTAGTTTACTGGCTTCTGCTACTGACAAGTTTTTTGTTTGTTTGTTTGGAGAGAGAGAGACAGAGAGCAGAGAATTGGTGCGCCCGTGGCCTCTCAGACGCTGTGAACAAACTACAAATGTGTGCGCCCCCTTGTGGGAAAGTGCGGCATTGTGCCCTTGCGTCACTTTGCTTCTGGCTAAACATGGGACCTGGAGAATCAAACAGGCTTTCTTAGGCTTAGCAGGCAGGCACCTTAACTGCTAAGCCATCTCTCCAATCCTGCTACTGACTTTTATTCCTACTCAAATAGAAGTCCAATCATTTGTAGCTAGGATCCACATATGAGAGAGAAAATGTGACGTTTGGCTTTCTGGGCCTGGGTTACCTCACTAAGTATAATCCTTTCCAGATCCATTCATTTTCCAGAAAATTTCATAACTCCATTGTGTAAATGTGCCACATCTTCATTATCCACTCATCCGTTGAGGGACATCTAGGCTGGTTCCATTTCCTAGCTATTGTGAATAGAGCGGCAATAAACATGGTCAAGCAAGTATTTCTAAGGTAATGAGACAAGTCCTTAGGAGTGGTATAGCTGGGTAATAGGGTAGATCTATTTTTAGCTGTCTCAGGAACCTCCACACTGGATGAAATGTCCTGTATATATCTGTTTGGTCCATTTGTTCTATGACCTCATTTAATCCAGAGGCATCTCTGTCTAATTTTTGCTGGGATGGATGTCAATTTGTGAGAGTGGGTGTTGAAGTCACACACTACAAGTGTGTTTGTTGTTATCTATGACCTTGCTTTTTTAAAATAATTTTTAATTATTTTATTTATTTTTGGAGAGAGACACAGAAAGAGACAGAGAGGGAGAGGGAGACAGATAGAGATGGGCACTCCAGCAGTCTCTCAGCTGCTATGAACGAAATCCAGATGCGTGCACCCCCTTGTGGTCAAGTGCGGCATTGCACCCTTGCATCACTTTGCATCTGGCTAAACGTGGGACCTGGAGATTGGAAATGGCGTTCTTAGGCTTAGCAGGCAGGTGCCTTAACCGCTAAGCCATCTCTCCAGCCCTGACCTTACTTTTAATAGTGTTTCTTTGATGAAATTGGGAGCCCCTGTGTTAGGTGAATATATGTTTAAGATTGTAATGTCCTCCTTTGGAGTGCTCCTTTAATCAATATAAAGTGACCTTTCCTTATGTTTCCTAACTAATGTTGGTCTGAAGTCTTCCCTGTCAGATATTAGGATAGCGACCCCTGCTTGTTTTCTAGGCCCATTTGCTTGAAACACCGTTTTCCAACCTTTCACCCTAAGATAGTCTCCATCCTTTGTAGAAAGGTGAGTTTCTTGGAGGCAACAAATTGAAGGATCTGTTTTTTTTTTTTTGTTTGTTTTTTGAGGTAGGGTCTCACTCTAGCTCAGGCTGACCTGGAATTCACTCTGTACTCTCAGGGTGGCCTTGAACTTTTTTTTGGTTTTTTGAGGTAGGGTCTCACTCTGGTCCAGGCTGACCTGGAATTAATTATGTAGTCTCAGGGTGGTCTCGAACTCATGGCAATCCTTTTACCTCTGCCTTCCGAGTGCTGGGATTAAAGGCATGCACCACCACACCCACCACACCCATCAAAAATGGCCGGATCCTGCTTTTTAACCCAGTCTATAAACCTATGTCTTTTGGTTGGGTCATTGAGGTCGTTGATATTAAGAGTTATTATTGAAAAGTGTGTGTTTATTTTTGCCATTTTTCTTGTTTTGTAGTTCTTCCGGTTTTACCTTTGCTCTCTTGCATTAACTAGTATTTGGGTATGGTTTATTTTTTCAAGGTTCCTTATATGTGTGCTTTTCTTTCTCTTCAGCATGGAGGATCCTTTCAAGTATTTTCTGTAGACCTGGTTTTGTCTTCAAATACTCTTTTAGCCTGCTTTTGTTGTGGAATGTCTTTATTTCTTCATTTTTTTTTTTTTTTTTTTTTTTTTGGTTTTTCAAGGTAGGGTCTCACTCTGGCTCAGGCTGACCTGGAATTCACTATGTAGTCTCAGGGTGGCCTCGAACTCTCAGCGATCCTCTTACCTCTGCCTCCCAAGTGCTGGGATTAAAGGTGTGTGGCACTACGCCTGGCTTTTCTCACTTTGCAGGATAAAGTAACCTTGGTTGACAGTTGTTATCTTTCAGAACTTGTAATACATCATTCCAAGCCCTTCTGGCTTTTAAAATTTGTGTTGAGTAATCTGCTGTGATCCTGATGGGCTTGCCTTTCTATATGATTTGATTTTTCTCTGTAGCTGCTTTCAATATATTTTTTTTGGTTTGTATGTTTGTCAGTTTAATAATAATATGGTGAGGAAAGGTTCTTTGCAGGTTTTGTCTGTTTGGTGTTCTAAAGGCTTCCTGTATCTGCATTGGCATCTCTTTCTCAATTTGGGGGAAGTTTTCTTGTATGATTTTGTTGAAAACACCTATTGTGCCTTTGGAGTGAAATTCTTCTCCTACTATACCCTGAATTCTTACGTTTGATCTTTTCATAGTGTCCCGAATATCTTGAAATTCCCATTCATGCCTTCCTATTAGTTTGTCTGTCTCTTTGTTGGACTGTATTAGATCTACCATCTGGTCTTCTAGTTTGGATATTCTGTTCTCTCCTTCATCCATTCTACTGGAGAGATTTCCTACAGAGTTTTTTATTGTAGTGACTATGTTCTTCATTGCTAGTATTTCTGACTGGTTTTTCTTTATTATTTCCATTTTCTTATTTATGCCTTGTATTGACCTCCTTATTTCATTAAATTGATTTCCTGTGTGTTCTTTGATTCCTTAGATTTCCTCTTTAGGTTCTTTGAACATATTTATAATCATTCTTTTGAAATCTTTCTCAGGCATTTCCTCTAAATCATTCTCACTGAAGGTCATTTCTGATGCATTAATACATTTTTTGGGGGGGTGGTTTCCAGGTAAGGTCTCGCTCTAACTCAGGCTGACATGGAATTCACTATGTAGTCTCAGGGTGGCCTTGAACTCACGGCAATCCTCCTACCTCCCTCTGCCTCTCGAGTGCTGGGATTAAAGGCATGCACTACCACACCCGGCACATATGATACTTTTTGGTGGACTTATAATGTCTTGATTTTTTGTATTTCTTGATTATAATGTAGAGATTTTTTTTTTTCTTTTTTTTTTTTTTTTTTTTTTTTTTTTTTTTTGGTTTTAGGAGGTAGGGTTTCACTCTGGTCCAGGCTGACCTGGAATTAACTATGTAGTCTCAGGGTGGCCTTGAACTCACGGCGATCCTCCTATCTCTGCCTCCCAAGTGCTGGGATTAAAGGCATGCGCCACCATGCCCGGCAAATGTAGAGATTTTTGCAACTTGCATTAATTTAATGTCTTATGTTTTCTACTTATCTGTGTTATTATTAGATGTAACAATCAATCTGATGTTATATATCTTCTAGGTAGGAGCTTAGGGTGCTAGGTGTGGCTCTTAAGACTCTTAGAGTAAACACAAAAGTGACCCTAGGTGTTGGGTTTGCCTGATATGAGAGATTCATGTAGGCTGAGTGGAATAAAATACAGACAAATTCTAAAAACTTAAGTAAACAATGTACACATTCAATGAAAAACAGCACAGAGTATTTATGCAAGAGTAGGTATTATGACAACTAGATCCTCTAACAAAGTCACAGTCCCTAATGATTTGTGTTGCTCCACACCCTTAATCCTGTCAACTGGGAGGTTGAGATTTCTGGTCTGTAGAGGGTTCCAAGGTTACCTTTTGACCAAGTGAGAACCTTCCCCAACGAATGACAGAAAAGGAAACAAAGGCCCTATAAATCAGGAAGCAACAAACAACAAACCCAAAATATAGTTTATTTAAGAATGGTAAATCTGGCTGCACGTGGTGGTGCACGCCTTTAATCCCAGCATTCGGGAGGCAGAGGTAGGAGGATCACTGTGAGTTTGAGGCCACCCTGAGACTACATAGTTAATTCCAGGGCAGCCTGGGCTAGAGTGAAACTTTACCTCAAAAAACAAAAAACAACAACAACAAAAAAAGAATGGCAAATCTGACCATCCATCAGATTTAACATAATTTACCCTGACATGGATGGTGCAATTAGCACTTCTGATGTAAGCCTATGTACTAGGCTTATTTGGCTGGTACTGATTTGGTGTACTCCCTGTTACCTTTGGGATGGCTTTGGTCTTAGTTATGCTTGGGTCCCTCTTTGGTGTGCTATGGGCTCAGGTAGGCTGGCTGGGTCTGTGGGTTGCTGCTCTGATTGCCTGTGCCGGGTGCTGTGTAGGTGAGCTTCCCCAGGTCTCTGGTGCTTGCTGGTGCTTGTGCTGGTGGTCAGGGGAGGAGAAGCTGTGGATGGTGGTCCTTGCAGTCCTCTTCCTCACAAGCCCCTCTACTGGTCTCTGCCGTCATCCTACATTTCTTGAGTTTGTGAGGAGACTGGTGTGAGTGGAGAATCCCCTCACCTGGCTTTAAAATCCTGTGGCTCAGGCTGAGCCTGGTAGCGGTGGCTGCATGGAACTTGTGCTGCTGCTGCTGGAGCCACTTCTGCCTGCTTCTGTGGGATCTAGACGTTCTGGATCTCTCCTACTTCTCTGCTACGGCTGATAATTTATTATATACCTCACTTTTTAGTAGAAGAGTGTATTTTGTTTTTTTTTTCTTTTTCTCTCCTGGGCTGTTTTGTTGTGGTTCCTATGCTGCCATCTTAACTGGAAGCCTAAAATATTCTTTTTTAAAAATAGGGCTAGCTGGGCATGGTGGCTCACGCCTTTAATCCCAGCACTCAGGAGGTAGAGGTAGGAGGATCGCCGAGAGTTCGAGGCCACCCTGAAACTACATAGTTAATTCCAGGTCAGCCTGGACCAGAGTGAGACCCAACCTCGAAAAACAAAAACAATAAAATAGGGCTGGAGAGATGGCTTAGCTGTTAAGGCGCCTGCCTGCTAAGCCTAAGAACCCAGTTTCAATCTCCAGGTCCCACGTTTAGCCAGATGCAAAGTGATGCAAGGGCGCAATGCCGCACTTGCCACAAGTGGGCACACGCATCTGGATTTTGTTCACAGCAGCTGAAAGACTGCTGGCGCGCCCATTCTCTATCTGTCTCCCTCTCCCTCTCTCTCTATGTGTCTCTCTCTGTGTCTCTCTCCAAAAATAAAAAATTAAAAAAAAAATAACTACCTTTGTACTTGAGGTTACACCTCAAATGACCTCATTTTGTGTACACAAGTACAGGAAATCCAACTTTAATCTTTTCTTTGTATGTTTTGTTCATATGTGAAATGACCTTGTTTGTTTCTTTCAGTATTATTATTATTTTTAAAATATTTTATTTATTTATTTATTTATTTATTCATTCATTCATTCATTCATTCATTCATTTGAGAGAGAGAAAGAGGGAGAGAGAGAGAGGCAGAGAGAGGGAGAATAAACACGCTAGGGCCTATAGTCACTGCAAATGAAGTCCAGACGCATGTACCACCTTGTGCATCTGGCTTTACATGGGTACTGGGGAACTGAATCCTTTGGCTTGTTTTCAAGCACCTTAACCACTAAGCCATCTCTCCAACCTTCAGTATTAATATTATTGTTACTATTTTTAAATTTTTTGTTTATTTTTCACTTGTTTATTTGAGAGTGACAGAGAGAGAAAGAGGAAAATAGATAGACAGAGAATGGGTATACCAGGGCCTCCAGCCACTACAAACTAACTCCAGATGCATACGCCCCTTTTGCATCTGGCTTTCATGGATCCTGGGGAATCGAGTCTTGAACCAGGGCCCTTAGGCTTCACAAGCAAGTGCTTAACTGCTAAGCCATCTCTCCAGGCTCTGTTTTTTAAATTTTTAAAATTTTATTTTATTTATTTGAGAGAGAAAAAGAAAGAGGCAGATAGAGAGAGAGTGCAGGCATGCCAGGGCCTTTGGCCATTGCAAACGAACTCCAGAAACGTGTCACCTTGTGCATCTGGCTTCTGTGGGTTCTGGGGAATTGAACCTGGACCCTTAGGCTTTGCAGGCAAGCACCTTAACGGCTAAGCCATCTCTCCTGTCATATTATTATTTTTCCTATGAGACCGCGAGGGGTGGGAGGAGAATTGGCATGCTAGGGCTTTTAGCCACTGCAATTGAACTCCAGATGTGTGCACCACCTTGTGTGCCTACATGACCTTGTGCATGTGTCACCTTGTGCGTCTGGTTTATGTGGGATCTGGGGAGGCTAACATGGGTCCTTAGGCTTTGTAGACAAGCACCTTAACCCCTGTGCCATCTCTCCAGCCCCCATTTTTTTCCCCAATGAAATTGTAGGACTTCCTTGTGATAAGCAAGTGCTCTTCAACTGAACTGTATCTCCAGCCCCTAATTTTTTGTTTTGTTTTGTTTTGTTTTGATTTTTCAAGGTAGGGTCTCGCTCTAGCCCAGGCTGACCTGGAACTCACTATGTATTCTCAGGGTGGCCTCGAACTCCTGGCGAGCCTCCTACCTCTGCCTCCCAAGTGCTGGGATTAAAGGCTTGTGCCACCATGCCTGGCTCCAAAATATCTTAAAAATTTTATATATATATATATATATATATATTAGAGAGGGTGAGAGAGAAGGAGAATGAGAGAATGGGCACATTAGGGCCTCTAGCCACTGCAAATGAACTCCAGGTGTATGCACCACCATGTGCATCTGGTTTACATGGGATCTGGAGAATCAAACCTAGATCCTTAGAGTTCACAGGCAAGCAAGCACCTTAACCACTAAGTCATCATTCCAGCCCTGCAAAATATCTTTTTTGTTTGTTTGCTTATTATGGAGACTGGGTCTCAGTCTAGTCCAGGCTGACCTGGAACTCACTCCGTAGCCCCATGCTGACCTTAAACTTAGAATTCAAGGTGATCCTCCTACCTCAGCATGCGCCACCACACTGCCACCACACTGGGCTCCAAAATATCTTAATGAGAGGAAGCCTGTAGTGAGGATTGCCTACTTGTCTGTTTATTCAGGTCACTGAATAAGCCAATAGAAATACTGTACTTTCTCTTTAAGGATGAATCCTTCCTAGTTACCATGGATATCAAAAGCCATATATATGTGTGTGTGTGTATGTGTTTATATATATCTCAGTCCATGTGATGTTGGGGTTTGGATGCTTCAGGGAACTGCCTTTCAAACTGTTCATTGTGAACACTTCCACCCACACACTTGATTATGCAATGGTAGGATTTGTGCTTACCTACAACCAGTGAGCTTTTATTTTTTTCTAGTTGGAAGATCAAGTCAGCCCACTTTGAAATGACTGTCTCTCTTGACGAAAGCTGCTGGGAAGAATTATAAAGCCAAAGATCAAGGAATGATGCTTCTTTATGAAGATTTTAATTTCTGAAGGATTTTATTCTGTCTCTGTTTTTTTTTTTTCCCTCTCCTAACTTCTTTTGTTTTTGTAGGGGTCCTAAGTATTATAGCCTTATTTTTAATTATAGTGCTACTCAGTAGCCCAGTTATATTTAAAGGTATGTCACTGGAGCTATTATTTTTAAAAGCCAGCAGTTAGCTGTAACATTTGTTCTCAGCTCAGACTTGACATTTGACAACTCCGCCTTGGAATGAGAGGACTTTCTGGTAAACTAAAAATACATATACTTCTATATTTTTACATATTATGTAAGATAGTTTTCTAGTTACTGCTATGTGTGAGTAGGGAGAAAAGTTCTACTTACCAGTTAGATGCTTCTTTGTATTGGACAAAGGAAAGATTATGGACTCTGACTTAAAAAGGGTTATAGCTTGAAATTAGTATGTTTATATATATCTCAGTCCATGTGATGTTGGGGTTTGGATGCTTCAGGGAACTGCCTTTCAAACTGTTCATTGTGAACACTTCCACCCACACACTTGATTATGCAATGGTAGGATTTGTGCTTACCTACAACCAGTGAGCTTTTATTTTTTCTAGTTGGAAGATCAAGTCAGCCCACTTTGAAATGACTGTCTCTCTTGACGAAAGCTGCTGGGAAGAATTATAAAGCCAAAGATCAAGGAATGATGCTTCTTTATGAAGATTTTAATTTCTGAAGGATTTTATTCTGTCTCTGTTTTTTTTTTTTTCCTCTCCTAACTTCTTTTGTTTTTGTAGGGGTCCTAAGTATTATAGCCTTATTTTTAATTATAGTGCTACTCAGTAGCCCAGTTATATTTAAAGGTATGTCACTGGAGCTATTATTTTTAAAAGCCAGCAGTTAGCTGTAACATTTGTTCTCAGCTCAGACTTGACATTTGACAACTCCGCCTTGGAATGAGAGGACTTTCTGGTAAACTAAAAATACATATACTTCTATATTTTTACATATTATGTAAGATAGTTTTCTAGTTACTGCTATGTGTGAGTAGGGAGAAAAGTTCTACTTACCAGTTAGATGCTTCTTTGTATTGGACAAAGGAAAGATTATGGACTCTGACTTAAAAAAGGTTATAGCTTGAAATTACAACCTCAGGTCGTTAACTCGTAACATGAATTAAGGTCTTTTTTTTTTTTTGGTTTTGCAAGGTAGGGTCTCACTCTGGTCCAGGCTGACCTGGAATTAACTATGTAGTCTCAGGGTGGCCTCGAACTCTCAGCGATCCTCCTACCTCTGCTTCCCGAGTGCTGGGATTAAAGGTGTGCGCTACCACGCCTGGCCAAGGTCTTTTTTTCTTTCTCTGTTTTTCATTTTTCGAGGTAGGGTCTCGCTGTAGCCCAGGCTGACCTGGAATTCACTATGTAGTCTCAGGCTGGTCTCGAACTCACAATGATCCTCCTACCTCTGCCTCCCAAGTGCTGGGATTAAAGGCCTGCGCCACCATATTCAGCTGAATTAAGGTCTTTTAATATTTCTTTTTTTCTTTTTCTTTTATTTTATTTTTTGGTTTTTCAAAATAGGGTCTTGCTGTAGCCCAGGCTGACCTAGAATTCACTCACTTGAACTCACAGCAATCCTCCTGCCTTGGCCTCCTGAGTGCTTGGGAGTAAAGGTGCATGCCACCATCCCTGGCTCTTTTTGAGACAAGATCTCAATCTATAGTCCAGCCTGGAGATTTTTGTTGTTGTTGTTTTTTTAAGGTAGGGTCGTGCTGTAGCCCAGGCTGACCAGGAACTCACTATGTAGTCTCAGGCTGGCTTTGGACTCATGATGGTCCTTCTACCTGTTCATCCCAAGTGCTAGGGATTAAAAGCGTGCACCACCATGCTCGGCCACCTGGAGATCTTTTAGTATTTCAACAAAAAAAAGTACATTTGTCTTTGGGCCTGGAGAGATTGCTTAGTGGTTAAGCGCTTGCCTGTGAAGCCTAAGGACCTCGGTTTGAGGCTAGATTCCCCAGGGTCCACGTAAGCTAGATGTATAAGGTGATGCATGCATCTGGAGTTCATTTGCAGTGGCTGGAGGCCCTGGCGTGCCCATTCTCTATCTAGCTGCCTCTTTATCTCTCTGTTGCTTTCAAATAAATAAATAAATAAATAAATAAATAAATAAATAAATAAATAAATAATAGGGGCTGGAGAAATGGCTTTAGCAGTTAAGGCATTTGCCTGCAAAGTCAAAGGATCCCAGTTCGATTCTCCAGGACCCACGTAAACCAGATGCATAAGGGGTGCATGCATCCAGAGTTCGTTTGCAGTGGCTGGAGGCCCTGGCGTGCCCATTCTCTCCCTTTCTCTCTCTCTGTCTGCCTCTTTCTCTTTCAAATAAATAAATATAATATAAAAAATCAAATAAATAAAATATGTATATGTGTGTGTGTGTGTGTGTGTATTTGTCTTCTATTAGATTTGTGGGCCAAACTTTGGGAAAACAGCCAGGTGTTAAGAATGCTAATTTCTTCTCATAAGGTTTTTGTTGTGCTTACTGTGTATTCTGAATTATATGCAGTTGTTTCCCATTATTAACAACTATCCTAGGCATGCATTGTAATAACTCCAGAGGGATCTATTATGGTTATGAATACACATTATGAGTAATATCCCAAATTCAGCTGAGTGTTCATGGCTGAAACTGCAGCAGAAAGCTTGTCTGGGCCATCACAAGTCTTCTTTTATTTATATATTATGCCTTAGTGTTAAAGCACTTAATAAGATGACCAATTGTAATTTAGTCTTTGAATTTTGTAAAGTCTCAGTTTATACTGTTGTGGGTAGCTCATTTTGGTCTGGTCCCTCCTTATTCAACTGGGACCATAGCTCAGAGAGTAGGGCAGGGATTTCTCTGGAAAGAGCAACTGGATATACAAAACTCCATTTCTGTGATGTCTCAGTCAGTAATGTACACCTCTTTTCAGTCTGATAATACTTTTCAGGACCATTGGGTGGAGAGGTGTAGATTAAAGTGGAGAATTTGAATGTACTTTCTGTCTTAACTTTTGCACCTTTCATCTAGGGTAGTTCTAGTCTAAAGGTTTGTTCTCAAATTTGAGCAAAATTTCCTTATTAGGAAGGATTCTTCATTTTTTTTTAAGCAAGAGATTCATCAAAGCAAGACTCATATTCAGTATATATCTTTCCTTTAGGTAGAAATCACAGTGCCTTTAAGAAGGGCCCTGAAATCTTTAGATTACTTGGGACTGGAAATGGAAGCAGCACACCCTTCATAGGATGTTAGGAGATAAACGCTGTTTCTAGAGACTGACCCTAGATGGGAATGAAGATTTGATAGGTTAATATGGAGGAGTATGAGTGGGAAGGGCTCTAGAGGCCCACGAAGAATAGATAAAAGTTTTATGGTTAAGTACTTGGTCCTCCCTCTGTTGTGGGAAAAGCTTATTTAGTCATTTTCTTGCCTGCTGGCAAATTGGCTATGTGGGTAGAAGTGTTAGGTTGAATATGTTATGAACTAAGTGCATTTTATCTGTTCTATTCCAGTTATAAGTTCTGTGGAACTCCCACTGGATGCAGATGTACAGACCAGTAATCTACTGATAACCTTCTTAAAATATAGCTCTATTGTCATGCAGGACACTAAAGGTAAGGCATGCAGTCTTGGGAGTGTGGCAGACAGCTAGATCTGAAGAGCAGTGATAGTATTTTGTGCCTTTACACATGAACTGTGGGGGCCTCCTGTGTGGGGTGGTGATCCTGGTTTCTAGAAAGCAGTGGTTTCTCACTGCTAGGTGGCAGTTAGGTGGTGTTGGGAGAACCTGAAGCTGAAGAGGAGTATTCAAAAACACAATAGTCAATTGGGTGTGGTGTCACATGTTTGTAATCCTAGCACTTGGGAGGTAGAGGCAGGAAGATTGTTCAAGGTCATCCTTGGGTATAGATAGTTTGAGGTCAGCTTGGGCTACATGAGACTCTGTCTTAAAAAACAAAAAACAGCCAGGCGTGGTGGCGCATGCCTTTAATCCCAGCACTTGGGAGGCAGAGAGGATCTCGGAGAGTTCGAGGCCACCCTGAGACTACATAGTTACTTCCAGGTCAGCCTGGACCAGAGTGAGACCCTACCTCACAAAACCAAAAAAAAAACAAAACAAAACAAACAAACAAACAAACAAACAAAAAAAACAAATGAAAGAACTGAAAAAAAAATTGGTCTCTACAAAAACTAATAAGTCCTTTTTGCAAACCTGGGTGATTAGATGCGGACTCTTCTGTGTGAGAAGTTGGGGGCATTAGAGTGCTTCAGGGAGTTCCTTTTTAAGGACATGAACTGAAACAGCAAGGGCTTGTGCTGAGAATTAGAAAACCTTTGTACAGAGTACAGTATGAAGAGGTGAGCCTCAGAGGGACTGTACTTCTTAACACTTGAAATAGAAGTGTCATCACTCATCCTAGAAATACAGAGTGGAAGTGGGAGAGAATTGGGTGTTGTTTTCTTCTTTTTTCTTTTTCTTTTCTTTTTCTAAGGTAGGGTCTCACTCTAGCTCAGGCTGACCTGGAATTCACTATGTAGCCTCAGGGTGGCCTCGAACTCACAAGGATCCTCCTACCTCTGCCTCCTGAGTGCTGGGTTTAAAGGCATGTGCCACCATGTCCGGCTTCTTTATTCTTTTTTAAAAAAAATTATTTTTATTTATGAAAGAAAGAAAGAGAATATGGGTGCACCACGACCTCTAGCCATTGCAAAGGAACTCCAGACGCATGTGTCACTATGTGCACCTGGCTTTCGTGGGTTATGAGGAATTGAACCTGGGTCCTTAGGGTTTGCAGGGATGCACACTAACTGCTAAGCCACCTCTGTAGCCCTTTATTTATTTATTTTCAAGGTAGGTTCTCACACTAGCCCAGGCTGTTCTGGAATTCACTATGTAGTCTTGAAATCACAGCGATCCTCCTACCTCTGCCTCCTAAGTGCTGGGATTAAAGGCATGCGCCACCATGCCCTGCCTCTCCAGCCCTTTTTATTTTTATTTATTTATTTTTATTTTTGTGTATGTGTACCTATCACAGCATGCATGTGGAGATCAGAGGACAATCTAAGGTGTCCTCACCTTCCACTTTGTTCAAGTCAGGGTCTCTCTTTTCTTTTTTCTTTTTCTTTTTAAAAATTTTTAGTTATTTATTTGCAAGCAGAGAGAGAGAGAGAGATAGAAAAGCGGCAGACAGAGAGAGAATGGGCATACCAGGGCCTCTAGCCACTGCAAATGAACTTCAGTTGCATTTGCCCTTTGTGTGTCTGGCTTATGTGGGTCCTGGAGAATCGAACTGGTATCCTTTGGCTTTGCAGGCAAATGCCTTAACCATTAAGCCATCTCTCCAGCCCCGATACATGGTTTTTTTTAAAAATCCATTTTATTTGTTTGAGGGAGAGAGAGAAAAAGAAGCATATAGGGATAGAGAGAATGAGCATACCAGGGCCTCCAGCCACTGCAAATGAACTCGCGATGCATACATCACCTTGTGTATCTGGCTAACTTGGGTCCTAGGGAATCAAACCTGTGTCCTTAGGCTTTGTAGGCAAGCACCTTAATCACTGAACCATCCCTCCAGCTCCAATACATGGTTTTGATTATGTGTAAAAGAGAATTTATTTATTTTTAATTTTACAGATGAACACAGGCTACATAGTGGCAAGCTCTGTCTGATCATCCTTACATGTATTGCAGAGGTGAGTCTCATCAGCCTTTGTCACTAGTTAGCGTCTTCTAGAAGTGCTCTTTTCCTGCCTACTCCCTCCTGTGTTGTTTTTAGAGTACTAAAGCTTGTTAGAGAACATTTCTCCTTTTTGTACTGTCTCTCTTTCCTCTGTAATGGAAGTTCGGGCAGCAGTGGCTTTGTTGTCTTCACCACTGTGTTCTCATTATCTGACACATAGTATAGGCCCAACCAGCATTTATTACATGAATTAATTATGAACTAGGAAGGCTAGGGGAATGTAGCCTAGTTGGTATAGTGCCTGTCTAGCATTCACAAAACCCTGGGTTTGATTCCTAGGATCAACTGGCAAAAGAACTGGATGTGGTGGCACAGGCCTGTAATCCTAGCACTCATCAAGCCAAGGTCCAAAGAATCAGAAGTCCTTCGCTACATAGTGAGTTAGGGGGTAGCCTGGGCTATCTGACCCTGTCTCAAAAATAAAGAAAGAAAGCCGGGCGTGGTGGTGCACGCCTTTAATCCCAGCACTGGGGAGGCAGAGGTAGGAGGATCGCCGAGAGTTCGAGGCCACCCTGAGACTACATAGTTAATTCCAGGTCAGCCTGGACCAGAGTTAGACCCTACCTTGCAAAACCAAAAAAAAAAAAAAAAAAAAAAAATGAAAGAAAGAAAGAAAGAAAGAAAAAAAAGAAAGAAAGTAAGAAAGTAAGTCAGGCTGGAGAGATGGCTTAGTGGTTAAGGCACTTGCCTGCAAAGCCAAAGGATCCCGGTTTGATTCTCCAGGACCCATGTAAGCCAGATGCACAAAGGGACATATGCATCGGGAGTTCGTTTGCAGTGGCTGGAGGTCCTGGCGTTCCCATTCGCTCTCTCTCTCTCTGTCTCTTTCTCTCTCTCAAATAAAATATATTTAAAAATAAATAAATAAATAAAGCTAGGAGAGATGGCTCAGGAAAGTGCTTGCTATGCAAGCATGAGGACCGCAGTCTGGCTCCCCAATACCATCAGAAATGCTAGAAGTGGAGGAAGAATATCCCCAGAGTAAGCAGGCTAGTGAGACTACTGAATTTGTTGAGCTATGGGGTTTTTTTTTGTTTGTTTGTTTTTTGAGGTGGGGTCTCACACTAGCCCAGGCTGTCCTAGAATTTACTATGTAGTCTCAGGGTGGCCTTAAACTCACAGCTATCCATCTACCTCTGCCTCCCAAGTGATAGGATTAAAGGCATGGGCCACTAGGCCTAGCACGAGGTGTTGGTTTTAATAAGAGATCCTGCCTCAGTAAGTAAAGTGGAAAGTGATTGAGGAAGACACTGAATGTCAACTTCTGGCCTCCACACATGCGTACGTACGTGCATGAGTGCTTGCTTGCACACAAACTTAAGAACACACTCATTAGCACATACACCACATGTGTACATACAAACAGTTGTTACATAGAGGCTAGTGGCTCATGTCTTTAATTCCAGCCCTTGGGAGGCATGTGAGTTCATGGCTAGAAATGTTATATGGAACTAGGCATGGTGGAACACACCTTTATCCCCAGCATTAGGGATGCTGAGGTAGGATTTCTGTGAATTTGTGGCCAGCCTGGGGCTACAAACGTGAGTTATAGGTCAGTCTGGGCTAGAGTGAGACCTTGCTTCAAAAAAGGTGGGGGGAGGGCTGGAGATATGGCTTAGCACTTAAACGCTTGCCTGTGAAGCCTAATTACCCCAGTTCAAGGCTAGATTCTCTAGGACCCACATAAGCCAGATGCACAAAGGCGCACACACATCTGGAGTTTGTTTGCAGTGGCTGGAGGCCCTGGTGCACCCATTCTCTCTCTCTCTACCAGCTTATTTCTATCTCTCTCTCTCAAATAAATAAAAATACAATATTAAAAAAAAGGTGGGGGGAGCTGGGCGTGCTAGCACATGCCTTTAATCCCAGCACTTGGGAGGCTGAGGTAGGAGGATCACCATGAGTTCAAGGCCACCCTGAGACTACATAGTAAATTCCAAAAAAAAAATGGTGAGGAGCGGGTAGAGAGATGACTCAGTGGTTAAGGTGCTTGCTTGCAAAGCCTGATGGCCTGGGTTCAATTCGCCAGTACCCATGTAAAGCCAGATACACAAAGTGGCACATGTGTCTGGAGTTTGCAGTAGCAAGAGGCCCTGGTGTGCCCATTCATTCTTTCTCACTTTCTCTGTGTGAAAATAAATAAAAGTATAAAAAAAGAAAAACATGGGGCTGGAGAAATGGCTCAGTGGTTAAGACATTTGTCTGCAAAGGCTAACAACCCGGGTTTGATTCTCCAGTACCCACGTAAAGCCATATGCACAAAGTGGTGCGTGTGTCTGGAGTTTGTTTGCAGCGACAAGAAGCCCTGGCACACCCAATCTCTCTCTCTCTCCTTGCAAATCCCACCATTTGGGAGGCAGAGGTAGGAGGATCACTGTGAGTTTGAGGCCACCCTGAGACACATAGTGAATTCCAGGTCAGCCTGGGCTAGAGTGAGACCCTACCTCAAAAAACAAAAGAAGCACTCGGGAGGCAGAGGTAGGAGGATCGCTGAGAGTTCGAGGCCACCCTGAGACTACATAGTTAATTCCAGGTCAGCCTGGACCAGAGTGAGACCCTACCTCACAAAACCAAAAAAAAAAAAAAAAAAAAAAAAAAGAAAAGAAAACAAACAAAAAGAAACAGTAGTCAAGGTAGTCCATCCACCTGGAGTATTGATCTCTCATGCTTTCCCTTTCTATGTTCTCTGTGGGATGAGGACCTCTTTCACAGTAGCAGAAGTTGGTTCTAGAAGAGCTACTTATTAGCAGTGGGCCTGGTGTAATTGTTTTTTTAAAAATCTTTCTAAGAAAATCTTTAAAACAACCGTTTTTCACAAATTGTCACAGTTCCTAGTAATTGAAGTCTGTAGGCATGTCAAATTTCAGAAAGGTGTTGGGAAAGGGCCAAAGGATATTTATCACCAATCCTAGGTGAGAAGATTTTGATTTTTCCATCAGTATTCAGCAAAGTCAGGGACAGGCTGGGTCTTGCCTGCTTCTTGGCTGCCCAGGTAGCAGTTGTCTCCTGTTGTGCTGAGCTCATTCCCAGCAGAGCACAGACCTTTCTTGTTCCTAAAACCTGACATGCAGCCTTTGCATGTATCCTGAAACCTCTATAAAAATCTAGCTGTCACAAACAGAGCTGACTCTTTGGGCAGATGGCAAGGAAGAGGGACTAGGAAAACAGATTCCTCTCAGCATTTGTCTGCATCCTGGGTCCTAATTTTTTTTTTTTTCAAGGTAGGGTCTCACTCTGGCCCAGGCTGACCTGGAATAAACTATGTGATCTCAGGGTGGCCTTGAACTCTCAGTGATTCTCCTATCTCTGCCTCCTGAGTGCTGGGATTAAAGGCGTACACCACCACGCCCAGCAGCCCTGGTTTTTTAAATTGTTTTTAATTTTCTTAGAGATTTTTGACCATCAAAAGACATGCTGGAGCTGGGTGTGGTGGTGCACGCCTTTAATCCCAGTACTTGGGAGGCAAAGGTAGGAGGATCACCGTGAGTTCAAGGCCAGCCTGAGATTACATAGTGAATTCCAGGTCAGCGTGGGCTAGAGCGAGACCCTACCTCAAAACAAACAAACAAATAAATAAATAAGAAAAAGAAAAAGAAGACATGCTGGAAAACTATAAACAAATAATATCTGACAGCTTAAGAGGGTTGATATAAGGCTCTAGGTTAATCACATTAGCTTTCTTTTTTTTATCCCTATTTATTTGATACAGAGGGAGAGAGAGAGAGAGAGAGAGAGTGAGCAAGAATGGGCACACCAGGCCTCCAGCCACTGCAAACAAACTCCAGATGCATGCGCCATGATGTCCATCTAGCTAACGTGGGACCTGAAGAATGGAGCCTGGGTCCTTAGGCTTAGCAGGCAAGCACCTTAACTGCTAAGCCATCTCTCCAGCCCTTCCATATATATATATATATATATATATATATAATTTATTTATTTACTTATTTGAGAGAGAGAGAATGGGTGCACCAGGGACTCCAGCCATTGCAAATGAACTCCAGATACATGACGTCCCCTTTTGCATCTGGCTTACTTTAGTCCTGGAGAATCGAACCAGGGTCCTTTGGCTTTGCAGGCAAACACCTTAACCACTAAGCCATCTCTCCTACCCCTAATCACATTAGTTTTCTAGCTAAACTTTAAGAATAATCATAAAGATCCAAAGTTAAGTGGTGTTAGAAAGAGTAGGAAATGGCTGGACATGGTGATGCATGCCTTTAATCCCAGCACTTGGGAGGCAGAGGTAGAAAGATCACCATGAGTTCAAGATTACCCTGAGATTACATAGTGAATTCTAGGTCAGCCTGGGCTAGAGTGAGACCCTACCTCAAAAAAGGAAAAAAAAGCCCGGCGTGGTAATGCACGCCTTTAATTCCAGCACTTAGGAAGCAGAGGTAGGAGGATCACTGTGAGTTCAAGGCCACCCTGAGACTGCATAGTGAATTCCAGGTCAGCCTGGACCAGAGTGAGACCCTACCTCGAAAATATATATTAAAAAAAGAAAGATTGGGAAAGCAAACGAGAGAGAAGACAGGGGTTTATTTGGGAAAACCTGAGAAGGGCTCTGGCCAGGCAGGTCAGAAGCAACTTCCCTTACCAACTAGGGAATACTTATGGGGCAGTATGGATCACTGGAATTCTTTGGTTGCAGAGCAGTCCACTGTGCATCAGGGCTTGGACCACTACAGGAAAGTGATAATTGGGATGGGTGGTCTGGGCCATTCTTGGGAAACAGAGAGTTACAGTGAAACTGCAATCAGAGTCCAAGAATGGAAACATTTTGGTTCTAACAAGTGTAAAGAGCAAGTGTAAAGTATGATCGATATGTATGTGCCACTTTGTGCATCTGGCTTTAGGTGGATACTGGGGAATTGAACTCAAGTCTTTAGGCATTGCAGCAAGTGCCTTAACCATTGAACCATTTCTGTAGCCCTCTTCCTTCCTTCCTTCCTTCCTTCTTCCCTCCCTCCCTCCCTCCCTCCCTGCCTGCCTTCCTTCCTTCCTTCCTTCCTTTTCCTTCTTTCCTTCTTTTTCCTTCTTTCCTCCTTTTTCCTTCCTTCTTTCCTTTTCCTTCCTTCTTCCCTCCCTCCCTCCCTCCCTCCCTCCCCTCCCCTCCTCTTCTATAGCCCAAGTTGGGCTGGAAGTCACTATGTAGCTCAGGATGACCTTTAACTCCTGATCCTTCTGTCTCTACCTCCCAAATGCTGGGATTTTAGGAATGTACCACCATACCCAGCTACAAACTGAGTTTTTTTTCTTTTTAAATTTTAAAACATGTTATTTATTTATTTATTTATTTATTTATTTATTTATTTATTTATTTAAAAGTGTGTGTGTGTGTGTGTGTGTGTGTATACATCAGGGCCTCTATTGCTAAACTCTAGACATACATAGTTTTTGTGTCTGGCTTTACGTGGATAGTAGGGAATTGAACCTGGACTAACAGCGTATGTAAGCAAGTGTCTTAAACCATTGAGCAGTCTCTTCAGGTCTCTTTTTTTCATTTATGTTTTATTTTATTTATTTGCAAGAGGGAGTGAGAGAGAGATAGAAGAGTGGCAGACAGAGAGAGAATGGGCACTCCAGGGCCTCCAGCCACTGCAAACGAACTCCAGATGCATGTGCTACCTTGTGTATCTGGCTTACGTGGGTCCTGGAGAATTGACCCAGGATCCTTTGGCTTCACAGGCAAATGCCTTAACCACTAGGCCATCTCTCCAGCCCTCTTTTTTTCATTTTTGTGGCAGTCTCAAATTAGCTCACGCTGATCAGGAACTCACTCCATAGCCCCAGGCTAGCCTCAAACTCATGCCCATCAATCCTCCTATCTCTGCCTCCCATGTGCTGGGATTATAGGCCTTAGCCACCATCCCTAGCTCTAAATTGAGTTTCTTTTTTTTTTTTTTTTAATTTGTTAAAAATTTTTTTAAATACTTTTTATTTATTTTATTTTTATTATTTATTTGAGAGAGGGAAAGAGGCAGAATGTTTGTGTGTGTGTGTGTGAGAGAGAGAGAATGGGTGTGCCAGGGCTTCCAGCCACTGCAAATGAACTCCAGATGTATGTGCCACCTTGTGCATCTGGCTTATGTGGGTCCTGGGGAATGGAACTGAGGTCCTTTGGCTTGGAGGCAAGTGCCTTAACCACTAAGCCATCTCTTCAGCCCCCTAAGACTTTTTATTTATTTATTTAAGAGAGTAACAGAGAGAGAGAGAGAGAGAGAGAGAAGGAGAATGAGTGCACTAGGGCTTCCAGCTGCTGCAGACGAACTCCAGATGCATGTGCCATTTTGTGCATCTGGCTTACGCGGGTCCTGGGGAATCGAACTGGGGTTCTTTGGCTTTGCAGGCAAGTGCCTTTAATCTATCTCCCCAGCCCTCTTTCTTTTCTTTTTTAGTACTTTATTTATTTATTTGTAAGCAGAGACAGAAAAAGAGAATGGGGAGGGATGGACACACCTGTGGCCTCTTGTCACTGTAAACAAACTCCATATGCATGTGCTGTTTTGTATATCTGGCTTTAAATGGATCCTGGGGATATTTTTGTTGTTGTTTGTTTGTTTGTTTGTTTTTTTTGAGGTAGGATCTCACACTAGCTCAGACTGACCTAGAATTCATGCTGTAGTCTCAGGGTGGCCTCGACCTCTTGGCGATCCTCCTACCTCTTCCTCCCAAGCACTGGGATTAAAGGGGAATTTAGCCTAGGACCTCAGGCTTTGGAAGCAAGTGCCTTTAACTGTTCAGCCATCTCTCTAGCCCCTAAACTGAGTTTATTTTATTTTTATTTATTATTGAAAAAAATTATTTGTTTAGGGGTGGGGAAATGGCTTAGTGGTTAAGGCATTTGCCTGAGAAGCCTAAGGACCCTTGTTCAATTCCCCAGGACCCACATAAGCCAGATGCACAAGGGGGCGCATGTGTCTGGAGTTTGTTTGCAGTGCCAGGAGACCCTGGTGTGCCCATTCTCTTTTTCTCTCTGCCTCTTCCTCGCTCTTTCTCAAATAAATAAATAAATAACAAATATTTTAAAAAATTATTTAGCTGGGCATGGTGGCATACACCTTTAATCCCAGCACTGCGGAGGCAGAGGTAGGAGGATTGCTGTGAGTTTGAGGCCAGTCTGAGATTACATAGTGAATTCCAGGTCAGCCTGAGCTAGAATGAGACCCTACCTCGAAAAAACAACAACAACAAAAAATTAATTATTTATTGAGAGAGAGAGAAAAAAATAAATGAGTGGGCCAGGGCCTCCAGCCACTGCAAACAAACTCCAGATGTATGCACCACCTTGTGTATCTGGCTTATGTGGGTCCTTTGGCTTTATAGGCAAGCGCCTTAACCACTAAGCCATTCCTCCAGCCCCCTTTTATTTTATTTTAAAAACTATTTTTTATATATTTTTATATATTTATTATGGTGGCTCACGCCTTTAGTCCCAGCCCTTGGGAGTCAGGAGGATTGCCGTGAGTTCAAGGCCAACCTGAGACTATAGAGTGTGTTCCTGGTAGCTTAGGCTAGAGCGTGACCTTACCTCCACACCCCCAAAAAAAATACTTAAAAGAATTATTTATAAGGAGGAAGGGAGAGAGAGAGAGAGAGAGAGAGGGAAGTCATTCTAGGGCCTCTAGCTGCTGCAGACAAACTCCAGATGCATGCACCACTTTGTGCATCCAGCTTTATGTGGATACTGGGCAATCAAACCTGGGTTGTTAGGCTTTGCAGTCAAGTGCCTTAACTGTTAAGCCATCTCTCCAGCCCCTGAGTTTCTACAGTAAAGTTTTCACTCCTAACTTTTTCTATTTTTATTAGGATCAATATGCAAATGCTTTTTTGCATGATGACAACATGAATTTTCGAGTAAATTTACATAGAATGGTAGGTGTGATTTCTTGCTTTGTCATAGATAAAACTTTGTATGTGTGTTGGCAGGGTTGGGCTGAAATTGATCCTTTTAGAACAGATATACATGGATAGTTGTTTCAAAAGGGCTTGGCTTAAGGCATGAGTACTGTTCAATACATCACTGTGTGTCCTTGATATTATTTTTTTGTGTCATGGAGCTGTTTCTTGCTCAAGAGAGAGTAGAAAGATCCATAACCATATAGCCAGTGCAGTAATATTGGGATGTGTTAATGACATAGATTAATAAAAGAAGTTGTGGTAGTGGTGCACGCCTTTAATCCCAGTACTTGGGAGGCAGAGGTAGGAGAATCACTGCGAATTCAGAGAAGCCTGAGACTAAAGAGTGGTTTCCAGATCAAGCTGAGCTAGAATGAGACACTACTTTGAAAAATTAATAATAACAACAAAAAGACAAATTTTAGCCTTTTTATTAAAAAATGTAGTATGTTTTATGTTTATTTAATTGTCATTGATTTTTGAGACTGGTACTCATGTATCCCAGGCTAACCTGTAACTCAGTATGTAATCAAGGCTGGCCTTGAACTACTGATGCTCCTGCCACAGCCTCCCAAGTGCTGGGATTACAGACATGTGCCACCACACCCAGCTTTGGAGTATGTTTTTTTTTTTCTTCAAGGTAGGGTCTTGCTCTAGTCCAGGCTGACTTGCAATTCATTGTGTAGTCTCGGGAGAGGGGGGCCTTGAACTCTTATCTCTGCCTCCCAAGTCCTGGAATTAAAGGTGAGCGCCAACATGCCTGGCCTTGTAGTATGATTTTTGTTTGTTTGTTTGTTTGTTTGTTTGTTTGTTTTTGTAGGTAGGGTTCACTCTAGTTCAGCCTGACCTGGAATTCACTATGTAGTCTCAGGGTGCCTTGAACTCATGGTGATCCTCCTACTTCTGCCTCCTGAGTGCTGGGATTAAAGGCGTGCACCATCACGCCTGGCTTGTAGTATGATTTTTGATTGGATAAGAGACCAAGTTGCACTTTGATTTATGCGTCTGAAAGGTAGGCAAATTGTATTTTTTTATTACCAAAGGAAGATACTATTAATTCTTCTTTGTTGTTAGTAATGCCATGTATTTAGTATAGACAAAATGAAAGTAAAAACTAGCCAAGCATGGTGGTGCACACCTTTAATTCCAGTACTCAGGAAACAGAGGTAGGAGAATTGTTGTGAGTTTGAAGCCAACCTGGGGCTACAGAGTGAGTGCCAGGTCAGCTTCAGCTAAAGTGAGACCACACACCACACACACACACACACACACACACACACACACACACACACGAAAGAAAAGTAAAAACAAAAACAATTAAAAAAGAACAAAAGCTTTCCTTTTATAGAAGTGCATCAGTACCGACTATTGCCTTGCTGTGAATTGTATTTTTATTATAGGCCTGCATCAATGACTGAGAAGCATTTTATAAATAGAAAGAAAAAGAAAATGTAACATCTCTGTAGTTATGATTTTGTTTGCATAAGAAACATGATGCTGAGCCATTGACTAGCAGTTCAAGTGACTGCCTATTTCCTTTCTTCTTTGTGTATGCACCTGTGAAGCCTATGAGACACAGGAAGAAGGCAGCAGACAAGAACCTTCCCTGTCGTCCTCTAGTGTGTGCAGTATTGGGTGAGTGAGTATCAAAGAATTGGCATTTTTGTGTGCGTGTGTGTTTGATAGGTTTTTTTTCTAAAATAAAAAAGTCTGGTTTATTGCTATATGATTTACATGTCACAAAATTATCCATTTTAAGGTGTACAATTCTGTGAATGTTTATACACATGTATAGTCATGCAGCCAGCATCATAATGAAGACAGAAAGCATATCTGTCTTTCCCCAAAATTCCTTCATGCTCCTTTGTAATCTCTCTTTCTGATTGCCAATGATCTGCCTTCTGCTGTGATCAGTTTGCCTTTTGTAGGATGAAAGGTAAATAGATCTACACAGTCTGCAGCATCCTGAGCTGCTTTCTTTAGGCTAGCATTCATTATGCATCAGACTCACTTGTACAACCCAAATATAAGTAGTTCTCTTTCACTGTTAGACATGCCTCAGCTCATTCATGTTTGTCAGTTTGGGAACATTTAGGTTGTTGACAGTTCAGGGAGGAATTATGAAAAAAGCAGCTATTGTCATGTGTGATGGCACACACCTTTTATCCCAGCACTTGGGAGGCAGAGGTAGGAGGATTGCCATGAGTTCTACGCCACCCTGAGAATACACAGTGAATTCCAGGTCAACCTGGGCTAGAGTGAAATCCTACCTCAACAACAACAACAAAAAATTCTGGTTGATATATTTCTTCCTTAGAGAATTTACTACTCATGTTTCTTCTTTAACCTAAGAAATCATGATTATTGTTCTGTTTGAAAAGCCGCCCCAGTCAATAGAGTGTTCAATTAAAAGGATGCTGTTGCTCCAAGAAAAATATCTTTGCAGAGACAAAAATGACTATGCTTAAACTTAAAACATATTTTTTAAAAATATTTTTTATTTATTCATTTATTTGAGAAAGAGAGAGGGAGGGAGAGAATGGGCATTCCTGGGCCTCTAGCCACTGCAAATGAACTCCAGACCCATGTGCCACCTTGTACATCTGGCTTACATTGGTCCTGGGGAACGGAACCTGGGTCCTTTTGCTTTCTAGGCAAGTGCCTTAACTGCTGAGCCCTTAATACATAATTTAAATTTGTAAAATATCTCACCTCAATTTCTTGGTCTAAATTGATGTGTCTGGATGGTTAAAGGCTTAAACTTCAATATTCAGACATACAAAAATTCCTTTGAGCAAATTAAGCTGAGATGGGGCTGACAGAATTGACAGGTAGGGGCTATGTCTGGGGTCATTTTGTCTACCCAGAATCCTGCATATTCCTCAGAGGAATTAGTGGTATTCTTAATCCCATTTTCACTTGGTTATTCAGCCCCACTTCCTAAATATATTTGATTTTAGAAACAGTAATTAAGTGTATATAATAAGCTTCTATTGACCCAAAGCTCCACAGACCATTTCAGTCAATATCTGTCAAACAGCATGATAGTGAGAATGACATAGCTTTACAGCTGAGTCTCTGGTTGCATGGATGTGATCTATAATTTTTTCTCTGCTTGCCTCATTGCTGGAGTTCAGGATATGATTTCCCTCAGGCATTTTGCATTTGTGCCATGGTATGAAATAATCTGTACAATGAAGTTTCCCTTGTGTATTAATTTTCTCATTGCAACAAGTACCTTGGAAGCATCTTAAGGAGGAGGGGTTTATTTCAGCTTCAGTTCTAGGGATACAGTCCATCATGGCGGGTGGGGAAGGAAGGCATGGCATGTCCACAGGAGCATGATGCAGCTGCTCACATTGCATCTGTAACCAGAAAGCAGAAAACGAAGAATGCTGATGCTCAGCTTGCTCTTATTATTATTATTATTTTTGGAGGTAGGGTTTCACTCCAGACTAGGCTGACCTAGAACTCACTCTAGTCCCAGGCTAGCCTCGAACTCACAACAATCCCCCTACCTCTGCCTTCCGAGTGCTGGGATTAAAAGTGTGCACCACCATACCTGGCCTTTCTCCTCTTTATATAGACCAGGACCCCATTCATGCAATGGTACTATTCATTTTTAGGGTAGGTCTTCTTACCTCGATTGATGTAGTGTATAAACATCCCTCACAGACATGCCAGAGATTTGTTTTCCCTGATGATTCTGAATCCTGTCAATTTGACAGCTTAGATTAGCCATCACACCTTGTATCTGAATTTATTGGTAGGTTCTTCTGGAAGTAGGAATGAGCTATTTTGCTTGCTAATTTATAAGTGGCAAGCAGAGTGTTAGAAAAAGTGTTATACAAAATAGTTAGGTGTGTGTGAACTCAGATGTAGCTAGTGAATACCACTCAGCATGAATGCACAGTACATACTTTTCAGAAGTCGATTCTGCCCCCCCCCCATTACCTCAACCGCAAGAAATGAATTTCCTTAATTGATCTTACTTTCTCCTTTCTCTTTTAGACCTGATGGTAGAGTTTATTGTAACACACATGATGAAGGAGTTTCCTATGGATCTCTATATGTAAGTACCATTGTTTATTTTTTCTGTTTTTTGTTTGATTTTTTTTCTGATGTAGGGCCTCACTCTAGCCCAGGCTGACCCAGAATTCACTCTGTAGCTCCTCCCCCCCCCCCCCCGGTGACCTCTGCTCACAGTGATCCTAATAACTCAGCTTCTGCTGGAACTTAAACATTTGCCACTTTACCCAGCCCATTGTGCATTATATTTGTGCAAATTTATTATTAAAAAAAGTATGTGATGTAAAGGGGGTACTTAAGAGACAGTTGTATGTGAAGTTGTGTTAATCATTTTGGAAAGAGGAAAAGTATAAACCACAGTTTGTAGTTTGTATATATCTTCATTATTTATTTATTTATTTTGGAGAGAGACACAGAGAGAGAGAGGGAGAGGAAGACAGAGATGGGCATGCCAGCAGCCTCTAAACGGCTGTGAACGAAATCCAGATGTGGGCGCCCCCTTGTGGTCAAGTGCGGCATTGTGCCCTTGAGTCACTTTGCATCTTGCTAAACGTGGGACCTGGAGATTGGAACCGCTGGAGATTGGAACCAGCGTTCTTAGGCTTAGGAGGCAGGCGCCTTAACCGCTAAGCCATTTCTCCAGCCCATATCTTCATTATTTAATCCTCCATTATCCTCTCTTGTTCCATTCCACTCCTGGTGAACAAAACAAAGAAAAAGAATTGATAAAGACGTACTCAAGAAGGATAAATTATGAATTATTATTCAAGTTTATTGAGGGGAAAATCACATTTATTGAAGGGAGAAATCACAAATTGTAGAGTTTAGGAAACATGTTCTCATGTGGAAACATTGCATAGTTTATAGGGTTCATTTAAGAGAACTGAGGTTTGGGGGGGTAAAAACAAAACTGGAGTAGAGCCGCAGCATGTCAACTTAAGAGAAACAGGCTTGTTTTGTTTTGTTTTGTTTTGTTTGTTTATTCTATCAAGGTAGGGTCTCACTCTAGCCCCAGATGACCTGGAATTCACTATGTAGGCTCAGGGTGGCCTGGAACTCTCAGCAATCTTGCTATGTCTGCCTCCCGAGTGCTGGGATTAAAGGTGTGCACTACCATGCCTGGCTGAAACTGAGGCTTTTAAAGAGAAAATAGGGGGCTGGAGAGATGGCTTAGCAGTTAAGGTGCTTGCCTGTGAAGCCTAAGGACCCAGGTTCCATTCTCCAGGTTTCACATAAGCCAGATGCACATGGTGGCGCATGTGTCTGGAGTTCGTTTGCAGTGGCTAGAGGCCCTGGCATGCTCTCTCTCTCTCTCTCTCTCTCTAATAATAAATAAATTAAATTAAAATTTAAAAAAAGAGAAAATAGGGTAAAGCTGTGAGTCTGTGGATTTAAGAGAAACTGAAGCTTTTTTTTTTGGTTTTCTGAGGTAGGGTCTCACTCTAGCTTAGGCTGACCTGGAATTCACTGAGTCTCAGGGTGGTATCGAACTCATGGTGATCCTTGTACCTCTGCCTCTGAGTGCTGGGATTAAAAGCATGCACCACCATGCCTGGCTTGAAACTAAAGCTTTTAAAGAGAAATTAGGATAAAGCTTTAAGCATGTGGACTTAAGAGAAACTGAGGCTTTTATTTATTTATTTATTTTTAAAATTTTTATTTTTTTTATTTATGAGAGGGAAAGAGGCAGAGACAGAGAGAGACAATGGGCACACCAGGGCTTTCAGCCACTGCAAATGAACTCCAGATGCATGCGCCATCTTGTATATCTGGCTTACGTGGGTACTGGGGAATCTAACCGAGGTCCTCAGGCTTTGCAGGCAAGCACCTTAATTGCTAAGCCATCTCTCCAGTCCCCTCTTTTTTTTTATTGACAACTTCCATAATTGTAGACAATAACCCCTGGTAACTCCCTCTCTTCCCCCAATTTCCCCTTTGAAACTCCACTCTCCATCATATCCCCTCCATCTCTCAATCAGTCTCTCTTTTATTTTGATGTCATGATCTTTTCCTCTTATTATGATAGTCTTGTGTAGGTAGTAACAGGTATTGTGATGTCATGTATATCCGACCATTTTGTGTCTGGAGGAGCACGTTGTAAGGAGTCCTACCTTTCCTTTGGCTCTTACATTCTTTTTTTTTTAAAATAGAGTTTTTAATTTTTTTGTTTTTTTGATAGTGACAGACAGAGAGAGAAAGAGGCAGATAGATAGAGAGAGAATGGGTGCGTCAGGGCCTCCAGCCACTGCAAACGAACTCCAGAAGCATGCGCCACCTTATGCATCTGGCTTGCGTGGGTCCTGCGAAATTGAGCCTTGAACTGGGATTCTTAGGCTTCACAGGCAAGCGCTTAACGGTTAAGCCATCTCTCTAGGCCCTGGCTCTTACATTCTTTCTGCCACCTCTTCCACAATGGACCCTAATCCTGGGAAGATGTGATAGAGATATTTCAGTGCTGAGCACTCCTCTGTCACTTCTCAGCATCATGGTGCCTTCTGAGTCATCCCAAGGTCACCACCATCTGAAAAGAGAAGCTTCTCTAACCAAACATGAGAGTAGCATTAATATATGAGTATGAACATTAAGAGAAGTGCTTATTGGGAAGTTTGGTGAACATAGTATATACATTTAGCCAGACACCAGCAGACATTATACCCCTAGGACTCATGACTACCCCTGTTGTAGGTTTTCAGTATCAGGGATGTATTCCTTCCCATGGAGTGGGTCTCCAGTCCAATTAGAAAGCGGTTGGTTTCCCCCATACCAGACATGCTCATTTGGCCTGGGTGGCTAAATTTAAGGCTTGCAGTGTCCACTGTTGAGTATCACCACCGGTGATTTCTCCCTCTCCCATTTAGCTTCATGCAGTATAGCTTTTTCCAGCTTTCTGTCAGCTGGTCTACATGGAGGAGGTTTTCAGCTCAGCTCCCCCAGGATTTCTCAGTGACCTTGCCCAAGTATGTGGACTCTTCAGGAATAAGGTCTTACCATCTATTCCTGGTGGGAAACCAAGAACCTCAGCCATGGCCTGTAATGTTTTGGGGGTATCAGTGACCTCCCTAGCCAACAACTCACTGGAAGGTATCCCATCCCTGGCACTGAAAATTTTATAGTAACAATCTATGGCTCCTGAGTGTTCCATTATCCAAAAAAGTAGATTTCCATATGACTTACTCATATCCTCTTAGATTTTGATTAGCCCTGCCTCCACCGAGAAACTGAGGCTTTTAAAAATTATTTTTTATTTTTTGTTTTTCCGAGGTAGGGTCTCACTCTAGCTCAGGCTGACCTGGAATTCACTCTGTAGTCTCAGGGTGGCCTCGTACTCTTGGCGATCCTCCTACATCTGCCTCCCGAGTACTGGGATTAAGGGCATGCACCACCACGCCCGGCTAGAAATTGAGGCTTTTAAAGATTAGAGTAAAACTGCTGGCACATGGAAAGCAGAATCTAGGAGCTTGTGTAGGGAAACTTGGGAAGAACTCGTATGGCATTTGCCATGTGTATTTAGAGAGGTTAAGAGGGTAAATGGTGAGGCTCAAGGAAAAAAACCGAGAGGCAGATACCGAAGCAAGAGACCAAGAGATTCAGAGGTGAAATGAGTTATGAAGAGAGTTACACTCAAGGTTACTCTGAGTTTAAAGAAATTACACAGGTAGCAAGCCTAGAGTTGGTGAGAACACCCATGTTTATGTGGGTACTAGGGAATTGATCTTGGGTCCTTAGGCTCTGCATTCAAGTGCCATAACTGCTGAGCCAGATGTACAGAGTGGCACATTCTCTCTTGGCTTGCAAATAAAAAAATGGACTAGAAGGGGCTGGAGAGATGGCTTAGCAGTTAAAGCACATGCCTGTGACGCCTAAGGACCCAGGTTCAATTCTCCAGCTCCCACATAATCCAGAGGCACATGGTGGCACATGCATCTGAAGTTCGTATGCAGTGGCTAGAGGCTCTGGCATGCCGATTCTCATTCTCTCTCTCCCTCTCTCTGTCTCTAATAAATAAATAAGTGAAAATAAAATCTTTAAAAAATGGACTAGAAGCCTTTAATTTCAGCACTTGGGAGGCTGAGATAGCAGGATTCCTCTAAGTTCAAGGCCAGCCTGGGACTACAGAGTGAGTTCCAGGTCACCCTGGGATGGAGTGAGAGCTTGCCTCGAAAAAACCAAAATATATAAATAATAAATAAACAAATAAATGAAAGACTAAGATAAAAGAAAATTAGGACTCTTAAGTTGTGAGTTTATTATTATTTTAAAATTTTATTTATTTATTTATTTGAGACAGAAAGAGAGAGACAGAGAGAGAATGGGCACACCAGGGCCTCTAGCCACTGCAAACAAACTCCAGACATATGTGCCACCATGTGTATCTGGCTTATGTGGGACCTGGAGACTTGAACATGGTTCCTTAGCCTTAACCGCTAAGCCATCTCTCCAGCCCTTCATCATCATCATCATCATCATCATTATTTGGTTTTTCGAGGTAGGCTTTCACTCTAGCTCAGTATTATTATTATTATTGGGTTTTTTTTTTTTTTTTTTTTTTTGGTTTTTCGAGATAGGGTCTCACTCTAGCTCAGGCTGACCTGGAATTCACTCTGTAGTCTCAGGGTGTCCTCAAACTCACAGCAATCCTCCCACCTCTGCCTCCCGAGTACTGGGATTAAAGGCGTGCGCCACCACGCCCTGCTAGTATTATTATTTTTTTAAAGGTAGGCTCTCTCTCCCTACCTATATAGTCTCAGGCTAGCCTTGAACTCACAGCAAGTTGTGAGTTCAATCATTTGAACTCTCCCTTCCTCCTGCCTTTTCTTTTTTCTTTTCTATTATAAATTCATTTATTTGAGAGAAGAGAGAGAGAGAGGCAGAGAGAGTGAGTATGGGTGTGCCAGGGTTTCCTGCCACTGTAATTGAACTTCAGATGCATGTGCCACCCAATGTGTGGGCACTGGGGATTGCAACCTGGGCCATCAGGCTTTGTAAGCAAGTGCCTTTAACTTCTGAGCCATCTCTCCACCTCTCTCCCTCCTTCCTTCTCTCTCTCCCTTTCTTTTAAGGTAGGATCTCACTGTAGCCTAGGTTGATATGAAATTCACTGTGCAGTCTCAGGCTGTGAGTAGAGAAAGAGGCAGTCAGATAGAATGAATATAGGCATGCCAGGGTTTCCTGCCACTGCAGATTCCAGACACATGTGCCATTTGGTGTATGTGGCTTTACATGGATACTGGGAAATTAGGCCACCAGGTTTGCAAGCAAGTGTCTTTAACTTCTGGGCCATCTCTCCAGCCCTCCACTGACTCCATGCCTTTTGCTCTTGCAACTTCCATTATGGGATGATGCATTGAAGACCCTTGCCAGGATTGGACTTTGAAGCCCCTAATACTTTGTCAACTATCTAGTCTGTGATATTCTATATAGCAAAAGAAAAAGTACTGTGATAAGGGCCATGAATTCTAGCAGGCTAGGATTGTCAGTGGTCATCTTATAGACTGCTGCCACAGTTCCATGGCTGGTAAGATTCAAACTCTCTTTCTGGCCTCAGAGGTGGTTTGTACTCTTAAAACCATTTTTGGGGGCTGGAGAGATGGCTTAGCGGTTAAGGCGTATACCTATAAGGCCAAAAGACCCAGGTTTGATTCCCCAGGACCTACGTCAGCCAGATGTACAAGGGGCACATGCATCTGGAGTTTGTTTGCAGTGGCTGGAGGCCCTGGTGCTCCCATTCTCTCTCTGTTTATCTTCTCTCTCTCTCTCGCTCTCTCTCTCTCTGCTTGCAAATAAAAAAAATTGTGATAAGTAACATAGGAAAGATTTACGTAGGCTGAACAGATTGACAGGACATCATATAAAATACCAGAAAGGTTACTTTTTTTGTTTGTTTGTTGTTTGTGAGGCAGGGTCACATTGTAGCCCAAGCTGACCTGGCACTCACTCTGTAGTCCTATTCTGGCCTTGAATTTACAGTAATCCTTCTATTTCTCCTTCCTGAGTGCTAGGATTAAAAGTGTGCACCATCATGCCTGGCTCAGAAAGGGTTACATTTGACTTTAACCATGAAGAAACCTGATCAGTTTTCTGTGTGAAAGATTGGGGGTAGAGCATTTCAGCTAGAAGACCAGCATGAGTATGTATGATTGAGGGCGTTAAAGCTTGGAAGTGGTATGTTTCAAGAATAGAGAGTACTTCTGGATGGTTAGGGTATATAGAAGAAAGGTAAGAGTAGAAAACAAGTTGCCTGAGACAAAGTGGATGCTAGGAAAATTGAAGATAGGGAAAACATAATAGGATTGTATGTTTAGAACTGTAGAATTACAGTGATGGGTCTACCCATCCTCACCTTTCCAGCCACTGAAGTTGGCTGGAAATTCTGTGCTCTCCATACCAACCTCTAGTTCCTAACTTTATCCTAAACATTTTTTTGTAAATTCTTAAAATTGTTTTTTATTTGTTTGATGGGGGGGAGAATGGGCATGCCAGGGCCTTCAGCCACTGTGAATGAACTCCAGATGCATGCACCACCTTGTACATCTGGCTAACATGGGTCCTGGGGAATGGAACCTGGATCCTTTGGCCTTGCAGCCATACTCCTTAACCGCTAAGCCATCCCTCCAGCCCTATCCCAAAGATTATAGAAAACAAAACAGTTTATTATTTATTTGCAAGTAAAGAGGGAGAAGGAGCGAGAGTAGGGGTGCTCCAGGGCCTCTTGCCACTGCAAATGAACTCCAGATGCATCTGCCACTTTGTGGCTTTACTTGGGTACTGGGAATTTGAATCTGGGCTACCATCAGGCTTTGCATGCAAGTGCTTTTAACCACTGAGCCATCTCTCCAGTCCCCAGAACCTTTTTGTATTGTTTTACTTTTTAGGTCTCTCTCTATTTATTTATTTTTTACATCTGCTCCCTAATTAAGTGTCCTCAGGCTAGGGAAGGTAGGTAGGGAAGATAATGAGGCATCAAATTGGCAGAGGCAAGGCAGAAGGACCCACCCTCAGGTTGAATTCACTTTCTCTATTACTACTCATGGGCATGTTTCCAGACCTTCCTTTGTCTACTTCCAACTTCTTTTCCAGCTTTTGGTATTTGGAGCATCAAATCTTTTTTAGGTTATCTGCTCCCTCCTGGGCATCAGGCCAAGTTGCTGCTCTCACTTCTCATTATGTACAGCTTCACAATAGTATATAGCACAGTGAGAAATTGAAAATAAAATAAAATTCTGTCCTTTCAGATAAGTTTATAATCCTCTTGGTGAACTATGAAGAAATATAAGAGTATAGAAAGACTTAATACAAAAGCCAGAATTTGAGTCGTAAGTGAAATGGGTTTCATATCTATGTATTAACCTGGAGATAGAGAGTAATGATGAGGCGGGGCTGGGGAGGTCAGTCTGTGGTTAAAGGTGCCTACTTGCTGTGCCTGCCAGCTGTTATTTCAATTCCCCAGCACCCACAGAAAGCTGGGTGCAAAGTGGTGCATGTGTCTGGAGTTTGTTTATAGGTATAAGAGATTCTGGCACAACTGTATGTGTGCGCACACACATGTGCAAATAAATAAATAGATAAAAAAATTTAAAAATATGGCCTGAAGAGATGGCTCAGCCATTAAGGTGCTTGTCTACAAAGTCTGACACCCAGGTTCAGTTCCCTAGTACCTACATAAAGCCAGATGCACAAAGTGGCACATGCATCGAGTTCGTGTGCAGTGGCTAAAGATCCTGGCATACCTATTCTCTCTCTCTCCCTGCTTGCAAATCAATAAATTAAAAAAAAAAGATTAAGATTCTGTCCTACAGACTGTGAACCTTACTGGCAAAAACAAACAGGAGGGCTGGAGAGATGCCTTAGTGGTTATAGCATTTGCCTGGGAAGCCTAAGAACCCAGGTTTGATTCCCCAGAACCCACGTAAGTCAGATGCACAAGGTGACACATGTGTCTAGAGTTTGTTTGCAGTGACTAGAGTGACTGGAGGTCTTGTCAGGTCACTGTGGGGTCATAAATGTAATGGGCACTTCACGTCTGGAAGCATTCAAAAGCACTCCTTCCTATCATTTACCTGTTTCTTTCTGCCCCCTCATCTGTAATATTTCCTGAGCATTGGAGGATGTGATAGAAATGTCTCATTCAGTCCTTAGCTCTCAACAGGCCCTTATTCTTAGCACTTTGATGAGTTTTGAGGCTTCCCAGTAGTCACCACCATCTTAAAAAGGAAGTTTTCAGCTGGGCATGGTGTGGTGGTATGTGCCTTTAATCCCAGCACTTAGGAGGCAGAGGTAGGAGGATCACCATGAGTTCAAGGCCAGCCTGAGACTACATAGTGAATTTCAGGTCAGCCTGGACTAGAATGAAACCATACCTGGAACAACAAAAAAAAACAAAAACAAAAAAAGGAAGTTTTCTCTGAGCAAAGGTAAGAGCAGCTCTAATCTGTGGGCACAAACATAAATACTTAGAGGGCAACTTGATGGACACAATTTATTCATGTAGCTAAGCAACAGTAGTAATTTCCCCTATGTCCTTCCCAGCCATAGGCTTTTAACTAGGTTTTTGGTACCACGCATACATTCCCTCCCTTGATAATTTCCCTCCCTCTCCCACTTTCCCCTTCACAAATCCATTCTTCATCATATCCCCGCCCCCCCTCAATGTCTCTTTTTTATGTTGATGTCATCATCTTTTCCTCCTAGTTTGAGGGTCTTGTGTAGGTAGTACTAGGCACTGAGAGGTCATGGATATTGAGACCAGTTTGTGTCTGGAAGATTGCATTGTAAGCAGTCCTTCCTTTGGCGCTTACATTCTCTCTCTCTCTCTCTTTTTTTTTTCTTTTTGAGGTAGGGTCTCACTCTGGCCTAGGCTGACCTGGAATTCACTATGTATTCTCAGGATGGCCTTGAACTCATGGCGATCCTCCCACCTCTGCCTCCCGAGTACTGGGATTAAAGGCCACCACGCCCGGCTGGCTCTTACATTCTTTCTGCCACCTCTTTCACAATGGACCCTGAACCTTGGAAGGTGCGATAGAGATGTTTAAGTGCTGAGCATTCCTCTGTCACTTCTAGGCACTGTGATGTCTTTTGAATCATCGCAATGGCCACTGCCATCTGAAAAGGGAAGCTTCTCTAACCAAAAGTGAGAGTAGCATTAATATATGGGTATGAATGTTAAGGGCTCTTTGATGAGCATAATATATGCATTTAGCCAGACAACAGCAGGCATTACACCCCTAGGGCTCGTGACCTCCCCTGCCATAGCTTTTTGATTAGGTTTTCCTACTGGGCATGCATTCCCTCCTGTGGAGCGGGCTTCCAGTCCAATTAGAGAGTAGTTGGTTTCTCCCATAACAGACAGGCACCCGTTGGGTCATTTGGCCTGGCTGGCCAAACCTAAGGTTTGCAGTGTCCACTGTTGTTTATTGTTGCTGATGAATTTTGTCTCCCATAGGGCTGCATGCAGTGTAGCTTTTTCCAGCTGGTCTACAGGAAAAGGGTTTTCAGCTGAGCTCCAGCTTGATTTCTCAGTAACCTTGCAGCCCAAGCATGTGGAGTCTTTACCATCTGTTGCTGGTGGGAAACCAAGAGCCTTGGCAATGGCCTGTAGTGTTTTGGGGGCATCAAGGACCTTCCTGGCCAGCAACTCACGGGAAGGTATCTCATCCCTGGCACTGAAATTTTTCTAGTAACAATCTATGACTTTTGGATTTGCTATTATCCCAAAAAGTAGGTTTCCATATGGCTTATTCATAACATCTTAATTTTTCTTACTTTTTAAAATATTTTATTTATTTATTTGAAAGAGGGAGAGAGAGAGAGAGAGAGAGAGAGAGATGAGAATGGGCATGCCAGGGCCTTCAGCTGCTAGAAATGAATTCCAGATGCATGTGCCATCTTGTGTATCTGGCTTATGTGGGTCCTGAGGAGTTGGACCTGGATGCTTTGGCTTTGCAGGCAAGCACCTTAACCGCTAAACCATCTCCAGCCCACATCTTAACATTTGATTAACCCTATCCCCACCCTTCTTTTATTCAATCTCTTCCCCTGACCTCACTTAGGCCATTCCACCCCCAGTAATCTGTTCATCTACTTACATATAATACCATCTCCTCAAGTCCTTCCCCCTCACCCTTCCTTATAAACCTTTTCTAGCTTACTGGCCTCTTAACCAATTTTTACTCCAACTCACATATAAGCCTAAGCATTTGTAGGTGGGATCCATGTATGAGAGAGAACATGTGGCATTTGGCTTTCTGGGCCTGAGATACCTCACTTAATATAATGCTTTCCAGATCTATCCATTTCCCTGCAAATTTCAAAATTTCATTTTTCTTTACTGCTGAATAGAACTCCATTGTATTAATGTACCACATCTTCATTTTCCATTCATTAGTTGAGGGACATCTAGGCTGGATCCATTTCCTATGTATTGTGAATAAAGTAGCAATAAACATGGTTGAGCAAGTATCTGTAAGGTAGTGAGAAGAGTCTTTAGGCTATATGCCTAGGAGTGCTATAGCTGGGTCATATGGTAAATCTATTTTTAGCTGCCTCAGGAACCTACACACTGATTTCCACAATGGCTGTACCAAATTAAATTCCCACCAACAGTGTAGAAGGGTTCCTCTTTTTCTGCATCTTTATCAGCATGTATTGTCATTTGTTTTCTTGATGATAGCCATTCTGACAGGAGTAAAATAGAATCTCAAAGTAGTTTTAATTTGCATTTCCTTGATGGGTAAGGATGTAGAACTTTTTTTTAGATGCTTATATGCCATCTGTATTTCCTCTTTTGAGGACTCTCTATTTAGTTCCATAGCCCACTTTTTTTTTTTTTGAGGTAGGGTTTCATTCTAGTTCAGGCTGACTGGAATTCATTATGTAATCTCAGGGTGGCCTTGAACTCATGGAGATCCTCCTACCTCTGCCTTCCAAGTGCTGGGATTAAAGGCGTGCGTCACCATACCTAGCTCATTTATTTATTTATTAGAGACAGAAAGAAAGTGAGAATGGGCGCACCAAGGCCTCTAGCCTCTGCAAATAAACTCCAGATGCATGCGTCGCCATGTGCATCTGGCTTACATGGGACCTGGAGAATTGAACCTGGGCCCTTAGGCTTCACAGGCAAGCACCTTAATTCTAAGCCATCTCTCCAGCCCAATATCTCACTTGTTTTTTCTTTAGGTAGGGTCCTCTCTGTCTCTCTCTAGCCCAGGCTGACCTGAAAGTCACTATGTAGTTTCAGGGTGGCCTCAAACTCACAGTGATCCTCCTACTCTGCCATATGCTGGGATTAAAGGCGTGCGCCACCATGTCTGGCCATAGCCCATTAAAAAAAAAAAAAAACTTTTGCCAGGCGTGGTGGCGCACGCCTTTAATCCCAGCACTTGGGAGTCAGAGGTAGGAGGATCGCTGTGAGTTAGAGGCCACCCTGAGACTACAGAGTGAATTTCAGGTCAGCCTGGGCTAGAGTGAGACCCTACCTTGAAAAATCAAAATAATAATAATAATAATAATAATAATAATAATAATAATAATAATAACTTTTAATTATTTATTTATTTATTCATTTGAGAGGGGTGGGGGAGTATATGGGCATGCCAGGGCCTCTGCCACTGCAAACATGTGCATGTGCCCCCTTGTGCATCTGGCTTATGTGAGTCTTGGAGAATTGAACTGGGGTCCTTTGCCTTTGCAGACAAATGCTTTAACTGCTAAGCCATCTCTCCAGCCCCTAGTTTTGGTTTTTTGAGGTAGGGTCTCACTCTGGCCCAGGCTGACCTGGAATTCACTACATAGTCTTAGGGTGGCCTCGAACTCATGGTGATCCCTCTACCTCTGCCTCCCAAGTGCTGGGATTAAAGGCATGTGCCACCACGCCCGGCTCCGCTCCTGGCTTTTAAAGTTTGTGTTGAATAATCTGCTATTATCCTGATGTACTGGCCTTTAAAAGTGACTTGATGTTTCTCTAACTGTTTTAAATAT